>CM035806.1:12226223-12578723 GCA_020466095.1 Chlorops oryzae | reverse complement strand
ATATTTTTAATTTTAACAATTTTTCTTGTTGGAAAAAATAAAGATTTTCCTTTTGAATCAAACATATTTCAGGTTGAATTGACATGATAATTTTCAAAAATGGATTTAAATTTAAATTGTCGAACTAACCACGGACAAGATAAATTTTACAATATAAAAAATTTTCTAAAATACCTATAAAAGAGGAGGCAGAGAGGCCACAGAGCCCTCTGCTGAACATAACCCCAAAAATAGCCATCGGATGGACTTCATCTGCTTTCGCCATGCTTCAAAAGTTCTAAGATGAATACATATTTTATATTACCTATTTTATAAAACAAATGAGAATTATACCGAACGTAAAGAAATGTAATTAAACATATTTCCTTTCAAATCAACCAAAAATGTTGTTGACTCAACCATTTTTCTTTTGAAATTTTTGTTCTGCTCAAAAATCAAAAGGACTGTGAATAACAATGCGCCCTTTTAAAAAAAATCATGGTTTCGTTCGCTCAGTGTATGTATGTACCTCCGTGTCTGTGTTTATCAACGTAACCCAGCGGGAAATGTCCCGCGGACATCACCGATGATGTCCTAGTGACTTCGGTGGCGGAATGCATGCTATTTCTGGTGACACTTTGTATGACATTTACACAGGAGCTGACAGGGACTTCAGCGGTGACATTGTCATGCTAGGGGGTGCGATGGCGACAAAAAGCATTTGAGAGCAGCACATTGGCTCTTTTCTCTCTAAATGTAAATTTATAGAAACCAGTTTTGATAACTTCTCTTCTTTGGCCTTTCTTTGGATATCAATTCCAATTTTTAAAAATCTATTTTTAGCAATTTTTGTACGCCTCAGTCAGGGATCGAACCCGCGATCTTCGGATTCTGAGTCGAGTACTCATCATCTACGCCACTTCATGCTAACGCTGAACTGACACTAAAACCTTATTTAAATTTCAGTAGCCAATGAGAGTCAAGCAAATGAACAGCATCCCTCCACGATGACATGTCCTCCAAGATGTCACACATGATAATGTCACCTATATGTCATCTATGACATCACTGATGACATTGTCATGCAGGAGATAATTTCCCGCTGGGAAGTTCAAGAATTAGGAAATCATCGTGTTTCTTTCAAATTTTTGTCCGGACCCATGATACAAGAAAACAAGTGTCCAGACCCTTAAAACTCCGCCGTTTGGTGCCTCTCGTGGCGAAAACCTTGCAAAATTGTTAAATTTTTTTTTTATACATTTTCATGAGCTTCCCGGGAGTCTTCTTCGATGTATCCATCTAAAGTCTTGATAGAGTCTGGCACAAGGAATTTTTATATATTATTTGGTGGCATTTCACGAAGCAGATATCGGATATTGTTGCGTCCTACCTGTCCTGTTGATTTTGTCTTTCTTTGGAACAAAACATGATCTAGCGCGTTCAAATCTCTGAACAATTGGGGGATATAGACGGCAGACATGCACATTGTATCTGTAGAAAACATGATCGAAATATTCGCATACGACACCGTGATTCTTCTCCCGAAAAGAAGAAAGTTCCACAGATTGATCACTGGGGGGGTAGAACTCATCTGTAGCAAGGTAATGGCTTACAAACAAGCCCTCGCTCGGGTGTGGACGTTATGGGAATGTGCTCGAAAGTTAACAATTCAAATATGTTGTTCATCGCGTTTAAAACACAAAATCCAACGGTCCATGATTTGTTGGGAATACTTATCTCCACCATGACTTGAAAGTTAATACCGAAGCGATGCTGTAATCAAACTAATCGCAATAACCGCCTAAAAGACGGCTTCGGCTCCACTCAAATGATACATATCAGCTTTCCCATACACCCCACGCCATAACAAGTCTAAAACGCAAGTCAACCCTACTGACCTATTCCTAAGCAACTTGGCTCACTAAGTGACCAATTGCATTCATTGTTCATCATCGTGGAAGACGAAGACGAAGCGCCTTATTTGATATGCAGGCAAAAACTGCTTGATAGTTGCTATGAAAATTTCAACTTTTTGCAGTGTAGTTACATAAACATACATACTTACATATGAACATTTTGGAATTGAATGAAAAATATATGTATATACAATATGTATGTATTTCTGAATGCATTTTGATAAATATTAAAGTCCGAATTTATTTCGAAACAAAAGCACTCTCTACCGCATTCATGAATTCGGGACTTAAAAGTACCTACTCAATTAAGTGACACGTCCATGGAAATGCCCATATACATACAAATATGAAAATTGCCATTCTCACATATGTATATTTAATAATAAAAAATAAGGAATATACAAATTTACTTTCAAAAAAACGATAAATAATTAGAACAAGTAAGGGTGTTATAGTCAGGCGAGCCTGACAATAAAATACCCGACACAGACACACATGTTCAAATAGTTTTTCATATCAAGAGTTATTTAAGGCCATAAGGGGCCCCATATACCGACTTTTGTTAAATTTCTTTATGAAAACCGCCCGTTTGCCACGCCCACTTTTCCAATTTTTCGGAATTCTAATCGGAGGCTTAAATATACGCGCAGATTCTAAGTTTCATTGAAATATTTCGAAAAAGTCCGATTTTGAGGCAGTTTTGGGATTTTTGTGGCAAACCGTAGTACTGGAGGTACCCCTAAAAATGGTCCGATCGGGTCCACTCTCGAACTTGTTCTAACTCATGTCCCCGTGAGCTCAACTCCTTCGATAAGATAACTGTATACAGACAGACGGACATGTCCAAATCGAATCTCCTGGTGACGCTGATCATTTCTATATACATTTTGTATGGTCTATCTCGACTGATTCTGGGTGTTACACACAACCACACAAACGCAATATACCCTCGACACAGAGTGTGTCGGGTATAAAAATACGATAAATAATTAGAAAAAGGTTTACTCACTCCTTTTCCATTGAAGAATTCGCCGAAAAAATTGTCAAAAGAAGGCGTTCACATGCAGCGCCACTTTAACATGGTCAACGAAAAACTATGTGTGACTTTTTATACGATTATTCGACTTGGATGATTGAAAAAAGTTATTCGATTGAAATTCTACATATCTTTCAATTTCGTTTCTTTCTTTCTTCTCTACTGCTATGTTTAAAAACGATTAATTGTACTTAACTTTGAATTCACATTAATGGCATATATTCAAACAATGCGTAAGTGGAGAGCCCATACATATGAAACACATGCAAAGAGAAATCCCACAAGCCCCCCCAAAAAAAAATAGGGTCGTCCAAAGATGACTCCTTTTGGAGCAATGCATTACTCCACAAATTTCCGGGCTTCATGCAATTTTTACTGGGAAATTACTGCGAAGCAAATTTTTCACATTCGCTTTAATTAAGCTTCCAAGTAATCGAATAGTATTGAGTGCCCAGGGTTGCATCCGACTTTTTAGCTTTACTTCGCAAAATATATGAAAATGTCAATTGTTTTTGCAAAGTAAACCCGAAAACTGCCGTATTGCAGCCCATTGTTCAGAGAAAATTTGAGCTTTGATTTCTTAAGTGTCGAATTTTTGACACATTTTCAGATAAGTATTTAAGAAGATCGAATCTAACATAGTTGTCTCTGTCACACTTTCTGCGAATTATAGCTAATTTACTTGCTAGCCTTTAATGTGTAAGAATTAACTGCATATACTGAGTATAGGCCACAACGATTTAAGTCATTTGCTATAAGAATCGAGGGATTTCAAATTAATTTCTGTGATTGGTATACAGGGGGCGGACTGGGGGTCAAAGGCTCTGTTATCTAAGAAAAAAAAAAAAAACCTAACAGCAAACAAGCACAGCGCACCGGCATTTGTCCGATTGCCCATAGGCCCAGTCCGCCCCTGTTGGTATATTATAAACTCGTGTAAAGGGTTTTATTTTTTTTTTTTACATACGTACCTCTGATAGTGCTCGGCATTATATGAAGCTCTCTTATGATCAAGCCAGGAGAGCAAATTCTACTTTAGAATAGGTCATCAATTGGTGCATCGTTGAAATCTGAAAAGGTTTTTTTTCTTCTTGTTTTCGTTACCCACACACAATGTTGGTTAGGTTTTCTTAACGTTGCAAGTTTTTTCCTTTACTATCTATTAAGAAAGTTTATTCTTTTTCTTGTCATATGAGAGAACACAGTCAATCAATCAATCGATGTTTACGTGAATTAAAAAGAAAAACAAATGTGAAATTCAAAAATCTACGCAAGTTTCCTTTCTTCTTCTTCTCAAATTTCGAGATGGAATTTTTCCGACTACAGTCGAAATTCCCCTAAATACGCATAATCGGAAAAATACTTCAACAAAGAGGAAAAATCATCTGCATATCCACATATCCGAGCCAAGCGAATATTTTGGAATTTCTCTTAATAAGCCTCCCAAGAGATCTGACTTTCTGCTTTGACCTCTTTCCCTTCACATCCGAACACTTCTCGTATCCGAAGACCTTTTCGACAATCGGCTAAAATTTATCCATTATCCACAAATGTCTGTCTACAAGATCGGGTTCTCCTGTCATACCAAAAAAAAAAAAAAAAAAAAAAAAAATTGGCTTTAATACAAAAACAAATAAAAAAGTTAAGCTGCAAATACATGCTCCGAAAATGTTGTACAGTGTACTCTCCTACACCTGTGGAACCGAAAAATAAGTCCGTTTAACAGAGTTTTCCGCTCAAGAGGAAACTGTTTGAGAAGCACTGACTGAAGCAGGATCGCTAGAGCATTCGCAAAGTCTCCGTTTAGAATGTGGGTGTTCGCAAATAGAGAGAGTACACTGTAGGTACATATTCAAAAAAAGCGAAAAAAAAACCATTTGCACTTTCACCGTATCTTCTCGCTCCGAAAAGCTACGAATCACTCCGAATTTCCACTTAACTTTCCGATCAAGTCCGCGCGCTCGCCACTGCCACTTCCTTTGTCATAGAAAATTTGATTGGAAACTTTTGTTCTTTTTTTTCTTCTTATCCGCTTAAAGAAAGTCTTTCCGCGAAATAATTTCGCAATAATTCCATGCGATATTAAATAGCGATTAAATTAACGAACCGAACTGAATTGGTTTTTTGCTTTTTAAATTTAGTTTATTTTGTTTTTTTTTTTTTTTTTCCTTGAAATTATTTGACCTGTACCGGCTGCTGGCCATGCGGGCAAACGATTGCACACTAAAAACCTTCGCAGGCTTGCATTTCCTGTAATCTCACTCGACGCATTCGAGATTTACAATTTTCGTCGTTTTTCGCAACTTCGCCCAAAAAAAAAAAAAAAAAAAAAAATGGAAAAAAAACATCAACAACAACAAACTTTAAAGAAGAAATGGACAAAGTTTAAGTGAACACGAAGAACCGAACACGATTCAACAACAAAAACAACAATGACAGCAGCAACAACAACAACAGCAACAAGAGAACTCTCCAGAATCTTTGGCAGCATTTCACCAAAAAGTGTTTACCTTTCGTTTTGGAACCTCCTCGCAAGCTCATCGATTTTAAACAACAACAACAACAACAACATTGAATACACAAAAGATAAATGCAGTGTCAAAAGACCTTTTCCTCTCCATGGCCAACTCTCAATATATCGTGTGCACCCTCTTTTGGGCTGTGATCATTCCTGTAGCCGTTTGGCCAAGTCCACTCAATTTCCTGTTTTACGCAGATAAAAAAGTCCAACGGACAGAACTCTAACGGCATGTTGGGACAACAGCCACACTTACACAACAACAACAACAACAACACGAACGACTACAAACAATCACAGCAACCGATCATGTATGAGAAGAGTGTAATCTTCGAAGAAAGAAAGCGAGCGATCGAGAGAGAGAGAGAGAAGAGAGGAGAAGAGAGAGAGAGAGAGAGAGAGAGAGAGAGAGAGAGAGAGAGTCCCCTTCCGTTGATCTCTGCATGCAACTTTGAACTCAGCAGCAACGTTAAGTGACATCAACTTGACAGATCCTCAAATTGCAAATTTACAACCACAGCAGCAACAACAACAACAACAACAGCAATCTGAGAACACATCAATAGGCCATAATAATGCCAACAGGAATTTCGATAATTCCACCAAAAAAAAAAAAAAAAAATTTTTTTTTAATTTAAAAAAAATTTTAAAAATTTAAAATACTTATTACAAAAATTCCTTTCTGCTTTTGATTTAAAATACAAACAGGAACGCTTTCTTACAGCTCGCTCAAGCGATCATACACGAGTATAGATGTATGTATGTAACTGCGTTGCCGCGAAAAAAGTAACAAGCCTACACACTCGATCGTATTCACATACCTACATATCGCACCCCGGCAACTAAAGAGACACAACTCAAAATTTGCCATTTTTCAGAAAACGCGAAAAAAACAGAATGCTTTGCAGTGTCAATCAAAGCAAGAAGAACGGCATTACGGCATTTTTTTCGGCCTTTAATAATAAGAAAAACGGAATGGAATTTTTCCTGCAGGTGACTTAGGAACAAAATCCATAGCAGAACTCATTCAAAATTGACAAATTTCACAAATTTTGAGTTGTGTCACTTTAGTTGCTTGTATCCTATATGTACATACATACATTCAAACGTAGCATGTAGCACGCACAAACATTTTATATCACATCATTACGGTGAAGTTGGAAAACAAGTTAAGAAAGTACCGCTAGCCGTACGAGTCCCCCCTTCCAGCTCATGCAACAACGC
This sequence comes from Chlorops oryzae, assembly GCA_020466095.1. NCBI lineage: Eukaryota > Metazoa > Arthropoda > Insecta > Diptera > Chloropidae > Chlorops > Chlorops oryzae. The sequence goes on along the minus strand of CM035806.1, from coordinate 12,572,050 downwards.
CAAGAACAACAACACCAGTAAAAATAAAATGAACAAAAAAAAGAAAAAGAAAAGAATGAGCAACCAAACCCATAGGTAAGTTACTGCACTATCACTCAAGACGGCATTCCCGTTCTCTTTTTCTCTCACGCCATCGCTATCGCCATTGCTTCTCTCGCTCGGTCGCTCGGTCGCTCGCTTGCTCCATTCCCCAGAAACAGTAAGAGGTCAACGAACGTTCTTACTGCAGAGTTGCTAAGAATATGGGAATCAAAACAATAATACGTAAAAGTCAAGGAACGAGCCGAATCAACACAAGAAGCAGCAACAACAATAACAGCAGCAGCAGCAGCAGCAGCAGAAGCAACGGCGCAGTGAGCGAAAAGACGCCAGCCGAAGAAAGGCGCAGACGCTAGCGTCGCACGAAACACGACACGATCGAGGAACGATGATTTCACCGTGGACGTCGTCAAAGCTGGCTTAAAAGAGCGTAAATTGAATTGCAGCAGAGCGTCTCTCGCCAGAGCTTCAAAGAGAACATATTTCAATGAAATGCTTTTAATGGAAGAGCAAAAGAAATTTTCTTGTTGTTGCTGAAGAAAAAAGCAAAAAAAAAAAAAAAAGAAGAAAAAAATTCATAATAATAAGAGAAAAAGTAGCAGCTCGAATCGAATGTAAGAATGGAATTTATTTTATTATTTTAATTTTTTTTTTCTTTTTTTCGACCATTTCAAATGCAATAAATTTCGGTCTCTTTGAGTAAATTTACCAAAATTAATTAATTCAATTTAATTCAATTTAAGGAAATTACATTTAACTATGCTTGAATTAAGATTCTAGCACTTGTTCTTTGCTCACCGATTGAACAATCGCACTCCTACTCTCTTTTGAGTTCTAACTTCAGGTTGACGTGGAGAGTACATTTCTGGGAAGAGCGGGAGAGAGCGTGAGCGAGCTGTTGCTTTCATGGCTTGGATGGGTACGTGTTTCTCAGTTCACTTAACTGTTCTTTTTATGATTAATTGCCAAAAACGGATTTTTTTTTTTTTTTTAAATTTATTTTTTCTACATTCACATTCACACATGCGCACACAGCTACACGAACCGACACTTTAATAGAATGAGAAGGAAAGAATTGAATTTTTTGGTAAAAGAAAAGAAAAAAGAGCATACATATATACATAAATACATACGTACATAGGTATCAGTTGCCAGATCAATTTCATCAGCCGGGGAAATTTCGCGTGCACTCTTCGCGCCGCGACCGACCTTGCTGTAACGATGAGAGCGAACGTATGAGTGTTCATAACTGTTCTTTCCCCACACAAAAAAAAAAAAATAAAATAAAAAATGAATAAAGTAAAATAAAAAATTACAAAAAGAAAGCCAGAACGCGAAGAAAGTGGTAATAAAATGCTCTCCGCTTCGATTACAACATTTTTTCGGCAATTCTGCCCGTTGAGCGATATCTCCGCAAGAAGTCTCAGCTAAAGAAATGTAGGTACATATGTATGTACACAATCGAACGGACGTTCATACATATGTTTGTGCACACGTAGAAACATATGTAAATGCATGCATGTGTGTATTCATAAATATTCGTTTGCCTCGGGTAATGTAGGAATACATACATATGTGCAAAAGCACTTTTCAGAAGCTGTTTTAAGTAGCGGTATTCTTTCGAAATTTCATGAGCCAAGAAGTCATGACTTGGCCGCCGCCACGCCGCCACCCCGCCAGCCCGCCAGACCGACTGTCCAACCGTCCACCTGAACGCTCGTGCGCCTGCCTTTGTAGAAGAAGTTCTCCGACTGCCAGCAACAAAGCTCATTGACCCCACCGCAATTGGACAGCAAAGCCATACCGCTGGATCCACCTCGCAACATTGTGTTAACTGTTTTATATTATATGGATTTTTTCGTTACTTTCTCTCTCTCTCTCTCACACACTCTTTCTCTCTCTCTACCTCACTACCTCCCACCCTCCCTGCACCTCTCTTTCTCTGTGTGTTTTTGTTTTTGGTAGTGGCCGTTTATGATTTGAAAATATCGTTTCGTTTTGTTCTAGCATTCGATTACAACAATCGGGAGGAATAAAAAATTCTCATTGCAAATTTCGATCATGGAGCAGCGATGAACGATCGAATTTGGGGAAAATATCCTGCTTGGCGTCACTAGTGACTTTTTCTAATCCCACGAAGACAAAGTCACCCTGGAAGTAGATATCTAAAATTCATGAAAAAATCGAATTTCGATTAATAGAAGACCTGCATAATTATAAACCTATGTTTTCCTCATATTTTAAACAGTTGCCAGAGATTTTTAAAAAAAAAAAGAAAATTTAAGATCGAAAAAATAAAACGATTTTATTTAAAATCGAGAAAAAAAATAATCGATGCTTAAAAAAATCGATTTAATCTAAACTCTAAATCAGGGTTGGAACTTTACTGCAATTGCAGTAGATCTACTGCGTTTTTTTGAAATTTTTGACATCTACTGCGACACTGCAAAAAGCTTAAAATCTACTGCGATTTTCGTCCCTCAATTTTTTTTTTGTCAAACCAAACTCCTAACGATAACTACCAAAAAAGTACCAATTTTGGCTATACATTATCAACACCGCAATTCTATTTGTAACAAAGATACTATTGTTGTCCTTGTTTAACATCTTGGATTTTCCATTGAAGCTTATATGTCGCGATATTAACAGTTTGACAGCTGATATAACAGAAAAAAATCTTGCCAAAAATCTTCGCTTCACATTGGAAGACGCGCAATATGGAGAAATATTTACATGAAATGTACTTTTTATTTATTTTTTCTTTTTATTTGAAAAGAATAAAATAAGAACTGTGCAAAATTCAAATCTACTGCCCTTTTTTGTTATAACTGCTGCACTTTCTTCTTCGCCAGGTTCCAACCCTGCTCTGAATGCCTTTTTTACAACCCTACCTGGAAGTCTCTGTCAGTTCGTGTACAAATGTCATACAAATTGTCCTACGAATTGTCATGCATACCGGCTCCAAAGTCACCCTGACATCACGGATTTGGTGGGGGGGGAACTTTCCTGCTGGGTTAGTGACAGACTCCTGCAGTAATGAAGAAGTCAACTCACCCGAAAGGAGACTCTGAGGTTTTTCGGAATGTGAGTAGTCAAAATGTACCCTGCAGTAATGAGCCGGCCAATTTCCTAAGAAGGACTAGCCTTTGACCGTTCTAAATCGTACCGGTTATATTATGGAAGTTTGCTCCATCGAAGTCGGCCAGCCAGAGTTCGGTAATAAACGGGTTGGTTTAAGAGTATTCTGTAAATGACACTTTCATCAACATAGAATATACATATATAAGAAATTAGTTTTTTATTGGCTTTATTTGAATATAGCACCAGACAAAATTACGACAATAGACCCAAAAAAACTGACCCACGGTCAGACGTTTTGAGGACTAGTCCCTCCCCTAGGACAGGCCCATGCTAAAAAGGTCAGTTGAATTAATTAGAAATGGATTTATGAGGGGACTAGTACTGGTAACATGAAGCACTGACCGAAAGCTACACTCGGGTCAGTCCATATTACTGCAGGGTAGAATGTTTTATATATGAGAATTGACTAGACCTCGATTAGCAACAAATGGTCTAGAAGTTCAGTTGAAAAATTAAAGCAACTGGTACATATGTGACAATTGATCTCTAATTGACCGTGGTAGGTCTACGGCTCAAGCAGTTAAATGTGGGAGGATTAGTTTGTCAATGACAGCTCAAAGTTTAAAAAGACATTTTAAGGCATTGATTGGCATTTTGAAAGGGAATAGTCCTGGTATTTTTGTGACTAGTCGGGAAATAGTCGGTTAGTAGTTGGAATTACTACAGGGACCATACGAAATGTGTTTAGAAACGATCAGGGTCACAAGGACATTCGATACCATCTCTCTGCCTCGACATATACGTTTGGCATACAGTTTTACGAAGACGTGAATAAGAACTATTTATATTACTTGATCAGTCCATTTTAAGGGTACTTCCAGTACTAAGTTCTAGGCTGTAACGAAATTTTGGACCTTACGCTATTTTTAAAGTAATTTATGTTGGCGGAAATGGGCGTGGGAAGAGTGCGTTTTTATGAAAATTTCTCTTACGTCAGGAATTTATCAGGAAATTGATCTAGATATGAGATGGATTTTTCCTCACGAAAATCTATTGATCGTGGTGATCTTTGGGTCTGTCATACCAAATCTATTGAAACAGATATACATATGTACATACATATGTAGGTATTCGTTTATTGGTGGCGGGTATTTTGTTTCCAAGCATTCCTGACTATAAAGCCCGTTATTGTTTTTCAAGCATTCGAATATTTAGTAAGACTTACCCACCTCCATATTCCATTTAGGTCCCTTGGGAACAGAAAGAAAGAGTCGCGAAAAAAAAAGATTTGCTCCTTTTTTGTTACATCTTTAGCTTCTGAGATGTTGGCTGTATGCCTAATTCCTTTTAGGTATACATTTTCTTTTTGTCATACCCGGAACACCTACTTCATTGATGAGGAAAGCCCGTCCTGTAAGGGATAAAGAGTAGTTATAAATAAAAAATAATTATCATGATTTTAATGCGAAAGGTTAAATCGAAAGTAGTTTTTGAGCCGGCCCGTAGAGATTAAATGGATGGGCCTTGACGTCAGGCGTACAGGTATAGAGACCTCAAAGGGCAAAACAAATAAAATCCCAGCTAACAATCACATTGGCTGCACTCTTTTAACCCTTTTATCTGCATGATAGATTGAATAGTGGAAAAAGATTTGTTTACCGTTAATTGGTTCTTATAGCAAAATTATTACGGTAAATATCTCTTTATTTCTTTCCCGAACCGTTAAAGGAAGCTAAGATCCAGCGGGAATTTTTCCCTCGGGACTGATTCGAGTGGGGGGTAACCGTGTCTGGTTGTGACAGGGATCGATAGTTACAGGCACGCACGTGATCCTCTCACAAAAAGGCGAGTATCGCTGACGCTCGGCGGTGGGGTATTTATACCCTTCTAACAGAATATATCGTCGGCTTAAAGTGTAAACCTGCTAAGTCCACTTTTAACCGATTCCGATTTTTCTATGTCATTCGATAGAAAAAAGCACACTGCATCGTCAGGAAAAAAAAATCTTTTTTAATTTCAAATTCTAAATACGGAGAAATTGGTTATGAGTAAAACTGCTAAGTCCAACTTTGGTCAAAGTTCACAGCTAACACCAGCAAGTGACTCCAAGTAGACTTTGTATGGTGCACAAAATCGAATTTAGAACAGACTTCATATAGGAACAAAATAAACCATCCATATTTTGGGTCTCCTTCCCTACTTTGAAGTCTTGAAAAAAAAGTGTTTTTTGTTTACCCTGTAAAGTTTTGAAATTGTTAGTTAGCAGGTTTACACTTTAAGCCGACGATATGATGTTCTAAGAAGCCTGTGGTTTTCTGCAGACTTTATGCCAATCGATACCTGTAAGTACCTTGTATGAATGTTGGTTATGCCACACCTAAGTTATTTCCGTAGGATCTTCCCCGAATTAGAATATACTTCATAACTATAAGCTAGTAGGAGCATTCAACTTTGCCACAAGGTATGTTTTAGGTCTGCGTAGATATGATCACACAGGTTTCTCGTAACAATTTTAATGAATTTCATTCTCGACATAACGGCGATTTGGGGTTGTCAAATTTAATAATAAAATTTTATAACAGTTACACTGAGGGAAAAACTGCAACTTAAAATCAAATCCGAGCCATATTAATTCAATATGTTTGAATATAGAAGAAAAATAATACCGAAACATATTAAAGTAAAAATTTCCAACTTTGATTTGATGTAGTTTCCATATATTTCGTGGAGTATGTTAAAGTTGCATTGATTTGAAGTTGCACCATATTAATTTGAGTTTGTTTTCATATTAATTCATGAATTGCGTTGAAATTTACGTTGCTACCTATTGAATCAATAAGAAACGTTATTAAATTAATATGGAGACTCTTCACACAGATAAGATCCCCTTATTGAACAGTTTTTTTTTGCACTTACATTGATATAATCAATCTAGCAAGCTGAAATCATATCGCGCGATGGCGTAGTTGAAGTGTGCTAGACTTGTAATCTGGAAGGCCCAGAGTTCGAACCCTGCCGCAAGCCAAAGAATTTGTGGAAAAATGGAGAATAAAAAACAGGCAAGTAAATTTTAAGGAAAAATTACGGGGAGCAGAAAGTAAGTTGGACGCGAATCCAATAAAACAAGTTGCTTTCGTCGGGTCTTCCAAAAGTCACGCACAAGCACGTTCAAGAAATTCCTATAGAATTTTTTTTTAAATTTTTTAAGCAAAAAATTATGGTAAAATGTTTTGATTTCTAAGTTTTTTAAATAATTTAAATGTTAAATTATCTACTTTTACCAAAAAAAAAAAAAAATCGTACGCTCGCTGGAGCAGTCGAACCCACGATGATGTTCTAAGAAGCCTGGGTTTTCTTACAAGAACTTCATATGCACAATCTGATACGTAGTACCTAATATTAATTAGTATGCCGAACAATAGTTATTTCTAATATGGTCTTCCCCGATATTAGAATATACTTCGATAATATAGCTAGTAGAGCATTCAACTTTGCAATGGTATGTTTGTCTGCGTAGATATGAATCACACAGTTTTCTACGTAACTAGACTTTCGTTAACGATTTCATTCATCGACATCAATGTGCGTTTTGGTATTGTCAAATTTAATATAGTAATTTTATAACTGGGTGTAGGCACTTGGGCAATATTTTCAGATCCAATCCTTATTTTCCAAAGTCCAAAGTCGCTAGGACCAATCCTTTCCTTTTTCAATATACAGCGAAAGCTCCCATAAGCGGACACCGACGGCTGCGGCCTTCTTGTCCGCTTATGCGAGCTGTCCGCAAGTAGAGCTTTCACTGTAACAAATCAGCAAACACACAATCGTTAATATTAAAAAAAAAAATTCAAGAGATGTTTTCAAGCTACGTCATAGTTTAAAATTTTCCAATTCGTCTGCGCTTTTCTTTACGTCAAACTGTTTTCACTTACAGAAAAAATTTCTAAAGCATTTACGCGGCACTATTTAAATTTAAAATTTTCAAGCAGCTTTTCATTTATGACGCAGATGCGCAGACCGAATCGATTTTGAAACACGTTGTGCGCAATCTTCTTTTCTATAATTCTTGTAAAAGAAAAAAAAATATTCCTTTAAAATGAAGGAAGCAAATGAAAGTCCTAATCCTCAACTTTGTCGCTTTTAAATTGAAACTCATAGCCGCCTACGTTATACCCCATTGTTACAGCAATCTGACGGGTGTGACCTTTTAAGCGGATCTTCTTTCCGATACGGGGAAGATTCATTGCCTGTAAATTCGAACTCATCGGAAATACCAATTGCTTTTTTTTACTTTCTCTAGTCCACTTTAATATGACAGACCGACTTTAAGGAAACATTTGAGAGTATCATGAAAAATTTCCAAGCACAGGGGCGTACCGAGAGAAAGAGTGCTTTGGTAATGTACAGTGGGTCAAATTCCGAACTGGTCCAGGAAAGGAAATGTGGCAAAAGTGTTGTTACCTAACTAAAGTTTTTCCTACTGGGCCGATCTTTATGAAATTTTTAGGGGTTCTTCGGATTGGTTCAGAGAGTGCATATGGGCATTTCCAAACGGTCGCGACACTTAAATGAGCAATTTTAAGTCCCGAATTCAAGTATGCGGTAAACAGTACTTTTGCTTCTCAATATCTACTTTCGTGCAGCCTATGCGGACTTTTATATTTTCCAAAGTTTCTATGCAGTCCCGAATGGCAATCAGCTACATACGGACGCGACAAAAAGTTAACTTTTTCTGGAAAGATTTGCTAAGAAGTCCTGTCCGATTATTAGAACCGGAGTTATGCCCGAAAATGTAAAGAGTAAAAGAAGGAGGAGAGCGAGAAAGGGAGAGATATATGTATAATACAAGTTTTTGTTAATTTCTAATCCTTTTATTTAGATTCCAAAAAAAGGAGGTAATAGAACATTTTCCATTTGCAATAACTTGGGAGGAACTGGGATCAGGCTTTTCACAGCAAATAGCTCTACAAATGAAACGGAAATTAAAGATTCAAAGAAGAAAAACAAGATATAATTAAGCTCAAAATCCAATATTGCGAGAGCTCGATGCGAGACGCCGAGACGTCACGCCAATATTTTGCGTGACGCATTTCAATCTCCAATGAAAGTTCTGCGTCGCGCAGATGATAGCATAATTTCACTTCTAGTAATGCAATATTTGAAGCAAGTACCAATCTTACAAGTTCCGAGTACTCAAAAAAAATTTTCGATATCACTTATGTTCTCGCTTATGACGGCTATAACTGCTGCTGAACTTGTTCACTACTTAATTTTTTTTAATTTCAAACAAATTTTGCTTTAAGTTTTTAAAATTACCAACAAATTTTATTTGAACATTTTTGGTTTCACTAGTTTTAACGAGTACCCAATAGCGAGTACTTAAAAAATATCTACATCATTAGTTTTAAAACTGTCTCGCAACGAGAAATATTCAATTTTTCAAACTTTTCTCGCTGCGAGGTCTCGCAGTGCGATACATTGGAGCCTGAGCCGTACGATTGAATGTATTTAAATATTTGCGCGTCTCGCCCCGATGTCTCGCATCGGGCTCTCGCAATATTGGATTTTGGGCTTTATTATGACACACACAATAATGATTTTTGAATAGCATGTTTTCATAAAAATAAAATGAAATAAGGAAAATTTTTACAAATTTGTTATTCTTTAATTTAGATGTGGAGGGGCGATCTAGGATCAGGATCATTTTTATAAAATTGAAAACCTTTTCAGCTAGAAACAGTCGCTGCGTATCGTATCGTAACGTGACGTGACGTGTCAGCTGATTCAACCCAGTATTTGGGAAATGTGTATATCGACCAGTCATAACTCGTCCGTCACGTCACGTCACGCTACGATACGATACGCTGCGACTGTTTCTAGCTTTATTCAGATTGTTTTTTTTTTTAAACCAGCCAGCTATTTTTTGTATAAATTTTCATCGAAATCGGACGTCATGAATTTTTTCGATTTTTTGGATTTCTGGTCCACAACTCTCAAAACTTCTTCTACCCATCAAACACCCCCCCTCCCAATCTTTTTTTTGGGTTAATGTCTAATAATTGTTCAATATACCACTGTGGCAAATATAAGCACTACCAAAGCACTCTTTCTCTCGGTACGCTCCTGTCCAAGCATAATGAAAAATAAACAGTTTAATGAAGAAAATTTATACAGGGTGTTCCATACTAAAGTTATTCTCGTCGTAGGTTTCATAGAGCGGGTCAGTGTGAACAAAAAATCGAGAAATTTCTTGCAACATTTTTGACAAGTTCGAATTGAAATTAATATTTTTTCAATTTTGTTCACAATGACCCCTCACTGAAGTCTATCAAGAAAAGCCCTTAAGTTCGGAACACCCTGTATGTTAATGTATATTTATGCACACATACATATGTATGGTATATATGTGTGTAAACAACAAAAGGATCAAATTGGTTTGCACGAATTCGAATCCTTGAACCGTGAGCCTCTTCTTCCATTGGTCATTCGAGCAACGTCAAATATCCCTAGAAAAGAAGACAATTCGTCCTATTCGCTTTCGCTATTGGAGCAAAACACAATTTTCGCCCCACGCATTCCTTTTGAAGCTTCAAACTATAGTTTAGGTTCGTATTCCTAGTACTCGCTTAATTCCCTCCCACATTTCACTGCCAATCATTTTCAACCAATCAGAGAGCATTTCGTTCCTTGATGCGTGCACTCAGAGGACATTTGTTGCTGCGGAGGAGTCCTTCGCTGGACTTTACATTTTCATATAAATAGTTCTTCGACGCTTAATCAATTGCCAGTTGAGTGTCGTCAACCGATCGGTATTATTGTTTATTGTTTTCAATCGCCGTAAAATTGCCTATTGAAATATTGTGTATAAATAAAAAGTGACCATTTTTGGTTTTGCTTGAGTTCATTTCAAAAGGAAAATAAAATGAATTAATTTAATTAGACATGGTAAATTGAACATTTTTCTTGAGGTACGTATATCTTTATATCCTTATTTATATATTCAAAGGCGGCAAAAATGAATTTAAAAAAAAAAATAAATAAATAAATAAAAAATCGAAAAATTACAGTCGAACTTCTTAAGATCGATGACAATCGCGCTTAGAGAGCGAGTTTACAGTTCAGTTCTTTTACTCTCAGTTCTCTCTCTTAAGCGGACACCCAAGGGACCGAAAAATGTGTCCGCTTAAGAGGAAACTATTTAAGATCAGGAAGACTAGAGCTTTCCCAAAAAGTGTCCGTTTAAGAGATACCTAGGTGTCCGCAAGTAGAGAGATCACTGTAATTTAGTTATGGAAGTTTGACCGTACATAATATTTGTACCCGATAAACTCTGTGTCAAGTGTAACACCCAGAAGCAGGCATACTGTTAGGACCAGAAAACACAAAAATTGATTTGCAGGGCTCGGATTTTGTTGACTTTTATAAATTTAAAGCATACTTTATGGAGTACAAATTTTGTTAAACTCACATAAAATTAAGATTCAAATCGATTTTTAACTTCAATATGAATTTTTTTAAAGTTATAAAAGCGGTTTGAAGTTCAACTTCGCTAAAATTATTCGCAAATTGTTGTGAGAAAATTTTTTTTTGCACCATAAAGTATGCTTTAATTTTATAAAAGTCAACAGAATTGAATTGATTTCAATTCATGGTTTTCTCGGGAAAAATTCGTTGTTTTACTAATTAATCGTTTCATAATATTTATAATCTTATAAATTGCTTTTTGTAACGGACTAAAATTTAGCCCTAATGCCCCACTTGCCACTTTAACAAGACTATATTGCTTTCTAAAAACAAAAATTCCATGTGAAATCAGATTTTAAGATAAAGTAGATGCATACGGGTGTGCAATGCACAAAAAAAAAATGTTTGACACATCGAGAATTTCAGCACTAACATTCTCGTATATGGACAAATCACAATGGATAATGTTCAGATTTCGTTTTTACAAAGATAAATGACAAAAGGCCTCTCGTATCGTCAGTTGGCATCGCAACCAACTTTCCGCCTGTACGATAATGTAGAAAAAAATAATAATAATAATAATGAATAGGGATACAAAGACGCGTCACAAAAAAAATTACATAAAACCAAAAAATAATCTCAATTTTTCATCTTCCGTTACGATTCCATTTAGAAGCCAAATTTACTCATTCAAATAATTGAACATTTTCCGCCTGCCAACCTCTAATTGCGACGAAAACGCGCTTTAAAAGTGAAATGTTAAAAAAAAATTGATTTTTTCGGAAAGAGCAAAGAAGGTTTTTCCAGCACCTTCGGTTAAGTCTCTTCTGAAAAGTTTTTGTTTCCCTCTCACCCCTTGTTAATTTGGACACGGTGGGTAGTTTTGCATACGCATCTGCCGCCATCGCTTGTACGACCAAGAATCAGAAAAATAAAATGGTCAATGCAAGACAATTAATTACTCATTACCCATTACATAGGTATTGCAATCTATGAACATACATCTATGCAGTACCTACCCTGCAGTAAATGCGGGGCAAATTGACCCCTTCGTCACCACTGTCATTCTATAGACATGGTGAACGAGGAGGTCTGCAGTTCCATTTTCTAGAGCATTCATCTTATGAATTTGCTGCGCGAAAATCGAAAGGCTCCGTAGCGTAATGGTTAGCATGTCCGATCATCAACCCGAAGGTTCGTGTTCGAATCCCAAGGCAGGCGAGCAAAAGTGGAAAAATTGTAAAATTCGGAGGATTATTCTCATGGATTCTTATGGGTGAGAAGAGAGAAAAAAAGTTTCCATTCTGAATTCTCGTGAATGCTTTCATAGTTCGTGCGAAAATTCCCATGAATTATATTTTCAAAAACTTAATTTTTTTAATTTTTTCTCACAAAAATATTTTTTTAAGCCTGTTAAGTACCTTTATTATTATCCACTTACAAAAAAAAAAAAAATAATAAATTTCGGCACCCGCCCGAGTGAGATTCGAACTCGGGTCTTCAGGTCGAAAGGCCAGACTCTTCACACTGAGCCATCTGAGCCCTGTGCGCGGCGCTTTCTATTTAGGTAATATAGCTAATGAGCTGCCTCTAGAGCATCACTAGTTCAATCGTCAACTGGTGTCCGCTCGAACATATGCTCATACAAAGTGTCAATAGGAGAATACAATGGCACGGGTACAGTTGGTCACTAGTGACGGTGACGGAGGAACTAGTGACAGATTGAATCAGTCACTAGTGACAATTACTGCAGGGTATCTATCTGGACATATACATCAGTGATTTCACCTAGCCATATACAACATAGCTGGATCGATATGTCACTTGTCAGCTTGTGTACAAACGTCATGCAAAGTGTCTTACGAAATGTTATTCATTCCGGCGTCAAAAGCACCTTCAAAAATACATCCCGAACTTGCGTCAACTCCAAAGCGTCAGAACTTCCAATCGAAGCTTTATTAGGATTAAAATAATATCCCCAATACAAATCTGACGCACTCGGGTAAATTTTCCCCCATTTTTTTAATTTTTTTTTGCAAATTTAGATTCCGATTACACGGCCACTTCTACCATGAAAACCGGAAAATTAGTATCCCCTCTTCATAAGCCGTACATTGCGCATATATAATGGGAAAATTTGACACGCACGAGTGGTGCAGTGTCGTTGGATTCTATTTCTTTTTAAATAATTTAAAACACCTGCACAGAGCGAAAAGACCCAATAAAGTACCCTATAAATTAGAACAAAGCTAAGACGATTTCTCTATAGTCTAAATTAATTCCCAATAAAATTACTCGATAATAAATATTTCGTCAATTTTTTCCCCTTACACGTAGCTCTCGGATAGCGTAAGGGATGCGTGCAATGCTCTTGATACCGGGGTCCGAGGTTCGATTCCCGGCACAGGTAAAAACGCAGTGTAGTGTTCCAAGCTTAGCGCTGGGTTTTTCAAAAAATCGCATGTTAGAAGCACACTACATAAAAAGACATACAGCCCGATTCTGAATGTTCCCGGGGAACGAATTCCCGGGGAATTTACTTTTCTCGAGACTAAAATTCTCCTTTTTTAAATAGATAGGGTAAAGAAAATTACGGGTATGGGTCAAATACCCTTTCCCCATCAAAATTTTTCCGCCAAATATTTAAGAAAGAAGAAGTTTACTCTCGAGAAAAGTAAATTCCCCAGGAATTTGTTCCCCGGGAATATTCAGAATCGGGCTGATACACTAAAACAAGCAAAAAAAAAAAACCATCGTGGCATCCCAACGGGCCGGTATTCGACCTAAGTGGCAGACACTCCAACATGCTCCAATTATGTGTATGTTCACTTCCCCATGTGAAATTTCTCATAGGGTGGACAGGTGGATTTTTTTTTTCAATCCGCTGGAAAAAAATTCTCTGGAATATTTAGAGTCGGGCTGATAGTCAGGCTACACGCTACATGGTTGCAAGCAACGAAGGCGTGTGAAACAGCGTTGGATGGACACAATAAAATGGGAACTAGAGGCTGTACGCTTAGCTCAGATAATGGCAACCTTGGATCCTGGGATCAAGAGCTAGCACGCATCCCCTAGGCTATCCGAGAGCCACAATTGGAACAAGAATTTCATCATTTTTAAGCAAATATGCATAGCTGGGATCCCAGTATCTGCGCAAATAGCATCGATTTTTATCGGGCCAGATCGGTACAAATTTCAAAAATTTCCACAATCATTGTTGAGGGCTCACATTATCGTCGCATATTGTCAAAAAGATAAAGGGGAGCAATAAAGTTGAGAGAATAATCGACACATTGCACAGATAGTGGGATCCCGGCTTATCATGATATTCTCTCTTTTATTGACGCTTAAAAAATCCACGAATATTCATTTAAATCGGGCTGTATGACATTTTTTGTTTTCTTTTTTTGTCACCCCCTTAGACTAACGACTGGATCCGCCCCTGGACAATGTGGACAGTGATAGGCTTTAATTGATTTTCAAGATTTCATCACTTTCAGCCCTTTATAAATATTAGCCATATGCCAAGATTGCACTGCACTATTTTCGCAGCGGTCAAACGGGAACGCCACGACCAGTTGTCAGTGCTCGGACTTGAAAGTTTTTACAGGTGGTAGATTTTTTTAAAAAGTGGTAGATTTTTATAAAAAGTGGTAGATTTTTATAAAAAGTGGTAGATTTAAAATTTTTAAAAATAGTAATACAATATATCACATCTGATCATGTAGAAAACTTGGTAAACTTACATGTTTTTAAGTATTTTATCTTATTGAAAAAAAAATGTGTCAAAATTTATTGGATGTCGTTAAGCGGCAATACTGCCATTCTTGACAATAGGAAACTGCCAACATATTTTTCAATAATACATATCATTGAAACACGTTTTTTATGTTCTAAATTATTTTTAAATTATCATAAAATAATTAAAACAAATTGCATACATAAGTAAATAAAAAGTGGTAGATTTGGACCTAGCGTGGTAGAAGTGGTAGAAAGTAAAAATAGTGGTAGATCTACCACTAAAGTGGTAGAAGTCCGAGCACTGCCAGCTGTGCCAGTTGTGTGTCTCTCTCTTTCTCTCCTCTCTCTTCTCTTCTCTCTCCTCTCTTCTCTCTCTCTCTCTCTCTCTCTCTCTTCTCTCTCTCTCTCTCTCTCTCTCTCTCTCTTCTCTTTTTCTCTCTCCTCTCTCTCTCTTCTCTCTCTTCTCTCTTCTCTCTCTCTCTTTCTCTCTCTCTCTCCTCTTCTCTCTCTCTCTCTCTCTCTCTCTCTCCTCTCGCTCTCTGTCTCGGGCGCGCGCGTTCTCTTCCTTTAGCGACATTTTCCAATTTTGCGATTTTCCAATTTTGCGATTCAGATTTCAAAAAATTTCACTGCCACATGATTTGATGTCTTAACCAGGTCACTTGCTGCTTTACTTTACTGCGAACGATTCATCCTCTGACTGATTGTGTTGCTGCCGGACCCCGTCTCGCCTCCATGTTAATCACACCATCGAACCACCAATAGGCCAATCGCTATCGAAAAGTATTAAAAACAAATTCGAAGAAGAAACAAGCAAGCAAAGAAGAAGCCATACAAACGGTACGTGTTGCTATTTTCGAAATGAATTTTCTTCAATTTTCTTTACAGCACAAGCGACAGGCAACATTGCAGCTTGATGTGAGCGCGCGCGGCAGTCTACACGACGAGTACACGGTTAAGCGCACGAGCCGTGTGGCCAAGGAACAATCGAAACAACTGGGTTCGCATTTTTTGTTTTTTTTTTTTTAGTTGCGATCCTTGAATTCGACGGATTGGGGCAAACAACCAAGCAACTGGACAGCAACTCGACAACGGGACATTTGGAGAACTAGCAGACAGAGCTTATCGCACAAGCAAAATAAAATGGATTGTGATGAATATCGTCGAAGGGGTAGGTTCTTTCATTGATTCCATTCCATTCTTTTTCTTTGTTAATTTTATGACTCAACAAATTTTGCGACATCGAGCTTTGACGCTTGGTATTGCCATTAAATCACAGCGGTTGGTAACACACACACGCGCCCACGCACACACGCACGCACACACCCACAGACGCGCTGCTCCATTAGTTACGCTACAGATTATGCGAGAATAAATTCCAATTTCGGATGCGGAAACTTTTTAATTCGATTTTCCAAATGGACTTCTCGCAATCCAATTGAATCATCGCATTCATCGCATTGAAATTCTCTGTAAAATCCTTTGGGTCATATAACCATATAATAATAGAACAGAAACGAAAGGGTTAAATGGGATTAAACTGCATGATATGCAAATTGCGTCCGGGCTAAATGTAGAAAGCTGAATAAAAAATTGCACTGAAATCTATTCTATTTTGTGTTAATAGAAGGTTTTTTTTTCTTCTCGCATGCTATAAAAATGTTCGTAGAAGTTATTTGAATTCGAAATTTGAAAGAATTTGAATGGACGAAACGAATTTTTTTATTTTTTTTCTTTACAGGCAAGGAGATGGTTGACTATATCGCCGACTATTTGGAGAACATTCGAGATCGACGTGTTTTCCCCGATGTTAAGCCCGGTTATATGCGTCAACTTTTGCCCGAGGATGCACCGCTCGAAGGCGAACAATGGGATACAATATTCGCTGATGTCGAACGCGTGATAATGCCAGGCGTTACCCACTGGCAGAGTCCACATATGCATGGTTATTTTCCAGCGCTCAATTCGTTTCCATCACTGCTAGGCGATATGCTTGCCGATGCTATAAACTGCATTGGATTTACGTGGGCCAGTTCGCCGGCATGCACCGAATTGGAAGTTATCGTTATGAATTGGCTGGGTAAAATGATTGGATTGCCCGATGAGTTCTTGCATTTGAATAACGGTAGCAAGGGCGGCGGTGTCATACAGACGACAGCAAGCGAGGGTACATTGGTGTGTCTGCTCGCTGGTCGGACACGTGCGATCAAAAGATTCCATGAGCAACATCCGGGCTATCGTGATTCGGAAATTAATGCACGGCTAGTCGCCTATTGCTCGGATCAGGCGCACTCCAGTGTCGAGAAGGCAGCATTAATAGGTAAAGGATAGCTTAAGCGAAACGAAACGAAACGAAACGAGATGACCGCGATGCATAAATTTCTCTCCACATTTCAATTCACAGGACTTGTACGCATGAGATATATCGAAAGTGATGAGGATCTCTCCATGAGAGGCCAACCCCTCAAAGAAGCTATTGAAGATGACATCAAAAAGGGTCTAGTACCGTTCTGGGTAAGGCGATTTTTCATTCCAAAATATCAATATATGTATGTACATTAAGCTGGATCGATTTTTTAACCTCCAATTGCCCTAGCAGAATATTATTCTGTTGCCCATACTTAATAATTATGCCGAAGAAACTATAGGTCAAATGTGAATTTAAACCTTCCGCTTTAGCAAACAAATGTTTTTCATGCCATATTTTGGTCATCATTGTTGGTGAAAACATCTCCAAAAGCAGAGAAACAATCACTTCAACGTCCCCCAAAACTCAAGCCATTGAAAAAAATTTTATATTTTCTTTGATAACTATCTTAAAATGGCCGTTTTATGATAATTTTTCGAGCAAAATTTTATTATTTCTCATGCCTAAAATTATGCTAAGAATCAAAATAAGAAAGATTCAATTTAAAAACATTTTTGATTAGCAGGGCCCGGATTTTGTTGACTTTCACAAATTTAAAGCATACTTTATGGAGTAAAAATTTGTTTCAATTCACATTCACCCCTATTATGATTGTCGACTACTGATAGAGAATCGAAAAATTTCTATCGTCGACTAAAATTTTTCATTTTCTAGTATGTGGAAAATTAACAGCCCTATTATGATTGTCGACAACTGATAGAGAATCGAAAAAGTTCTATCTTCGACAAAAATTTTTAATTTTCCACATACTAGAAAATGAAAAATTTTAGTCGAAGATAGAACTTTTTCGATTCTCTATCAGTAGTCGACAATCATAATAGGGCTGATTAAGACAAGATTTTGATCGATTTTTCACCTCAATATGAATTATTTTCAAGTTAGAAAAGCGGTTTGGAGTTCAACTTCGCTAAACTCATTCGCAAAATGTTGGTAAGAAAAATGTTTTGCCCTATGAAGTATGCTTTAAATTTATAAAAGTCAACAAAACACCGAGCCCTGTTGATTAGGTAGAAATTTCAATAATTTGTAGCATGCTTTTAGGCATATTTAAGATGGACCTTCTTTTTAAAAAGAAAAAAATTCGGGTTTGACCTATGGTTCCCTGGGCATTCTTTCTCCAAAAAAGTTGCAGAATCTTATTTAACTAGGGCAATTTTCATTTTCATTTTTTTTTTTGTCGAACAAAACGATCCACCTTAATGTTTATTTATTTATTTTTTTTAATTTTTTTTTTAAATTAATTCCAATCAGGCTTTTATACCTTTAAACCGTTCGTCCTTAACAAACCCGTCAAAATGTTCTACTTTTTAATAAGAATGGCCCTTGGAGGCTATTAATAGTCTTATGAAAAATCCACTGATACTCTTTTCTTATTGCTGACAGTTAATTAGTGAAATCATTTTTCAAGCCGCAGTTGCTGCAATCCACTATTTCAATCAGCCCGGCTCATTCTATTCCATTGGCCGCTGCTGTCCCTTTGGGACTAATTTACTTGCCGTCTTTTATATTCCCTTGCTCTCTATCCCTCTCGCTACCTCTCTCTCTCTCTCTCTCTCACTCTCTTTCTTTCCCACACACACGCTCTCTGCTTGTGATAATGCAACAAATGGCTTGTGACAAATCGGCTTAGGAACTAACTTCATCCCCCACAGCCCCCCCATACTTCAATTTAATAACATTTGTTTTTGCATCATGTATCAACAGGTCTGCTTGACTTTGGGTACAACTGGTGCGTGCGCATTTGACAATCTCGAGGAGGTATGTACACTTGCTTATTTATATTTTGTTCACAAAAAAAATGATTTTTAATATTAAAGTTTCGTCCTTGTGTTTTCCTTTCAAGGTTGGCGACATTTGTCACGAATACAATCTGTGGCTGCATATCGATTCCGCTTATGCTGGCAGTGCTTTTATTTGCCCGGAATTTCGAATTTGGCTCAAGGGTATTCACAAAGCAGATTCGATCGCATTCAATCCTTCGAAATGGTTGATGGTACATTTCGATGTTACGGCTTTATGGTGAGTCAATCGACGGTGGTACATATGTACATACATACATAAGTATTGTATGTGTCGACATACAATGTAATGCTTAGAAAGAAACCGTCAAGGGTTTTTGGGATTTCGAGATTTTGAAATTCTTATCAATCAATATATTTAACACGACCGTTTAGGGTTAAAGACAGCGCCGCAGTTCATCGTACATTCAACGTTGAGCCGCTTTATCTGCAACATGAGAATTCCGGTCAAGCCATCGATTATATGCACTGGCAAATTCCACTAAGTCGGCGATTCCGTGCGCTCAAGCTCTGGTTTGTGCTGAGATCTTACGGTATGTTGAAAAACGGATCAAATACAGTCAAACTTCCATAACTCGAACTTCTACGCATTGAATTTTCTATAACTCTAACTGAATTGGGTGGCAATAGCGAATATTTTATATAACAATTTCGTTTCCCTAACTTAGAGTCTCTATCAGCCCAATTCTGAATATTCCCGGGGAACGAATTCCACTTTTCTCGAGAGTAAAATTCTACCTTTTTAAAAATAGATAGGGTACGGAAAATTATGGGTATGGGTCAAATACCCATTCCCCATCAAATTTCTTCGACCAAGTATAATTCCCCGGGAATTTGTTCCCCGGGAATATTCAGAATCGGGCTGTATAACTCGAACTATTTCTTTGGTGGTTCGAGTTATTGAAGTTTGACTGTAATTACAAAAAAAAAATTTTTTTTTATTTTTTTTATTAACCCTTTAACGCCTAAGGAACGAATTTTTCCATACATAGTTGAAACGATTTAATGCAATGTTTTAATCACTAAAGTATTTCAAATTTTACGGAGACAATTTATATCCCGAATATGTTACATACAGTTAAAGGGTTAAGCAAATATAGAAAGAAATTTCTTCATTAATGAGGCCGGTTCGATTGAATAGACAGTGGTGTAGCGAGACATTTCGGCGCTCAGGGATAATGGACGAAAAAAATTTCGCCACCGCCCTAAATAAAAAGACCTTCATAAAAATTAAAATACGACCATACGACCCCCTCACTACGCTACTGTGAATAGAATGCATACAGAATATTTATTAGTATGCCTCGGAATTTGAATATGTAAAAAAATAAAAAAAAAAATATAAAAAAAAATAAAAAACAATATTCAAAAAATATTCAAAAAAAAAATTCAAAAAATTCAAAAAATGCACAGTCAAAAACTCCAAATTAGTTCGATTTAGTATGCCTATTAAAATTTTGAATTGTCAAATTAACAAAAAATCCTTCTTCAGTGAATAAAATATTCAATAAATTCAAAAAATTCAAAATATTCAAAATCCGAGCTCTATTTATTTGGTATGCAATAAAGGATTCAAAAGTCGCTCGTTGTTCGTTATAGCAACATGTTGCAGTCAAATGAGCATCATGCTGCTATCAAAGGCTTGAAAATCCAATTGAATTTCATCGATTTTTGAATTTCGGAAAGTTAAAGTTGAGAAAAACTAGATGAAGAAAAAGAAAATGGATTAAATTTTGTTTGTAAATCAGGGATGACACAGAATCCGACAGCTGTCGGAATCGGAATTAAAACCGATCGAAATTTCATACAGAATTTACAAATTTTGTTGTTTTTGGTTTTGAATTTGAACTATTATCGGTTCTCGATTGCACAGAACCCTATTTTATCCGGCTGTATATGTATATGAAAATTTAGTCGACTAAAATTCCAATTCCGATAGCAATCGGATTCTGTGACACCCCTGAATATGATGGTTCCGGGTTACGAAATGCACAATCCGAAAATCCTCCTCAATGAATGGTGACGACACACTAAAATGCAAAAAATGATTTTTTTTTTTTGCTTTATTGTAACAGGAATAAAGGGCCTTCAACGTCACATTCGGGAAGGAGTACGCTTGGCACAGAAATTCGAGGCACTTGTTCGCGCCGACCATCGTTTCGAAATACCAGCCGAACGGCATTTGGGTCTCGTCGTTTTCCGTATCAAGGGCGAGAATGAAATTACCGAGCGAGCACTCAAACGTCTCAATCACCGTGGACGATTGCATTGTGTACCTGCCTTGCTCAAGGGTAAATACGTCATACGTTTTACGGTAACATCGACGCATACAACCATCGATGATATACTCCGTGATTGGAGTGAGATCAAATGTGTTACCACGGCCATTCTAGAAGAGATGAATATCGTTATCTTGAGTTGTGAGAAAGTCTGTCTAAAAGGTAAGAGACGCCCCATCATTTCCCCTAACAGCACGGCCGGAAATAGCCCTGCAGGAAATGCGAAAAATCCCAAAGTCTCACTCTTTCACTGGGCGCCACTGTCATCAGTACATCGCGTGACATTAGGGCTGCTCTTAACTCTATGGAGAAATTTTGTAGCGAGTTTCTGATCGGTCTCAGGGTCCAGAAGTGTTCCATTAGACATGGAGGAGAAACGTGAGAAATTTGGAAGCAATCGGATAACGGGAACCCGTGGCAGTTTTCAATTGAAGTTTGGGAAATTGGCAAAAATAGAGAGGAAACGGCCCTTAACTCCCCACAAGGCGCCCCTACGGATATATAATGTATGGCCAACCCCCATTATTTTTTTACTCCGAACATTTTTTCTGAACAAACCTACCCCCTATCTCCCCTCCTTAAGGGGGCTCCCATACAAAAATAATTTTTTAAAAACTTTTCCCCCCATCTTCCTAACTAGCCCCAGAGTGCCCCTAGAGGAGTCAAATGTATGACCGACCCCCCTTAACTTTGTCCCCCTAACATTTTTGCGGCACAAAGTGACTCCTATCTCTCCTCCTAAGTGGGGCCCCCATATAAAACTAACTTAATTTTATCAAAATTTAATGAAAACTGGCCGTCACTACAGTCGAACCTGTCCTAGAGAGATGATATGTATGACCGACCCCCACTATTTTTTTACCCCAAACATTTTGTTCAAACACACCTACCCTCTATCTCCCCTCCTAAGGGGGTCCCCCATACAAAATTACCTTAATTTTATCAAAATTTCATAAAAAAGGCCGTCACTACAGTCAAACCCGTCCTACTGGGATGAAATGTATGACCGACCCCACTGTTTTTTTACCCCAAACATTTTCTTCCAACACACCTACCTTCTATCTCCCCTCCTAAGGGGGGCCCCCATACAAAATGACACTTAAATTTAAAAAAAATGCCTCACGAACTTCATCTATAATATAGATGCCGTAGGAACAAGAACGAGCATGTTCAGCATGCATATTCGAAAAATTTACAAAATTACCTTTGAAACGAGCCTAATATGAAGAATATTGGATTAGTTTTTGGTGTGTTTTAATAATATGATATATTTTATTACCTTTTTTTTAAACTGAATTTTGGGTTCCATCCCCTAACTGGCCAAATAATGACCCTAGTAGAAAAAAAATAAATTTTCCAGTCAAATGCCGCAAACCTCAATCTATGACGAGTTTTTTGAGACTATAACCATTAAAATCGGTTAGTGTTTTCTATTCATAAAATTAATTCAAAACAAATGTTTTTTGAAACGCATTATTCACTGTTTTTACGTTTGTTTCTTGAGTCTTTGCATGCGTACAGACCGAGAGAGCCATGCGTACAGACCGAGAGAGACATGCGAAGACCTAAGAAACAAACGTAAAAACAGTGAATAATGCGTTTCAAAAAACATTTGTTTTGAATTAATTTTATGAATAGAAAACACTAACCGATTTTAATGGTTATAGTCTCAAAAAACTCGTCATAGATTGAGGTTTGCGGCATTTGACTGGAAAATTTATTTTTTTTCTACTAGGGTCATTATTTGGCCAGTTAGGGGATGGAACCCAAAATTCAGTTTAAAAAAAAGGTAATAAAATATATCATATTATTAAAACACACCAAAAACTAATCCAATATTCTTCATATTAGGCTCGTTTCAAAGGTAATTTTGTAAATTTTTCGAATATGCATGCTGAACATGCTCGTTCTTGTTCCTACGGCATCTATATTATAGATTGAAGTTCGTGAGGCATTTTTTTTAAATTTAAGTGTCATTTTGTATGGGGGCCCCCCTTAGGAGGGGAGATAGAAGGTAGGTGTGTTGGAAGAAAATGTTTGGGGTAAAAAAACAGTGGGGTCGGTCATACATTTCATCCCAGTAGGACGGGTTTGACTGTAGTGACGGCCTTTTGCATGAAATTTTGATAAAATTAAGGTAATTTTGTATGTCTCTCTCGGTCTGTACGCATGGCTCTCTCGGTCTGTACGCATGCAAAGACTCAAGAAACAAACGTAAAAACAGTGAATAATGCGTTTCAAAAAACATTTGTTTTGAATTAATTTTATGAATAGAAAACACTAACCGATTTTAATGGTTATAGTCTCAAAAAACTCGTCATAGATTGAGGTTTGCGGCATTTGACTGGAAAATTTATTTTTTTTCTACTAGGGTCATTATTTGGCCAGTTAGGGGATGGAACCCAAAATTCAGTTTAAAAAAAAGGTAATAAAATATATCATATTATTAAAACACACCAAAAACTAATCCAATATTCTTCATATTAGGCTCGTTTCAAAGGTAATTTTGTAAATTTTTCGAATATGCATGCTGAACATGCTCGTTCTTGTTCCTACGGCATCTATATTATAGATTGAAGTTCGTGAGGCATTTTTTTAAATTTAAGTGTCATTTTGTATGGGGGCCCCCCTTAGGAGGGGAGATAGAAGGTAGGTGTGTTGGAAGAAAATGTTTGGGGTAAAAAAACAGTGGGGTCGGTCATACATTTCATCCCAGTAGGACGGGTTTGACTGTAGTGACGGCCTTTTGTATGAAATTTTGATAAAATTAAGGTAATTTTGTATGGGGGACCCCCTTAGGAGGGGAGATAGAGGGTAGGTGTGTTTGAACAAAATGTTTGGGGTAAAAAAATAGTGGGGGTCGGTCATACATATCATCTCTCTAGGACAGGTTCGACTGTAGTGACGGCCAGTTTTCATTAAATTTTGATAAAATTAAGTTAGTTTTATATGGGGGCCCCACTTAGGAGGAGAGATAGGAGTCACTTTGTGCCGCAAAAATGTTAGGGGGACAAAGTTAAGGGGGGTCGGTCATACATTTGACTCCTCTAGGGGCACTCTGGGGCTAGTTAGGAAGATGGGGGGAAAAGTTTTTAAAAAATTATTTTTGTATGGGAGCCCCCTTAAGGAGGGGAGATAGGGGGTAGGTTTGTTCAGAAAAAATGTTCGGAGTAAAAAAATAATGGGGGTTGGCCATACATTATATATCCGTAGGGGCGCCTTGTGGGGAGTTAAGGGCCGTTTCCTCTCTATTTTTGCCAATTTCCCAAACTTCAATTGAAAACTGCCACGGGTTCCCGTTATCCGATTGCTTCCAAATTTCTCACGTTTCTCCTCCATGTCCAATGGAACACTTCTGGACCCTGAGACCGATTGAAATTCCATTTCGGGAATTAAGAGCAGCCCTAGCGTGACATACCTACAACTATCAACCTGACAAATTGCATTCAACTATTGAAATTTTATACAATATGGGCAATATGGCAATTAAGAAGACACACCAGTTGATATTTTATTGATTAGTAACCGAACCAGGGAATATAACGGGACCAATTGTGGTTATATTTACTCCCGAGTACGTCATTATTACTTGGGAGTGTTACTGCAAAGCTGCTCGTAGGTTTTTATCAGAATTCTCTTGAATAAAGTCTTTTTTTTAAACAAATATTGACATAAACAAACATAGTTTTATTCCAAAACCCCCCCCCCCCCTAACTAATGGATCTATCCCATGCTAATTCAATGAATTAAAAATAAATAAATAAGTAAATAAAAATCCCTTCCAAAAATATAATATATAGGTATAGTTAAAATTGAAGAGTTTCGTCTATGCCCCACTATTTCCGGCCCTGCTTCTCTCAGGAAAAGTTCTTTTGCCCATAAATTTTGCTTAATGCAGACGCCAAAGCACGCAATGAATCCTTCGGTTCGAGCCTGTTGCTATGCAATTGCCCTTTGTCACCGAAAATAGTCAATGGATCCTTTGCAGCTATTTTTGACGCAGACGAATTCCTTTCGAAGAGCTACGCAGGCATCCGAATCGCTGTAAGTGACCCTCAAATCAATCCCTCAAATTGATATAATGAAAAATTTACTCTCAACTTCTCTTATCGCTTCTATCAATTTCAAAGCGCCAGGAATCGCCATCGATGCGACGCCGTGTGCGTGGCATACTCATGTCCGGTAAGCAATTCTCATTGGACTCTCATATGGATGTGCAGACGACATTGGACGGCGATTCGACAACAAATTCGACGACGACAACAATCGTTAATACATCGCATAAAAATGCGATTTTGATGCGTAAGACCAAAGAAAATAATCCACATCCCATACACGAAGATAACGAGGAGTCCAACGAAGGTATGAAACCCAGGTAGAGTAGACCGCCAACTTTGTAGTGTGAATATCGAATTCCGTTCATCAACTCGTAAGTGGCTAGAAACGCATGCCTTTACATATTTTCGATATCAGTAGACAGTATTTGCATATATACATATACATATACATATACATATACATATACATATACATATACATATACATATACATATACATATACATATACATATACATATACATATACATATACATATATCTATGTCTATTCATATACATATCCGTGTATACATTAGTATATTAAGGTGGATCGATTTTTTACCCTCTATTCCACTAGCAGAACATTATTCTATGGCCCATACTTAATATTTATGCCGAAGAAACCATAGGTCTTTGAATTTGGAACTTCCGCTTTTGTAAACAACGGCTTTCCATGCTATATTCGAATAATTTTTTGTCGCCATTGTTGTTGGACACATTTCAAGAAGCAGAAAACCAATTACTCAAAACTCGAGTCCTAAAAAAAAAATGTATAAGTACTTATTTTCATTAGTAACTATTTGAAAATGGCCGGATTCATGTTCATTCTTGAAGCAAAAATCTATATATTTCTCATGCCTAAAATTATGCTAAGTATAAAAAAAAAGGAAAAATTCAATTTAAATCATTTTTGACAAAGTAACCGTGAGTAACAATGAATTCGGATTCTGTTGACTTTTAAAAATTTAAAGCACACTTTATGGAGCACAAATTAGATAAAAGTTAAGATTCAATTCTCGATTTTTAACTTCAATATGAACTTTTTTGAAGTTCAATTTCACTAAAATTATTCGCAAAATGTTGGTAAGGAAAATTTTTGAACGATAAAGTATGCTTTAAATTTATAAAAGTCAACAAAATCCGAGCCCCGTACATATAAACAGAAAACATAAAAAAGTTGTTCATCATTAGAGCGTGTATTTTTAAGCATTTATAAATTTGAAGCATACTTTGTGGGCGGGATATTTTTTTCTTATCACCATTTTGGAAATAAGTAGCGAGTTTGAACTTCAAGGGGATTTCCTAGCTTTGAAAAAGTCTTAAATAGGCTAAAAATCGATTTGAATCTTAACTTTATGTAAATTTAACAAATTTTTTGCCCCATAAAGTACGCTTCAATTTTATAAATGCTTAAAAATACACGCTCTATTCATCATGCTCGATTTCATTTTTTCTGTAATAATTTTTAGCATGCTTCTAGGAATTTTTCAGATAGACCTTATTTTGAAAAAGCGGAACAAATCGGTTTTAACCTATGGTATGAACCTTCTCAAAAAAAAAAAAAAAACAAAATAATCGTAGAATCTTATTTAACTAGTGAAATTATCATCTTTTTTTTTGTCTAACAAAACGATCCGCCTTAATATGGCTAATATGTATGTACCATTAATAGTTTTTTTTACATCCAACGAATTCGAATTCTTGTGTTACAGATTGTGAAACGTCGCCTATGCTCAGCCCAGCCAACAGCTACACTCCGCTTAATAGTCTAGCCTCAACACCAACTCCCAGCGAATCCTATAAAACCTTCAACGATCTTAATTATCAGTTTCATAGATCGCACAGTTCAACCGATTGTGTCGACAGCCTTCAAACTCCAGTCGTTAGTACATTCGAACCCATGTCAGTTTTAGATCCCATCCAATCCACATTAAATAACGAACACGAACACGAAGTGTATCATGGAAAGCGTTTCCTTGAACCCGTTGCCAGTCTGTTCGAGAATTCCGTTTTAAAAATGCTACCACCAAAGGACGAAATCAATCATACCTATTCGGCGAAGGCCATGTTTTCGGATGATCTGAGATCACCATCAGCATCGGAGGTCGATTGGCGTGCGGTTTGGGCTAATCTGAGAACCGTTTCGTCAAGTGGTCATCAGCTAACAATTAGCAGCAACGAAAGCACTGAAGACACATTCCAGTTGACGTGCGGACCTACATTATCGGAATCTTCTACACCACTTCAGCGTATTTTAAGAGCTACTTCAACCCAATCGAACACGAATAGATCGCAACATTTAAGCCGGAGCATTGAATCTCCCAACGATTCTACGCCGACATCCTTCGATTCGATATCTTCACCATCATCTTCGGCTGAGTCAACAACACACTAATGCAATTTCAGAGCATAAGTGATATTAACTACTCTTAAAAATTTCAAAATTTTCAAATAAAAAATCACCTTGTAAGCTTAAGGACCAAGTACCCAGGCTGCTGTGTAAACAATAAATACAAATTTGTGTATTTTTTTTTTTTTTTTTTTTTTGTGTTTATAGACTGTAATATCGCACTACAAGTATATACTGACATGTGTGTGGTGTCTTGTAGTTTTAAGATATATTCTATCATTAGCTAATGTTAATCTACGTGTTTGTTCATGTGTTTCGAGCTTTCTGTGTCTAAATTATGTGTAGACAAATGAAGGATATTTTATGCTTTTAAATGCAAATCGTTCAAATAAATAAAAATGTTTCAAAAATACAATTTCCTTGATTTTATCTAACGAAGATTCGAGAGGCGGATCGTCTACGAGTAAAATCACATATACATAAGTATACGTAATTACATTTGGGTGTCCTAAGATATACATCCCAGCCCCATTCTAAATGAATATTCGCGGGGAATTTTTTTCCCCAGAAACTTTTCTTCACGGAAAATGAAAGTGTTCTAAGCATCAATACAGAATAGAATATGATGACCTCTGCTCAAAAATGTTCGAAATTCTTGCTCCCTTTATATTCCCCCTTCCCAGTGTGTTTTGAAGAGCAGAATTTTTTTCAAATCCGCGCGGAAAAATTCCCCGGGATTATTTAGAATCGGGGCTGATAAGCTTGGGCTTTTTCTCTCGAAAATAAAATCGCATCCTCTCCATGTTTGTCCTCTATAAATGGCCTCGGTTAAATGATAAATATTATTGGGATTGGATTACGAGACAACCCGTGTCCGCCTTGCCTTGGAAGTTTGGTATGAAGTACATGTATCTTTAAATTGAGACCCCCAAAAGTATGCATCGAAATATTATGATGTTGAAACTCGTGCATTTTCTTGAAGATGTTGCCACATCAACACGTGTTATCTTGTCGTACGATATCAGGTGTCGTATGAGTGATGTGTTTTCTACCATATTTCGCACATTTGTACCTGGATATTGGCACTGAGAGCATCTATAAGCACTTACGTTTTTTCTAATTATCTCAAAAATCCCCCTTACGATTTTAATTAAAATAGTTTTTAAATTAAAGGTAATACTTGGAGGTATTTTGTAAAAATAAGCAGAAAGTTCCTTCAAAACTGGAATACACTGAAATAATAAATAAATAAATTTATATTTTTTAGTGCAAAAATTTTTCTCAGTGTAAAATTTCAACAACAAATTTTGAGATTCTTTATTTTATTAGCTATCAGCCTCTATTTGTTTAATTTTTCTATCTTAATCAGTTTTTGAGATATAAAATTTTGAAAAAGGGCTCAACAGATAAATGGATTTTTCAAGGACACCGGGCAATAGGAACATAAAACTGAATTTCTACAAGTGTATTTGGGTAGTACCTATAGAAAATCAAAAAAAATCTAAAAATCCCTTTCATGATCCCAGAAGAGTCCGTACGGAGCACCTAAAGACTCCTTCGCCGGAGCGCAAATGCTCCTAAAGCGCTCCGACAGGAGCTCTAAATGGGCGTTTTTTTTTTATTTGTCGGGAGAAAAGAGCACGGAGACAAATATGGAAAAAGTGTACTTTTTGGGATCTCAAAATTTATCTTTCGTGATTGCTAGAATGCTTTTTGGAATCTCTTCAGCTATCACTTGCAAAGCAAAAAATGACTGGTTTAGTCTCCCTAAATGCTCATGCTCCTATGCGGTGTTTTTTGAGGCCTTTGCAAAGGCACTACTACTTCGCAAAGTTATGATAGGAGTCCTTTTTATCACCTACTCGGAGCACTCCGAAAACTATTCGCCCAGGTTGGCTTAAAAGGAGTCCATTTACTCTCCTTTTCGGAATACTCTGAATATGGTTGGCTGGGTTTAGAATCGGGCTGATAAAAATCAATATATAAATAATAAATTATAAATAATAATACACTGAGCGAGCGTAACCATGATTTTTTTTAAAAGGGGGAGCATTGTTATTCACAGTCCTTTTGATTTTCGAACAGAACAAAAATTTCAACAGAAAAATTGTTGAGTCAACAACATTTTTGGTTGATTTGAAAGGAAATATGTTTAATTACATTTCTTTACGTTCGGTATAATTCTCATTTGTTTTATAAAATAGGACATATAAGACATCTATTCAGCTTTGAACATAAGTTGAAATAATTCTTCAATCAGTGAAAATTATCGATTCCTCCTTATGGTAATTTTACGAATATTTTTTATGTTTTTAAAATTATCTTGTCCAAATTTAGATAGTTGAACAATGAAAAATTTTTGAAACCTCATGTTTTGAAATTTATTATAATGTTAATTTCAACCTGAAATTATGGTTATTCTAACAAGGAAAATACTCCTTTAATTAATTTCAGAATGATTCCCTAATGTTTTCATTGTAAGCTTATTTTTTTCCAACAGGAAAAATTGTTAAAATTCAATATATTCCTTGTTGAAGCCGTTTTGTGTGTTTTTCCTTTTGATTTAACCAGTTTTCTGGTTGACTTTTTTCTCTGCGTAATAATATACATATAAATTGATTGGAAAGAAGAAACGCACGAAAAATGCATTATTATTATTATTAGAATTATAATTATTTGAATTTCCTCCGAATCGTATAAGTTGCACATGAAGAGATCAATTATTCACAATAACCCACTAAAAGTTGACGCACAAAATCTCGAAATGAAATAAAAATTTATACCTCAATTTCCAAAATGTAACTCAAGTAATAACAAAAAATGAATAGTACCGCGAAATCATTGAATAATAAGATTGATGCTATTAGATAATTATTCATTCTCATTTCAGCATATCGACCCCCCAATATCAGCTGAGTATGATACAGTAGGAACTGGAAAAAAAAAAGAAAAAAACAAAAAAAGAAAAGAAGCAGATGAATTGTAATGAAGAACAATAGCCAAAAAAAAAGGGATTAAATTATTTCAAGTTTGAACTTACCACTGTGATTACAATTATTATCATCGGTACGTAAATGTATGCCAAAAAGACCATATCAGCAAATAAATGCAATAAAATTAAAACAATCGCCAAAAAAATGAATATACATGTTCCAAAAAATATATACACAACAAGTAGCGTTACATCAAACTGGAAGATTGGTATGAAAAAAATATCACATCAGCATAAAAGAGAACCAACAGAATAAAAGCATATTATACCCACCTTCATGAATGCGGCAATCAGAATAAAGCAAAACACATAAGATGTTACGACTAATAAACAGTAGCCCAGGTTTTCGATGTCAGATATCAGAATGAGACGTGAAAAGCCCCAAACAATGCATTCCACCTTTTTTGCGTCGACGTATTTAAGGATTCAAATCAGTCATGTATATATATATATATATACATGTATACCCTCATACTGCTCTCCAACTAATCCTCGATAAGTTACAAAAATACCAGGACTATTCCATTTTAATATGCCAACCAATCAGGGGTGTCACAGAATCCGAAAGCTGTCGGAATCGGAATTAAAACCGATCGAGATTTCATACAGAACTTACAAATTTTGTCGTTTTTGGTTTTGAATCGGTTCTTAGTTGCACAGAACCCCATTTTATTCGGCTGTCTATCAGATATACATATATGAAAATTCAGTCGACTAAAATTCCAATTCCGATAGCTATCGGATTCTATGACAACCCTGAATGCCTTAAAATGTCTTTTTAAACATTGAGCTGTCATTGACAAACTAATCCTCCCACATTTAACTGCTCCAGGCGTAGACCTACCACGGTCAATTAGAGGTCAATTGTCACATATGTACCAGTTGCTTTAATTTTTTAACTACACTTCTTCTAGACCATTTGCTGCTAATCGAGGTCTAGTCAATTCTCATATATAAAACATTCTACCCTGCAGTAATATGGACTGACCCGAGTGTAGCTTTCGGTCAGTGCTTCATGTTACCAGTACTAGTCCCCTCATAATTTCATTTCTAATGAATTCAACTGACCTTTTTAGCATGGGCCTGTCATTAGAGAGGGACTAGTCCGCAAAACGTCTGTCTGACCGTGGGTCAGTTTTTTTGGGTCTATTGTCGTAATTTTGTCTGGTTTTAGGATAGTCAAATAAGGCTAATAAAAAACTAAGTTCTTATATATGTATATTCTAAGTTGATGAAAGTGTCATTTACAGAATACCCTTAAACCAACCCGTTTATTACCGATCTCTGGCTAGACGAATGCGATGGAGCAAACTGCCATAATATAATCGGTACGATTTAGAACGGTCAAAGGCTAGTCCTTCTTGGGAAATTGGCCGGCTCATTACTGCAGGGTATATTTTGACTAGTCACATTCCGAATAACCTCAGAGTCTCCTTTCGGGTGAGTTGACTTCTTCATTACTGGATGATATACTCTCCAGTGTACTCTGTACAGAGTGTACTCTCTCTTAAGCGGACACCTACAGGGCCGAAAAATATGTCCGCTCAATAGAGGTGTCAATTTGAGTGGGAGGAATACTAGAGCATTCGCAAAAAGTGCCCGTTTAAGAGAGGTGTACGCTTAGGAGGAGTGTCCGCAAGGAGAGACTACAATGTATATACATATATATATGTATGTGTGTATATGGTATTTGTGTGTCGCAATTACTTAAGTACTTACGATGAAAAAGATCAGAAACCAATTCAGCGGCACAATGAATTGCAACCGATCGAATATAGCGAGCATAGAAACGGCGACTAGTCCAAAGAAGAAGACCGTGGTCGAAAAGTACCGATTCGCTATAATAAAATTCTGAATAGCTGGTCTAAATGCAAAGAAGAAAAATAAACAAAAGATGGATTTAACAATCGATCAAAAAATATTGACGAGACGAGAATAAGGAGCTATTTCGCTATGCATTAAATACAGTGCATCACATATTTAACCCTTTGATGCGTTAGGGACAAATTTATGCCCACATAAGTTTAACGATTTGTGGCAACTAGCATTGCTGCAATACATACGTACATATATCACTAAACTAAAGTTTTGTCTCTTACGGATTAAATGGTGGTTAATGCCACCTCAAATAACTACGTACATACATACATATGTAGGTATGTAATTAAATGCTTTGCAGGGATCAACTGGCTTAGTTATGCTTAATCGGACCCACAACTCCAAGTGGACACTGACATTGCATACTTTTGGGGAATTGAAACTCACTCTGTAATTATTATGAGCCACTGAATCATGGCAATTAAAACGAATGCTCCAGCCAGTGTAAAGACCAGCCAAATGAAAGTCTTACGAGCTCGTCGGTACATGAGTCCATGATTATCTTGCTCCATATTGATCGAAAGCTGCCTTTCTCTTCTCTTCTTGACTTTGAGGAAAGTTTTTTTTGAAAAATCGTTTGGCTTCGGCTCCAAAAAAGACAAACAAAACAAACAAAACAAACAAATTCATATGAACATTGAGATTTCCTTATTCCGAATGACTCCGAATTTTCTGTTGTCGATGGATTTGCGTTAAATTTGAAACTTCCCACCAAAGTATATGCAAAATATCTTATGTTTTGCACCCTGATAGGCACATTCAAGTGAAAAAGAGACAAAGTTATTTCGCTTTTAGATATTCCGACATATAAAAAGACATATAAAAAAAAAAAACAAGAAACAAAACAAAAAAACACAAGAATTTATATTTATTTTTTTTCTTTTTATTTCCAGTCTTGTGTTCTGTCTTAATTGATCAAAAAAAAAAAAAAAAAAAATTATTTTCTCTGAGATTGCTGAAGTTCATGTAGAACACTAATTGCACCTCCTCCCCTACATTGTACACACTTCTGCATTGACTGATCCAATAGGTCTGTTCCCGTACTGCAAAAAACTGCCCGAGTTTTTTAAAACTGTATGAAAATTGGGCAGTTTCGTGCCGTACGGGAACAGACCTTATGTTGAAATTTAATTTATAGTATATATACATATATATATATGTATCAGCGCTGCCAGATGACTTTTCTTACAAAGCGGGATATTTTAAAAATTTGCCCAAAAAGTGCGGGATTTCATCAAAAAATGCGGGACAACATTTTTATTTCATTTTCGCGGAACAACGAATGCAGAATTCCCACAAAAACCCCTTTGCCAAATATATTTTTATTTTTATCGCTTTATTGCTCGCATTTAGGCATGATATTTTTAATAAAATTAAATTGATTTTTAGCTCGCAATATTGATGAGCTTAAAGCCATAATTAATAAAACCCATCGTTTTCCAAATATTTGAAGAAGAAAAAAACGGTATTCTGCAAAACTTTTAAGGATGGTAGATTTTTAAAGAAGTGGTAGATTTATAAAGAAGTGGTAGATTTATAAAGAAGTGGTAGATTTATATAAAAAGTGGTAGATTTAAAATAATAATAGTAGATTCGTATAAAAAGTTGTAAATTTAAAATTGTTTAAAATAGTAACACAATACATCACATCTGATCATGTAGGAAACTGGGAAACTTACATGTTATTAAGTATTTTATATTATTGTAAAAATATGTGTCAATATTTATTGGATGTCGTTAAGCGCCAATACTGCCATTCTTGACAATAGGAAGCTGCCAACATATTTTTCAATAATACATATCATTGAAACACGTTTTTTATGTTCTCAATTATTTTAAATGATCATAAAATAATTTAAAAAAATGTATACATAAGTAAATAAAAAGTGGTAGATTTGGACCTAGCGTGCTAGAAGTGGTAGAAAGTGGAAATAGTGGTAGATCTACCACTAAAGTGGTAAAAGTCCAAGCACTGACTATGATTTGAGGCCAAAAATCGAGACATCCCGCAAATTCCGGGTTGTCTGGCAACGCTGATACATACTTATGTCTCTATATATATGCCTGAAATTTCAAGGACTACTACCAAAAAAAAAAAACCAATTGAACTCGACGACCAGCATTACTGCTAGTAATATGTACCCAAACCGAATGCTCATAATATTCCCTTGACATTCGAGTTGTAGAGATTCCACTGTAAATAGCATCGCACCCACTCTCACTGATAGCGACGACCGATTGAACAGTTTAACATGGCAGAAAAATGTACAGGAAATCTTCAAAACTGCATCGAATTGGACGACTGACTGCTTGCAACGAATTTACTCGCAGACAAAGAAATTTACCATTCGGTAAGAAAAACTGAGGATCAAGAACGTCTGAGCCTGAGCCTCCGCCGAGCATTCCCCATCTCTTGAAAAACTCTCTATAAGGTTGAAATATGACCGGTGCCTTGATGTGTCGTCATATAGAGTTTGTACTGCATTCTGAGATTGTGCTGTGTTGTCTAAAATGAATAATTTCTTTGTGGTAACTATACGAGTAATATACGAGTACATAACCAGCGGGAAAATTCGAATAACCTGAAATATTGATAAATTATCTAAATTCTGAAATTTTGCCTTACGCGATGGTTAAGCGAAATCGGTAATGCACGATTTTCCAATTACATCGCTGTGTTAAAAATAAGGCATTCCGTATGGAATTCTTCGCATGAAGTTTCTGTAGAAAAATTCAGATTTTTCCCACTGTTCGAATATTACAAATCTTCGCTTAAAATACTCGAATTGTTCATGAAAAGTGTGAGAGAAAATTTTTTGTTTCGAAATTCCGAATTATTTTTCTTACTTCATCGTGCGTGGTCGGTTGGTTGATCATCTCTTAAAGATGTAGGTATGTAGGTATTCATCGAAAATATGCTAAATAGATGTCATGAAGGCATCCTCTTTGATGAAATCCACTCCGCTTCCCCAGACACGAACCTTGACCACAATGTATCAAGCAGTGCTTCGTATAGCAAATTCAAAAAAATAAAAATAAAAAATTAAGAATTCCAGCGCATGCGCATCTCTGCAGGGAAATTGCAAATTCTTCACTTGTGCCCTTTCATTTTTACGTTAACATAAGATTTCACCCTGTAATTCTGCGAAAGCACATGTCCATGCCAGCATGCTACATTGGGAAACGTTCGTACACGCTGTTGTGATTTAATGCCAATGCAGTATCATAAGGATTTTGCACGAGCATACTATACATATATTCATAGCATTTTCGTACTGCAATCCACATTCAGTTATGTCACAAGCGTCTCATTGAAGCCACGGTAAAAAAAAGAGCGAGCGAGTGTGTAAGTACAGAAAGAAGGTGCCAAAATGCGGCAGTGAAAATATTTTCAAATTGATTTTTCATTTCTGCACGAACGCAAGGCAATGAATTGAATTGAAAAAGGAAACAAAAATAATAATAATAATAATTATAATAGTAACAAATAGAATAATAATTAAAAGCGTGAATAAAAGTTCCAATGAAAAAGGCTTCTTCATTCATTTTCGCTGTGAGACGTGCGAACGTAAACGGAAAATGCGAAGGAAACGTGTGAAAATCGATGAAGCTCAGCTCATTTAATTGTTTTTAAAGCGTGGACAGAAAGAAGAACACTTCACGCAGTCTATTCAAGGCAAGTGGAAATGCCATAGTTCTGGGTTGTTTTTCATACATATACATACACATACATATATACATAAATATTGTATGTATATATATATTTTTATGTATTTTTTAATTAATTTTATTCAATAATTACAATAATACATGTATATATCATAGCTAAACACATATATAATATGTAATTTGTGTTAGCCAAATTAAATTTTTCCAATCATTTTGAATTGTTGCCTCCTTTCCCCAACATTTAACACGTGTTTTTTTTTCTTTATTATTATTGTGGGTTTTCTCCTCATCTTCTTCTTGTTTTGCTTTCATTTTTGATTGTTTTTTTTTCATTTTCTTTTTTTTTTTTTTTTTTTTTTTTGTTGGACCAAAAATGGTGTACTTTTTTTTAAAAATATTTCTCTGGTAAATACTCCAAAAAAAAATACGCAAAATGTACGCTATTCTGAACACTAAACTGTATAACCGAATGTATGCATGTATATTTCAAATATATTTTATATCAATGCACATTGTAAAAGTATGTAGCTTTGTTATTTTTGCATAATATTTAATATATGCAGTTAAACTTTTTTTTTTATGTTATATTAAAAAACAATCAAAGAAATGTTAACTTTGATTTCAAAATCGACTTTGTTTGGGCACGAGTCGGCGGACTTCATAGTACAGTTTGAGAGCAATGCTGTTGGCATGCGAAGTTTCAGAGGCATTGAAAATGAGCTTCGTTTGGAGCAGCACTGATTTGAGCGTTTCTTCGTCTGCATGTAATTTATTGTTATTTTTTCTTTCAATAAAGATTTCTTAAAGCATTGATTGAAATGTATTGGCAAAACATTTTTGTTTTTTTTTTCATTTTCGCTCTTAATAAATTATTTAAATTTATATAAAAATAATTGCGTTGCAAAATATTTTTTTTTTATGTTTTTTTTTTTTTTTTTGTTTGTTTTAAAGCTCATTGGCTTGAAATTATAATTTTGAAAAGCCCCTTGAACGGTTTACATTCGTATTTTATAGCAAACTCCACTCGAATGCGAGAGATGCTCGAAAAGGAAATTGAAAATAATTCCACAATTTAGCTCAACGCAAAACGAAAAAAAAAAAACAAAAAAACAAGAAATCTGATTATTCACCCATACGAAAGAGCGCGTAAATTAATTCAGGATTTTGAAAAATGAAAGCCAGAAAGAAATAAAGACGAGTCTAATCGATGTAGAAAAGCTCATTAGATTAAATTATAGTCTTAGCTAACCTTACCATAATTTCTCTTTATCTTCTGCTTTTAACTTGATTTAACGAATTTATCATGCTCGCAGTTCCGTTATATACTCTTATGATCCAGCAGATAATGCAAAAAAAAAAAAAAAATAAAGAAAAAAAACAAACAAAAAATAATAATAAATTGACACAAAAAATTAAGGCATTCCAATGAAGCGTCGTAGCAAGCAAAAAGTCCTTGCTGTCAATGGTTTCTCCTTAGTTCTTATTGTTGGCGGGTGGGGCTTGTATGGAGTTATCGGCGTTGCTGCTGCTGCTTCCGCCTGACGGCAAAAATGATACTGAAAAAAAGAGTACCGTTGAATTTTATGAAATGTTCATGCGACGAGAGAGATTTTGCTTAAAGCATTCAATGGGTATCCTTGAGACTTACTTGTAAAATGTTTTTTGTTCGGCTGTGCGAAAAACTATGCGAAAATTGAAAATCCCAGAAAATTTACCCCAACATTTAAATCTAACTATTTTAATGCGTTGTATATATTAATCCCCCGCTAGGTTCTATTCGAATTCGACTTTGAATTTAGTTGAAGAGCATCGCTGGAATAAATTAGATTTGTTTTTTTTTTTTTTAATAATTAAGATTTGAGGTTTGATTGAGAGGGAGAGTGTGAGTGAGAGGCATTAGAATTACCGGGACCACCAACAATCGATGCCAATTTCTAGAAAACTTAGCGACCGTGCATGCTCGTGAGGGTAGGGCAGGGGGTTTTCGGGATGTTATTGAGTGATGTTTTTCAAACATGCTTTTTTTAGTTGGGCTCTTGTGCTCTTCTAGTGGCTAAAGAATGTGTTAAAGTCTATATAAGTTTCTAGTTTATGAATTAAAGTTGAACGCTGCGGATAGATATTTACAATGTAAGTATTTCATGTACTCCCAAAGTGTCATTTTTAAAATGTTAGTTGACAACTACCCTGAAAGTAGTTTTTTTTCATTGTTTCGGTGTCTGTTGACACACCTCAAAATATCTACAATGTGATATCAAAAAACCCATCATATTTTTCAAATGGTGAAAGACAAGCGCAAATTCTCATGGTTAATTCCATGTGAATTGTTTATGCACTCAAATAAGATCGTTAAATTGGGCTTAATTTAGAATTTGAAAAATTTTCCACATCCATGAACCCAAACATTCTTAAAGGTTAGGTTTGTGCACAAAATAAGGTCAATAGAAAATATTTATATTCAGCAGCCCAAAAGCATGCATTTAAATTATTTCAAAAATTTCCGATAGTGACAATTCTGTTCATTCTTGTCGGTTTACCCATTTCATCACATGTTGATGAAGAGACTTTTGAGAGTTTTGCGGATATCTTTTAAGCCTTAATTAAGCATCGTTTAAGTAAAGACTTTACATGATAATTGCAAATTGGTTTTTGAATCTCCAAATGCACATCTTTAGGTGCCGAATTTCCTAAATTTACAGGTTGATTTCTTAATTTCTTTCAATGCACTCCTATAAATTGTAATTCACATCATAATGCTACAATTATCCTGCATGTTTCAACGTGCTCATTTTCTCGACTTATTGTCAATCGTCATGTCTCTGATAAGAAATAGCAAAAGATTGGATTAGAAAAACAAAAAAAAAAAAAAAAAAATACACACACGATCATAACGCATCGAGATTGAACGGAAATTCTTTGCATATTTTTGCACCTTACATGGGAAGCCGGCACATTCAGAAGTTTCAATATGTTTTAAATTGAAAATTGTGCATTTCTTTCAATTATTTTTATATTAAAAGTGTCATTTACAGACATTCAATTGTTTTCTTTATGGCTTCGAGTGCTCTCGAGACTATTCGTCATTTAAGAATTCTTCTCATGCGCGTTCATATCATATCAATCATGAGCATGAATATGGAAACCATCTGGCATGGAATTTCCTTTACGACAAGATTATTATATATGTGCCTGAGCGAGTGAGTGAGTGAGGTGAGTGAGTGTGTGTGTGTGTGTGTATGTGATTGAATATCCATAGGATTTTTTTATATATATAATTCATAATCTTTATATTTTCCCCTTTCTCCCCAAATGCCATGCCATCGAGTAATTAATTCTTATCAGATCATTTTCTTGAGAAAAAAGTACCATTCCAGAATGAACGCATGAGTATCATGTTCAGATTTTTATGATAATTCTCATTCTCAAGAATAGATGCAAATTATTAGTATCATATGTATGTAAATTCTCTTTTGCTTTGCTTTAAAATCGCTTGCTATATTATTGCAAAACCTCATACAGGATCCCAGTGAAACATATGTTTTGTTAGTTTCCCCCGCACACCGCAAAATTGCCAAAAAAAAAAAAAATGAGAAAAAAAAATATAGCAGCAAAGAATTGTCTTTTCACTTACCAATTATGATAATCAGCAGCACGACACCGATGACGCCCATGATAATCATCATTTTCATATTGGCCCACCATTGCTTGCGTTTCAGCTTGCCAGCCTGTTGCTCGAACTGCGATGCACCCTGTTCGAGGGCGTCGGCACGGTCGCCCAGCTCGGACAGCTTCTGGTCGCGCTCCAAGACCTTTTCGACGTTCACACGCATTATGCCGACAACTTCATCGACCTTCGCCTGCGTCTGCTGCAGTCGCTTTTGTGATGAGTTCTGGTTGTTGTTGCTGCGATTCGTCGAATTGGGAGGAGGAGGTAGAATAGGAATACTAATTCATATTACACGCATTGCCAGAAAACACGTTGTATATAAACCCACATGCTGCTGCTACTTACTCATTAGTTCCGGAAGCAGTTGGCATTTCGTTTTCCATCGTGTATTATTCCTTTTCCTTTTGCTCTTGCTTTTTCTAAGTTGCTATTGCCTGAAATTGATATTGAATTAAAAAGGAAAATCAATCAAATTGATCAAATTCAATATCTGTGGACGCAATGGCTCTAATGGATTATTATAATAACTGTATCATTAGGAGCTATTCGAATTAGAATGTATGTATGAGCGCTGCCATTAGGAGCCATTAGTCCATCGTATTTTCCTTCTCTCCTTTATATATATATATACATACATATACTACTTTTTATACCAAATTTCCACAAAAGCTAACAAAAAAATAAGCAACAACAACAACACGCACGAAAACCAAGCCAGAGAGAGTAGAAAGTTTTATTGTCAGCGCGAAATTTTCTTCCACTCGACTAGCTTTGTGTTTAAACAATAAAAGCTTTATCGACTCCGAATTCGTATCTCTATGAACTCATAAATGTGAATCATATTCTGCTCTTCTTCTTCCTCTTCTACAATTTCCTACTTCATTCTAGAGATGAGTGTATTGAAAATTTTCATTCAAAAAAAAAAAAAAAAAAATATCGACGCAACGATTTATTCGTTTGGCTACTTCTCTATCATCTGTTGACTTTCGTACGAAAATAAGTTAAAATAATAATGGATAAACTCGATTTCGAAGAACGAAAGCCGAAAATCATTGACAAAAAGAGAGATATATAAAGAAGATGCAGCCCCTCCAATACCACGTAAATAAACATCGATTTCATATGTATCGATATTCGGTCATTCCGTACTTCGTACAATACTTGTTGCTTCGCCGGCGTTGCTCTTGCACATTCCAGACATTTCGCGAACTTATTTTAACGCCCTGACACTTTTAAATATTGCATTTACCTTTTGCTTCAAATCTGCGAATCGTTTTCAAACAGACGATATATTATTTCAATAAAACTTTACGCGTAGAATTCAACTGCCGTTCGTTGCGTACTGTGTGCAGTAGAGTGCTGCTAAGCTGGAAACTTTTTTTCCCCCTAAAGCAGATATAAAAATCCCATAGAAACTTGGTTTTCAAAATATTTTCCCCTTAACTTTTAATGGGCCGGAAAATGGGTCACAGCTTTAACAGAAGTTTTCCTTAACGCATGCGAAAATATAATGTTGCCATATTGCTGTTTGTAACAATCGAACTTCTAATACATAATCACAGTGGTGGCTCTGCTAGATTTATATTTTATTAGAGCCTGGGTACAATAGTCCGTGAGTAGTGCGTGCGTGTGAGAGAGAATGGGAGAGAGAATGATAGAGAGAAACACAGAGAGATGGAAGGAGAGCGAACAGAGAGTGTTGAGACGCTAGACTCTCGGACTATTGTACCCAGACTCTTATGAGGCACGAAAAAATTTGTTTTTTGGTAGTAAAATTTGATTAAGAGATGTGCGGGGAACTTAATTTTTTTGGTCCAACACCAACAATACTTGAATTACTACCAAATGCGTTTGATTATTTTGTGTTTACGTGCACTGTAGCACAATAAGTTTGATCCCAACCGTTGGGCTCGAACAATAAGATTTGCTTCCAAACGTGGGCAACTGCTACCCTTGTGAGTGTGTTCTCTTCAATTTGCAAAGAAAAATAACTTCATAAATGGTGACGTCATGAGACCGAAAGTATGTGGCTTTCGCTTCACTGTTTTTTTAAGACGCCAAGTAAGAGTATCTTATCCTAACGATTACCCTAGGAAATCTATACCTTAAAAATCCCCTGAGGAGAAAATGCCCCCAATTTAGCAGAAAATACCTCAAGTTGGCAGTACTGGTGTAATAGAGATATGAATTTTCTATCGATAAATTGATAATCGAATTGATTACTATGCGCCCGTTTACACATACCGTCAACATCGTTCAACAAAACGCAGAGCATGCGATATCAACAGGCAGTGATTTTTTTTTTTTTTTGACTGGGCGTATTTTGGTATGCAATGAGCATTTTAAAAACGATATTGCGATACATATTGCAAGCTATATCTCGCATGCTGTCTGCTATAAGCAGTCTCCACTTGCGATCTTCCGCGTGTTTCCCATAGCATATTATGAATAGTGTTGAAACAAAATGAGTAAATACTACTTGATATCGAATACTTTAAGTCGATACTGAGTCATATTTGTACTCAATATAGGGATGTGCGATACGAACTATCTATCGCGTATCCTGGTTTTTAAATATCCGGTAAGCCACGTATCACTATATTCGTCGCGGTATCATACCGCAACTTTGATTTGTCCATTTGAGTGTTTTTTATGACGTCAAATTATTCAACAGCTGATTATGCTTAATAGCTCAAAAGCATCGATTTATCATCGATGTATCGAGCTTTTTGAATTTCTTTTAAAGATATTGATCGTAATAAATAGTCAAATTCAACTAAAAGATTTAATTTATTAAGGTAAAGACTGAGTTGTAGTATGAACTTCGATAATGCTTGAAATGAAAAACATTGAGTAGTAGATATTACATCAGATTGTTGTTCTTTTAATTTTAAGCATTATCAAGTTTTATTGCGATTGTCTTTTACCATAAACTAGATTTGGTATTATTTTTTGTGATAATAATTAATTAGTTTAATGAAATTTAAATGTCGATAATATAATGGTGAATCGAATGTTTCCAGCGTATACATAAATCATTTATTTCGGACATCTTTCATTGTGGCCACGATTACAATTTCAACTTTTGAAAATTTTTCAAATATCGGCGGATACTATGTATCGCTAACTTTTTTACCGGTATCGATATCCGTATCGGCAATTACTTATCCGTACATCTATATATTCCACCAGTATTTTCGCGGTATCGATATTTAATGTCAGTATTTACTCACATATTATTCCTTGTAATAGTCTGTAAATTTAAGGGGTTTCTTATTGAGACTTTTTCGATTTCATTTTGATGGATTTTCGTATGCATTTTCCGAGGAAGCAAAGGGATTTTTATAAATTATCTAAAGGTTAAATACTGAAGTATTGTGTTACCTGTGTTATGATGTGAGAATACCAAGAATCATAAAAATTTGCTCAATCTTGAGCAAATACTACCTAGTATCGATACTTTTGGTTCGGTATTTTAGTGGTATCGATACTTTATCTCGATACATTAAATGAGTACTGGTATCGATACTTTCATGGTATCGTTTCAACACTTATTATGAACGATCGCACGTGGAGACAGTTAGTAAGACTCGTTTTCCTCTAGCAACAATTTATTCTTTGTATATTTTTTTTTTGTATATTTTGTTTTGTTTTTATACCGGACACACTCTGTGTCGAGGGTATATTGCGTTTGTGTGGTTGTTTGTAACCCCAGAACCAGTAGATATACAAAATGTCATCACTAGAAATGATCATAGTCCAGAGATTCGTTTAGCACAATGCGTTATCTTCTTGTTCTGTCTGTCTAGTACTGTCTGTCGCATCTGCTGTCGTCTGTTTGTATACGTTTGTCACGAAAGTGAGCTATCTTGATAAATTTGATATGGTACTCACAAGATGAGTGCAGTTCGAGTATGCCCGTCGGACATTTTAGGTACTCCAGTACTAGGGTCTGTTGCGAAAATACAAAAATGCTTAACATTTAAATCTTTCAAGATTATGCAATTTGATATTTGAACTGTTTCAAGGCACAGTAATACTGATTTATAAAAATTTAATTAAGTGGGCTGTGAAGGGCGTTTTTCGAAAATTGCCTTCTACACCGAATTTCAAATGGGATTGAAGAAATTTGGAGTTATGCTTCCTATTGTAAAAACCAGAAAAAATTTCCTGACCATATAAAGGGTACCCCGATAGGGTCTTCAAAAAATCTCAAAACAATGCCGCAAATCGGATTTTTTTTGAGTTCCATAAACCTAGAATTTGACGTCATTTAAGGCCTCCGATAGAACAAAAAGGAAATGGGCTGTGCAAAAGAGTGGTTTTCATAAAGAAATTCAACAAAAGTCGGTATATGGGGCCCCTAATGGCCTTAAACACTTCTTGATATTAAAAATTATTTGAACACGTATGTCTGTGTCGGGTATTTTATTGTCAGGCTCGCCTGACTATAACACCCTTACTTGTTGTACTTGTGTTGCTTTTTCTGATCGTACAGAATACTTTAATTTTATGTTTTTGAAGTAAAATAATAAGATTCGAATGATTTCGTATAAAGAAACATTTCCAATTGAAAATAACAAAAATTTTGATTATAAAATAAGTGTGTGTGGAAAGGGGGACTAACTTAAGGAATTTCACACTTAGTTCCGGGCTAGACGTAGAAACAAATGTCGCGCAATAACTATTTAAGTATAGAGAGACTTGTGAAGAAAAGATACGGTTATTTTTTAAATGTTTTATTAACAATTTATGCTCTCTCTCTTCCTCTCCTATGCACTCAAATGAGATGTTTTCGAAAAATGTTTCATACGTTTGTGGCGTCACATTGCACTTCACATTGTGGAGTAACTCGTAGATTACGAACGATATTATATCATTGATAGGGATATGAACGTATGGGGAAGGGAGAGGGATTTGTGTCACCCTTACCGGCATCTTACTCAGAGTTCCAGGTCAAAAATGGTCAGAACCTCCCTTACGTAATTAATGGACAGCCCCTAAAGACTTTTCCCATTTCTATCATTAACATTTTTCAAATTCTTGTAGCATATCGCACACCCTCTTCTAAGGTGACACAACTCAAAAATCGTCAGTTTTGAGATAAAATATGGAAATTGATCATAGTTCACTTCTCTACCTGCACGAAAAATTCTATTCCGGTTTGGTATAAGCGATAATGAGTCAGGTGCTTCCGATAGCACAGCATTTTTTCACAGGCCGATGTTTTCCCGTCTCAAAGATACTTAGTCATGGGGCACGCGTTTTCATGCTAACAGCTCTATCCATTCTCAGTGCTGTTACTTAGATTACCCAGTACCATATGTAGAATATGCCCGGTACAACAATCGTAACATAATTGATAAGGCCTGGTTTGACCCCCTTCAAAGGTCGATAAGATCCTTCTTCTAATTTCCACCGTGTGTATGGGCGTAGTTGGATTTTTA
The DNA here is from genome assembly GCA_020466095.1 of Chlorops oryzae. Taxonomy (NCBI): domain Eukaryota; kingdom Metazoa; phylum Arthropoda; class Insecta; order Diptera; family Chloropidae; genus Chlorops; species Chlorops oryzae. Next base: position 12,527,118 of record CM035806.1, on the reverse strand, counting down.
AGAACGGGTATGCAAACATACATACGAACGTCAGTATGTCAGGGTTCTGGAAAATTTTGATATCATTTATGAATATTGATTTTATGGAATGAGAAAAACAAAAAAGATTTTGTTTAACAGTGGAAAAATACCTTTAATTTATGTTACAGAAAAATGAAGCAAACACAATAGTAGTCGAAAAATAAATATTTCGAGAATGATCGATCGAGGCAAGCCCTTAAAACGCAGATAATGCATGCGATCAGTCTGAAGCTTTTGACGCGGTTGCTGCTAGTGATCTTTACTGTAACGGTGGTGCCGCTACTTCTATTGGCCAAGTGTGGAGCAGGCGATTTAACAGTTGAAACATATCAGTCAAACAGTGGTAGGTATTAAAAGAAAATATTTCATTTTTCTGGTTCCATGATTGATCTATCTCTCTCTCTCTCTCTTCTCTCTCTCTCTCTCTCTCTCTCTCTCTCTCTCTCTCCTCTCTCTCTCCTCTCTCCCTCTCTCTCCTATCTCTCTTCCTCCTATCTCTCTCTCTCTCATCTCTCCTCTCTCTCCCTATCTCTCCCTCTCTCTCCATCTCTCGCTCTATCTCCATCTCTCTGCTTACAGTTGAACCGCTCTCAAGCGATGCTGGGAAATTACCGAAAAGCCAAAAGATCTGCAGACAACACGAGGTCGAGATAACAGGACTGAAAGCCGAGATCGAAGCTTTACGATTTGAGATAGCACGCCTGCGGACACGACAAATTGTTGTGAATGCCTCGACATCTGTACAGCACACAAAGGCCTCCAATGCGGAAATGGCACCGACGTCTAGCTTGACGACTGTGCCCGGCAACAATCTAAACTACAATGCGTTCATACGTAAGCAGATCGGTTATGCCGAGATTCTGCATGGGCTTCCACTGAACAACGAATATGAATTGATACCTTTCAATCATTTCACGTTCACGCGTATCTATCCAATTGAATTGGGACTGGGGAAACGTGTCGTCGAGAAACCGATTGGCTATAAGCGCAAAGATCTATTGGAGGTTATAAACCGAGCACTCGATAGCTTAAATCGCAATGCTTCAAGCAGCCGATATACCTTGGATCATTTCATCGAGGGCATGTTCCGAATCGAGCCGACGACGGGAACACAGTACGAGCTATATTTTAGTAGCCGCAGTAGCCGCACCGAGGAACAGGATAAAAAGGCAGCCCCAGTTTCTACGATGCGCGTTGTGATTGTGCGTCCGTTTGCACCGCTTCAAGCGATGCAGATCAAGTCGCTGAGTATATCGAATCGTCTGATACATATCATACTGCCGCTGTCCGGACGTCTGGCGACGTTTCGAACTTTTATTGAGAAATTTATTAAGATTGGCCTTAAATCAGATGGGAACGTCGAACTGACGGTTGTATACTTTGGCGAGGAAGGCCGAACGGAAGCGAAGGAGATCATCAAAAATGCAAAGCATCTTGCAGGAAACATGGCTTCCAAGATGAAGTTGCTTGTGCTAAACGAGACCTTCAGCAGGGGTAAATTGGACGGAAATTGAGATTGTTTTAATGGATGGGATTTATTTGTGGCGTTTATTTCATTTCATGATAGCAAAAGGCCTGAGAATCGGTGCTGAGCATGCAACTAAAAATAAGTTGGACCGGCATGAGGACATTCTTCTGTTTATGTGCGATGTGGATATTGTTTTTAGTACGAGATTTCTGCATCGTTGCCGTTGGAACGCCGAGCCGGGTAAAAAGGTAAGAAATTCATTCCAATCAGTGCTCGGACTTCTACCACTTTAGTGGTAGATCTACCACTTTTTTCACTTTGCTAGGTCCAAATCTACCACCTTTTTTTTTTTTTTTTTTTACTTATTTATGCATTTGTTTTATTTATTTTATGATCATTTAGAATAATTGAGAACATAAAAAATGTGCTTCAATGTTATGTGTTATTGAAAAATATGTTGGCAGCTTCCTATTGTCAAGAATGTTGTCAAGAATGGCAGCATTGGCACTTAACGACATCCAATAAATATTGACACATTTTTTTAATAAGAGAAAATACCTGAAAAACATGTAAGTTTCCCAATTTTCTACATGATCAGATGTGATATATTGTATTATTATTTTAAACAATTTTAAATCTACCACTTTTTATATAAATCTACCACTTTTTCTTTAAAAATATACCACCTTTAAAAATTTTCAACTCCGAGCACTGATTCCAATGTACAATTGATTTGTTGTTTTTTTTTTTACCACGATATTAAAGCCTTAACATGGGGATATAATCGATAAATACGTATTACAATTATTTTGACAGGTATATTACCCTGTTGTTTTTAGCCTATACAATCCACATGTTGTATACACCCTTCAAGGTAAAGAGATACCCTCAGAATCGGAGCAAATGCAGATATCGCGTGATACCGGATTCTGGAGAGATTTCGGATACGGTATGACATGCCAGTATAGGTGAGTTTGTTTTTGAAATCCCCCCCAAAAAAAAAAAAACAATCGACTCCAATTTCTTTTTGCTCGTTTGTTCCTATAGATCCGATTTTCTGAACGTGCGTGGTTTCGATGAAGAAATCATCGGATGGGGTGGCGAAGATGTTATGCTCTATCGGAAATATGTACGTTCAAAAATCAAAATAATACGTTCCACCGATCCAGGTATATTCCATATGTGGCATCCAAAGGTAATCGCATCAAGAGAATGAATGAATATTGAATAATTTTCGAAATCGTAAACTGAAATGATAATGTCTTCTTATAGGTCTGTACCGGCAGCGATGGCGGTCAGAAGCTGACCTTAGAGCAATATCGAGCCTGTATTCGTTCCCGAGCACTGAACGAAGCTTCCCATTCACAATTGGGCTTCCTGGCGTTTCGTGATGATATCGCCGCACACAATTCACTGACGAACTTCCAGCATCACAAGACATTGACAATACATCGTTAAGTGGACGTGTAGAGTGTTCCAAATAAAACAATCTGTAGTATATTGTTAGACCCCATTATCAGTGGCCTGTATAATACAGGCTGTATTTCGTGTAATTAACGTTGATCATAGAGCATTTATGTACATAACATATAGTCTTTACATATATATATTTATATATATTGTTTCGCTTCCGCTGCGTAAAATGTGAGACGATTGTTACGACGATTAGTCAATAATTATGCTGTGTTTACACGCCGCAATTATCGTTACATATGTATATCGTTATATTAATATGAAATCGTAGGGCAGGTGGAGCAATTCTAAATAAATCAAAATTAAAAAAAAAAAAAAAAATTCGCATCTGCAGAAATCCGTCGATCTCCGAATGAGTTAGTTTTGGGGTGTCATGACCTTATGTACTTAGTTCAGCTCGGTTGCCCTTTCAAAAAGTTGACTCACATAATTAAAGCGCGACATTTTTGTTTTCCGAAATGAATTTTTTTTTTTTTTTTGGACGACTTTTTCTTAGGACTAGAAGAAAGAAGAAAAACAAATTAAAAAAAAAAAAAATAAGATTAATATGTAGACGAGTTTATCGTCGACACTCGACACTCGAGAGTGGAATCGTGCTTCGTTGAGTCGCACAGTGTTGAGAAATCCCTTCGGCAGTGTACCGTAAAAGTCTTAAATGTCACAAGAGCTCTTTGAGGAAAGTCAACTGGCACCATCTGTCAAGTTCGTTGTCTTCATTGTCACGGTCAGAATCAGTTGCCCAATCTTTTAAGTTAAGAAACATTCAAAGCCACGAAATTAAAAAGATGAATAATATTTAACGTTTCGGTTGATAGATTTTCACCTCGATAAGAAATGATCATAAAAATGCTTTGGCAACCTTGAAGACCTTTTTAATATCCGAAGAGCTTCGTTTATGAGGAGTTTTAAAGGAACAAAAACGATTTTGAAAGCTCCGATTTTTAATTAAAAGCTCCTTTAGGTAAGAAAAAACCTTTGTACTGGATATTAGTACTGAGATCATCTGAGTATGTGAACTTATGTTTTTGTTAATATTTCTTAAAGCTTCGCTTCCTTTCCTGGTAATATTTTTTTTTTTTTAGTAAAAGTTAATACTTATAGATATTTTTTTAAAAATATCTAGAAAGTGGTGCGACACCGGGAGTACATTGAAAAAATTATAAAAATTTATTAATTTTTATTTTTGTGCAAAAAATTTTCGCAGTGTAAAACAATTTTTTTTTTTTTCAAATCAATTTCCTTGCTTTACCAATTATCAGTCTCCCTTTGTTTAATCTTCCTATCTTAATTAGTTTTTGAGATATAAAATATTGAAATAAGGCTTACTCAAAAAAGGGCTTTCAAGGATTTTGCGATACACTGCGCAATGGGAACCTAAAAATCGCTTTCCACAGTATATATTTTTTTTTTTTTTTTGTGAAAAGAGTTCATTCGAATTTTTTTAATTCAAAAGAATGCATTCAAATTTTAGTTTTTCAAATTTATTCAAAAGTAAGTAAGGGTGTTATAGTCAGGGGAGCCTGACAATACTCGACACAGACACACATGTTTAAATAATTTTTAAACCACGCCCAAAAACAGGACTATTACGAAAGAATATTCAATAGGTTTTTAAGGCCATTAGGGGCCCCATAAACCGAATTTTGTTAAATTTCTTTATGAAACCCGCCCCTTTGCCACGCCCGATTTAAAATTTTTTTTTTTTTTTTTGAATTCTAATCAGAGGCTTAAATATACGCTAATACTCGAAGTTTCATTGAAATAGGATTTTTGTGATAGACCCTAGTACTAGAGGTACCCTTAAAATCGGGTCCATTCTCGAACTTGTTCTCACTCATGTGCCTGTAAGTATGCATAACAAATTTCGTCAAGATAGCTCAACTCCTTCGATAAGAAAATTGTATACAAACAGACGGACATACAGACAGACACACAGACAGACAGACATACAGACAGACAGACAGACAGACGGACATGGCTAAATCGAATCTCCTGGTGACGCTGATCATTTCACCACACAAACGCAATATACCCTCGAACCAGGGCCGTTTCTAGGCTTTTTGGGCCCCTAGGCTGTGCCTGTGGTGCGGGCCCCCCTAGAGTATAAAAAAACAAGGTCACTGCTATGCAAACATATCGTTTGCGCAGTGAAAAACCAAAAGGCAATACTATTTTGTGGTGCGGGCCCATAGGCTGCAGCCCATGTAGCCTATGCCTAAAAACGGCCCTGCCTCGAACACAGAGTGTGTCGGGTATAGAAACCCATTGATATAATATTAGGACTTCACCAGCGGAGCTTTATTAAGGCTTTTAAAAAGACCCAATCAAACCCCGCAAGAATGAAAAGACGTCTCACTAGTGAAAATATTCTATATGTTCATTAGGGTGTCCCAAAAAAAAAAAAATAAATAAATAAATTAAGAAATTATGATTCCCAAATTGTTTCAAAAAATGCAATCAATGACGCTAAATGGCCTATAAAATCAGTATATTTTGTAGCTTGTTATGTACATGAAAATAAAGCTTGGAAACTTTTCTTCCGATTAGTGCGTAAAAGTATTGAAAAACATTGCTTATGAACCTGTCTTCACGAAAAATACAGAAAAGCAGGACTTTTTGGGAAAACTGTTACCTCTAAAACTTTTATGAAAAATCTGAAAAAACTCTCAGAAATACTTTAACCCATAAGCTTTCGAAAACCTTACGTGCAACTATGAAATTCGGGAATAATTTTTTATTTTGGGACACCCTAATGTTCATATGACATACTTTAAGATTTAAGTTGAATTTAAATATTTCCAATTGGCCTTAATAAGGTCCTACCGTGATTGGAAATTTCTTTGCCGCTCCAATATCCCATAAAAAACTTGGAATATCTCCTTCCCAAATGAATTAGCCCTAATTTCATAGGAGCACCTTACATACTTACATATGAAATCATTTTCTTCTGCTAATGTTTTGAAATTCTATCAACGAGATCTATCCCGGAACTCATACAGAAAAGTGATCTAGCTCGTGGGAATCTACGTTACAGCAGACGCCAATTTTTCTTCGTATGAGATCAAGTGAACTTATCGAATCTCTTAAATAAACAATAGTTGAAGGAGACAAATTACAATTTGTTGTTGCTATAATTGGGGGGAAAAATAAATAAATAAATAAAAGCAAAACTAAAAACAAACTTATTTATCCATGTTGAAGCTTTTCTTTCATGCGTGTCCAGTGCTCTTCCGCCCAAGAATTTCGATAATGATTTCCAACTAAATATTTTCACAGCTCTATACACGTTTTGACACGCTCGATTATTAATTACTACGATGACTCAATTGATATTCCCAGGTGGAGTTTCTTATTCTCGCAAATGAATGATTCAAATTGAAAGACACAAAAAAAAAAAACCGAAAAAAAAAAATTAATAAATAAATTTTGGTGAAAAGAATTCGCACTAAATATGCATTGAACCTAGGCAAATGGGTGCTGCTTCGATGGGAGTGGTCGAAGCGATTTCTCAGAGCTTGACATTGAAATGCCCGACAAGAATGCATAACATCCCTGCCATAACATTCTATTGCGAAATTCCCAAACGACATGGACCATCCATATGGGTCGTCTGTTGCGGTGGCGGACCCGATTGCGCCATGCGATCTTTCGGCAACGCAGAACTCTACATTAGCTTTCCATCAACACCGCAGCATGAGTTCACCCACTGAGCCGTGGTATGTCTGTTCGTGTGCGCATGTGTGTGTGTGTGTGTGTGCTTTGAGCCACAATCGCTCCCAATGTTTTGGCCGTTTCTCTTCGGTGCGTCAACCGAACCGATGAGCGATGCTTATCGCTGGCGATGTACATATATTAAAATTCAAACATGACCCCCTCGGTCGCACCAAGATCGCCACTCGGTCGAAGAAAAAAAACAAATAATAAAAAAATTAAAAGTAAAACAACCAAAAAAAAAAACCAACATCGACTGCGAATTTTCGAAAGCCACGAAACACAATAAATACCAGAACATCGAGAGCGTTGTGCGCATTCGCAGCAAACATTTTTCGATGTCAAGTGTTGCCAGCAAATCTGCGGGAAGCATTGAACGACAACAAACCAAAAAGAACAAACAATCATAAAAACGGAGTAATTCCAAATTAATTATAATAACAAAATAAAAAAATTTTAATCGAAATTTTATTTGGATCTTTCTCTTTTCTTTTTGTTTTTGTTGTTGTTGTTGTTGGTTTTGTTTTGTTTTGTTCTCGCTGAACAATGAAAAAGTGAAATCCGTGGTTTTAGAACACGTTTTAGTGTTTAGAGCGAATCAACCGAACGCGGTCCATAAGAACGCCAGCTTTAAAATATTAACAAAAAAAAAAAAAAAAAAACAAAAACAATTAATTTAAAAAATAAATGAAATCGTAATGAGGATGCTGAAATTGGTAAGTTCATTGATTAACGCGACGAATGAATTAATCTTCGAGGATTCGTAGATATTTGAGCAAAAGAAAAACGAAAGAAAAACAAAGATTTTTGCGAAGGAAATAAGAAAAGCTTTCAAATCCTTAAGAGCGCAAAATGCTTTCAAAACAGATTAATGGCTGTCGTAGATTAATTTCTTTGTCCTTTTATTCAATTCAGCATTTGTACGGAACCACTTAAGTTGGCTTAGGCAAGTGAAGGCATTTGAAGGGGATTTACGAACTATTCTAACAAAAGTATCATAAAGCTTAAGGATTGAAATTAGTGCAAATGCTTTTGTTAACCCTTTAAGGCGACATATTTTTTTTATTATTATGATTTTTTTTTTTTTTTTTCAATGAAAAAATCACATAAGACCTATTTCGGTTTAGAAAAAAACGAATCGCCGCACAGTGGGATTTGAGCGACAAAAGTTGGAATATTTTACCATACGATTTTTATGATTAAATACCCATTACACTGAGCGAACTCAACCATTATTTTTTTGAAAAAAAGGGCGCATTGTTATTCACAGTCCTTTTGATTTTCGAGCAGAACAAAAATTTCAAAAGAAAAATGGTTGAGTCAACAACATTTTTTGTTGATTTGGTCGTTCGGTATAATTCTCATTTGGTTTATAAAATAGGACATATAAGATATGTATTCATCTTAGAACTTTTTAAGCATTGCGAAAGTAGTCACGACATCGGAGGGACAAAATCGGATGAAGTCCATCCGATGGATATTTTTGGGGATATGTTCAGCAGGGCTATGTGGCCATTTGCTTTGAACGTTAATAAAATTTGTTTTGACATTTCTTCCTGTAGAGGTGATTTTTTTTATTTTAAAAATTATCTTGTCATTTCAATTACGTCCGTGGTTGGTTCAACAATTTAAATTTAAATCCATTTTTGAAAATTATCATTTCAATTCAACCTGAAATATGGTTGATTCAAAAGGAAAATATTTATTTTTTCCAACTAAAAAAAAATTGTTAAAATAAAAATATTCCTTGTTGAAGTCGTTTTGTATGTTTTTCCTTTTGATTTAACCAGTTTTCTGCTTGATTTTTTTCTCTGTGTATGATTATTATGATTATTCTGATTGAACCCAGTTTAAACTTTTTGATGGCTTAAACTTTCAAATTGTAGTCTCTTGGAGAATTTAAACTAGGCTTATTAATTTTATTTGAAAATTTTTGAAAAGTTCAAACAAAGCAAGGCAACCCATTAAAAATAAGTACTTTAAAATTTGACTTCATTCCTGCAATTTGAAATGAAAAACCTGAATCGTTCAAAAATGTGCATAGATCCAGGAGAAGTACCCCTAGGGACTGTCAGATTTGAATCATTTTTTTGCACAAGTTAAATTTTTAGCATGGAAGACATTCTGACAATGTTTGATTTTAATCGATTGAGTTTTTGATGTAGCTGCCATACAAAATTGCAAATAGGGGTATATCGGGGGTACCCCAAAGGGGTGGACGCATTCGGATGAATTTTAGTTTATATTTTAATTACTTGAATTAAAACACCAATACTAATTTTCATTATGATAGGAAATACTCCTTCTATTTTTTTCCGCACAATGTATGGAACGATCCCACTGTGCGCCGTCTAGATGCGGAGGCAGGAATCGAGGGTTTCCACATCGAGGGAACATCTATTATTATTTTTTATTTATTTTGTTTTATTATTTTTTATACCCAGCGTAAGCAGGGTATATGCGATTTGTGCAGATCGTGTAACAGCTTGAACTAAGACCTTGAATGAGACACTTTCCCAAAAGTAGTCAAATACCCTAACATATTAAACACTTTTGGGAAAAACGGCCGTGTTCCGCTCACTGACAAGCCCATAGCTTTCCATACTGTTTATAAATCACATAATCTTTTCGCGCAGACATTTTCCAGTCTTATATTGAGTGAAATATCAATTGGCCATTGCTTAATACATATATTGTTTCAATAGAACCCATTCTTTAAATATATAAATGAGTCATTTTCTAGTCTCCTGTTAAGCACGACAGAAAGCCATAAGTTTTTCATCACCCAGCGAGATTAAAAATGACTCATCCAAAAATTAAGAATCTTCCAAATGCCAGCTAGGGGTAATAGAAATGGGTGCGTGCCCAGCAGTTATTTGGAATGTGCATTACCAAAGTAATGACATTTTCATCATGAATATAGGAATGCAAAGTAAATTATACAATTTGCATGGAGGTAATCGAAAAGGTATTGTAATTGCCTGATATGTTCACTCCAAAGCAAAGCTACATACTTCTATAGCATTACTTGAGAATGCATAGTTAATGCATTACAAAATCAAGTATTTTCGATTACTTTTCTACAATGGTAATGCAAATAGGCATGCATTACATTCGCTAGGACATCGCCGTGTTCAAAATAATCGATTCTGTAATGCATAAACATACGCTTTCATTACTTTTGCATTACCATCGTTACAAAGTAACTGCTTGGGAGTGAATATTAGCATAAATATATTGATTACCTATCGGTGAAATTGATTTAATTTACTTTGCATCCTAGTTCATGTGAAAACTGATTCTGATCTTGAATTTTCACTCAATAGGTTCGAGGGCCAAGATTTCATTAATATTAATATCCAAGCAATTTATAGAATTTTCCAATTGCGCCGAAAAAGCTCAAGGCTCTCCAAAAAAAAAAAAAATCAACAGAAACTAAATGAAAAAAAAAAATAAAAAAAATTAAAAGGTTGCAATTGAAGCCCATCGAGAGTCATAATATCGAAAATAGATTCCGCATTATTATAATTTTAATGAACTCGTAACCACGAGACACTCTTCCCCCGGTGTGTCCAGCCATACACGCAACCATTATGTCGACACCACCACTTGACGGTGGTCAGTGCATGTCACTGCTTTAGCCGGAAGCTCCTGATGCTTGACTAGCAAAGCGTGGAGAGCTCTCTGAGCTTCAGCGTTGCGATTGACAACGAGCTAAAACGAACTTATTTCATTCTCGGACCGACCGACCGACCGACCGACCGTCCTTCCGTCTGTCCCATCACGCAGCGTGTGTGGCACATGCAAATGATGTCAATGCTACTTGATAAATATTTTCATTTATTTTGGAGCTCATTAAAACGAAATCAAAATCCGAAATGAAAAACGATGAAAAATGATGATGAAATGCAAAAAAAAAAAAAAAACAAAAAAAATGAAAATTAAGAAAAAATGCTCCAAACGGAGCTAGCACAACGAACTTTTGGCTTCAACATTGGCTTATTGTTAAGAACAAAAGGTGTAGAGAGTGTGAACGTGAGAGGAAGGAAGACTTCGTGTGTGTGTGTGTGTGTGTGTGTTGTGTTTGGGGGTACAATTTAGTTCAAATAATTGCAGAGCTTATGAGCCCAATGCCCGGAGCTTTTAACTTTAATTTGGACAGAAGATTTTTATGCTCAGTCCAGCAAAATGGCCAATGGGGGCATCACGGGAATATCTCGCCTCGCGCGAACAAATTTTACTCGATTTATTCTGCGGGTGCGCGAAATATGTGTCCGCCATGTGAAAACCCATCGACGCCACTGACCTGATCTAGCTTATCTGTTCCACTACCAGCTAATAATTTGGTCTCGTCATCATGCAATTATGAGTTTGATGAGCATTCGTATTATGAGACATATGGCGCGGTTTTGGTTTTTCTTTTTTTTTCCATTTTAATTTCTGCCCCAAATATTTGCTCAAACGTGAAATTTAGATGGCCAATGGGTGAAATAAAAATACAAAAAATTACAAAAATGGCTTGAAACGAACATATGCGCTACTGGGTATGGATGAACTCTTCACGATTAGAATGAGAAGACATCGATTAAGAATTCAGATTTCCCATCCATTATCAATTTGACAAATGATCGTTGTTCGTTCAATGATCGTTTTAAAAAGGAAACTCCTATTTAAGATAGGTATTTATTTCTAATGATCCTTTTAGATTTTCTGTTTCGTCCTTGTGGTTATTCAAAAATGGAGTGTTTCGGCGAATGGAGTTCCAACTCGTACGCAATCATCCTTAATACAGACTGGTGTTGTAGGGCAACGCAGTGAGATCAACCGTGATTTACCTGGAAGTAGTGTCCTTGGCGCAATATACCATAAGAGTCGTCAGTCTCGGTGTGTGCGTTGCTATGAGCAGCGGTAAGTGGACTGACTGGCTTAGAGATTTTTCGAAGAGAAGAAATACATATTGGGTTTTAAATTCCTTTGCAGATATGGTAATGATGATCGCTATCGCAGTGGCTACACTAATCGTGGGTCTGAAGATCGAAATTGGTACTATCCCAACAATGACTATGATCGCTATTATGCATCCAATAGCAATCGTGATCGGTGAGTGATCGATTTAAATTTCTATTATATATTTTTATATTTCACTTGGGCCACTGTTTTTTTTTTTTGCTAACTTTTGCCTTAGTTTCAGCGATGATCGCTATGGATCGCGTACATATGATCGTTATGAGCAACGTGGTTACGGGGATCGCTACAACGATCGCTATGGCGGTGGAGATCGTTATGGCAGTGAAAAATACGGTGGAGATCGTTATAGTGATCGCTATGGAGATCGTTACGGCAGTGATAAGTATGCTGGAGATCGTTATGGAGATCGCTATGGAGATCGTTATGGCAGTGATAAGTACGCTACAGAACGTTACGGCGATCGATATGATGATCGTCGAACAGATGGTTTCAAAGGATCTTATGAGGATCCTTATAAGGGTAAATATAAATTGAAAATAACATTTTTCTCGGACTTATTATAAATATTAATATAATGCTGTTGTTGTTTTTATTTTTATTTTTTCATTATTCAGATCGCTACTACGATCGCTACCGTGATGATCGCTATTATACAAGGTATGACTATCGTAATTATCGTCCATGGGATGAAACCTACAGGTAACGTCCGACCAAAAGCCAATTAAAAGCTAATATGAGAGGACTACTACCTACACTTAAAGCCACTTTTGTAAATTATCACTTTTTCTTTTCCATTTTCTTCTTTCATATTCTCGTGCGTTCTGCAACACTATTGTAATATAAAACAAAAATCAAACAAATATAAAAACAACAACAACAACACAACTTTTCACAACAAACAAAAAAAAAAAAAAAAAAAAACAATGGATTGGATAATACTACTGGGATTACACTCTCATCATCACAATGACTTCAAATCTACCACTTTCTGAAACATTCACCACTGAACGCAAATTGTCTCATACACTCCCTTCAAAAAAAAAAAAAAAAAAAAAAAAAAAATACACACGCCCACACGGTCGATTTCCTATATGGCTCAATAGAGGTCAATCGGGTTTCGATAGTTCTGGCCGGGGATACTATTTCGCAGAAGAAGACGATCGCGAAACGTCGAATAGCCGGAGATATTTACCTGAACCAGTTAGGAGATGTGGTATTCTAGTCGCAAATTGTCCCTACGATCGTGATGGCGATCGTGGCGTACATGGCCAGCATAGACCTAGCGAGAGCGATAGCCGCAACGGTTCCGATCCAAATCGTAACAACGGCTGGAGCTATTTAAATGGACAAGAAGACCAGCAACACCCAAGCCATGCTGGCAGCAGCAGCAGCAGCAGCAGTGGCAGTAGCAGTAACGGCAGTAGTCCTAGTGGTAGTGGTAACACAAATAGTGATAATAGTTCAACAGATAGAGATAGGGATCGTGATGGTGATCGCAATCGAAATCAGAATAGAGATCGGGACAGGTAAGACGCACAATGTTAATCGAAAATATTTTGTGTTCCTCACACATGATTCTTACACACACTCTCTCTCTCTCTCTCTCTCTCTCTGTTCTCTTCCCTCACTGTGACACCCACACAACCCCCCCAAAAATATACCAACACTCTGCTATATACATTTGTACGCTCTAAAGATCACCTCAAATCATTGAGAAAAGGCTCGCGCTCTTCTCGCCCCTTTTAGCTCTACCTACGGTGGCAGGCAGTCAAGACCTTTAGGAGGAAGTTACCTCTTCGATCGGGACAGCAACAATGTGAACAGCGATAACAAACCAAATGATAATAACGCTCAACAACCCCGAACTGAGGCACGCGCAGACGATCAGCAACAGTCAAGGAACGAAGGACTAGGTACCTCAAACACCGGGCCCGAAGCACGAACGATCACGAACGCCAATGAAGCAATTAAGCAGTGATAAACGATAACGGTCTATGGAAAAACGAAAGGAGCTCGTGTTGAGGGAATTTCAACAACAGCAACAACAACGGCAGTAGCAACAGCAAAAGGAAATGAAATGATGTCTAGCAATAAGCGCGAATGTGAGACACACACACACGAATATTTTAATAAAATATTTGAAATAATAAAATCAGACAACGGAGTTTCCATTCTTAAACTTATTCAATTTTATTTTCGTAGCATTTTTCCATCTAGCTTCGACTAATGCCTAACTCTAGGACTATTGGCAAGACTTGTGAGGAACACTCCCTTGGCTAGTTAACCAGTGTTATAGCAATTTTTAAGCACTAGCTCAACCGAAAGGAATGTTCTCCAGAAACCTTGTTAGACCAACAAATTTTTCGTAACAAAAAGCTACAACAGAAAAAGAAACACAACGAAATAAACGAAGAAAACAATCAAAACACAACACATTTCGAAAATGAAAAGTGAAATCATAAATAAATGTATTTGGAAACAAAAGAATACAAAGAAAACAATAAAAAGAAAACTGGAAAAACAAAAACAACAACGTGGTAAAAAAAAAAACAATTAAAAAATAAATAAAAATAAACCAAAGATTACGGTATTCTTGCAGCCGAAATGGCAGGGTTAGATAGCTGGTTGTGATCCATGTTTGCAACCATTCGTCCCGATCAGAGGCCAGATGAGATCAAACGGAAGTCAATTTGCGGCTTTTTGGAAGACGTTGATGAGGTTTTTTCGCCCCCCATTAATTTCCCCAGTGCTGCAGTGAGGAATTTCCATTCATGCTTTCTATTCGTTTGCTTTCCTTGTTGTTTTTTTTTTTGTCTTTTGCAAAGCCTTTCAGATTTTTCGTCGGGGCAACAAGAGCGAAAAGTCGTGCTAAAAAAATTAATAAAAAATTTTTTAAATAATTTATATTTTGCAAAACAAATTATTTATTTATAGGCATACGTACCATAGAGGAATATTCCAGTCCGAAGGGAATTCGAGCAGCCGAAAGTGACCCAGTGCAGTTGAGCTGCAATAGCAGCCGAGCGCCCACTGCGCAATTGCAACTGTTAATGATTCTCCCATGCTATTTGCCGCGATATTTATACAATAAAATCCACCCTAGTTTTCGAGCACAAAAGCATGCGCAATCGTGTGAAGAACCGTTTCCAGGGTGGCCAGCATAATCGAAAAATGCTGGTGGCATGCGATCTGAAAGCATATACATATGTATGTATGTGTTATGCACATATAAATTGACTAACTTGAGGGTGGATTGAATTCTATCGCCGAACAGTTTTCGTGTGGGAATTTACGATTGACTAAACGGAACTGAAGCCATGCATAAAGGTCCAAGGGAAACGGTAGTCAACCAGCATAATTCCGCGTTTGGAAATCTGCAGCAACGGAGGCTTCCTTGTTTCTTTTTTTTTTTTTATATTTTATTTTTATAATTAAAATTAATTCAAACAAGCCAAGAGTCATGACAGGCTGAGGGTGCAATTAAATTTATCACTACTTTTATTTAAATTCTATGGATATGAGTGTTGATCAAATTTATATTATTGTCGGTCAAGAGCCCATTTATGTAATGGAAAAATATTCGGGAGTTTTGTGTCATGGGAATTTTTATTTTTTCATAGTTTCGAGAGTATGATAACAGTAACACAGACACTCAGAGTGTGGTAAAAAATTTTATGCTGCATGAGTCATTCGGTTTTTTGGACCTATGATCAAGGCCGTGGAAGCGAGTTTCTGACCTCTTTATGTTGTATGAATATTTGGGAAAAAAGAAAAGAGCTCCGGACGAAATCATTAAATTAATCGATCGAGGAGTTTCAGGCCGCTTCAGGAAAATTGGCTCATTTGAGGAATACTTGATGAAAACAGTTCGATTCAAACGATGTACGAGAACCATTGGAATTTTCTTCTCCTAGTCCTTCATTAGTGTATCAAATATGAGTGAAAAGTATTGAATTGCTTTCAAGTCGTAAATGGCAGTTGCAGGATCACGCCTATTTCATTCTATGGGTCGCACATATCTACTTTCCAAATTACGACTTAATTGGTCCAGTCGTTTTGGAAGAGAACTGACAACAGACGTACGGACAGATAGATATGTATAAGTCGACTCAGGTTGAAATCCTGGTCAGTGCCGGTTTTAGCACTATCAGCGCACTGGGCGTGATTTCTTTGGCGCCCCCTAACTGAAATTTAGAGATTTCACTAGTAAGTTAATATCCCTTTATATCCAGCGATCTAGGTCAAGAATATGCTTTAAGGTGGATCATTTTGATCGACAAAAAAAAAAAAAAAATTATAATTCCACTAGAAAAATAAGCTTCTACGATTTTGTTTGATAAGGAATGCCCGGGGAGCATTAAGTCAAAACTGATTTTTTTCCTACGCTTTTTCAAACCGCTTTTTTTACTTAAAAAAAAAATTATATTGAAGTTAACAATCGATTTGAATCTTAACTTTATGTGAGTTGAAAAAATTTTTACTCCATAAAGTATGCTTTAAATTTATAAATGCAACAAAATCCGAGCCCTGGTTATTCCCAGCCAACCATATGCGGAGCGTTCCGAAACAGGAGTTTTAAAGGACTCCCAGACACCTTAAAGGATCGTTTTCGGAGCGCTCCGAAGTAGGAGTGTAAAAGGACTCCCACTTGGACACCTTGAAGGATCGTTTTCGGAGTGCTCCGGCAATGGGCTCCTCAAGAGCACCGTCAAGGAGCGTTCAGAGAGTCATGCTTTATAATTGCATTATCTAGTTGGCATGGTTTTTTTCATTCTTTATGGTTTGCAACTTTATGCAACTTATGGTGATGCAACTTTACGGGAATTTCCCTTAATTAAATGGAATAGAGATAACCATTTTGGGTTAATTTTATAAACTAACATTTTACAATGTCCTAAGTTAAAAGTAGTTGATAAAAATAATAAGAAATATTTTTTTTTGGAATGCCTTAGAAATTTTTAAAAAGGAAAATTGTTTTTTTTTTATTATTTCTCAATGTACAGGAAATCAAGCAATCGTAAAACACTCCTCCTGGGTTATCTTTGGATTAATTTAGGAGTCCTTTTTATAAAAATTTTAGGCTAATAGAGGAGTCCGCACGGAATCCTTGCGGTTTATCTGAGGGAGCATTTTAGGACGCCGAAAACGCTCCTTTTAGGAGTTCGCAAGGCACACTTTTTACATATGTTTTGAAAAGGCCCTTTTCTCCCGCAAACACGCTCATTTAGGATCCTTTTAGGAGGCTCCTTAGGAGTGTAAACGCACCGCATTGGGAGTCCTAAAGGTGCACCGTGCGGACTCCAATGGTTGGCTGGGAGTGATGTTCAAAATTGGCCGTGAGACTGTGTGAGTGAGAAAAGAGCGGGCGCTCAAAAAAAAAATTTTTGTATTAATGCTTCTATGCAGTGAAACAAAAAAGCTGTACAGATGCACGCGATGTTGTTTCGTCGGTCTCTTGTTACCGACTGAACAAAGAGCGTAAGCAATACGTGTGAAATGAGCGCCATCAAATTATGTATGGCGTGAACATCACTGTTTTAGATCCCACCGTCTTCGAATTTTAGCATTTTTTTTTTTTCTGCCTAACACGCTATTTTGTACAGCTTTTGCAGGAAACAATTAAATTTAAACGCTGATTGTTGAGTCTTTAAGCTGACAAAGCGATTACGTGCTCCAATGCGTACAGCTCTGAGACTTTGAGAGCAATCAAGATCTTGATTTCTGCTCTATTTTTTTTTATGCTTACATCGTCTTAGTCCGTCGATTTTCTTCTCTTTCTTTTATCCTACATCCTATAGCTACAGCTATCTTCACATCTTTATCTTGATTTTCTCTTTTTCTTTCTTCTTTTCTCTTCTCTCTCTTTCTTCTCTTCTTTTCTTCTTCTCTTTCTCTCTTCTTTTCTCTCTTCTTTCTTTTCTTTTCATCTTTCTCTTTCTTTCTCTTTCTCTTCTCTCTTTCTTTCTTCTTTTCTTCTTTTCTTTCTTTCTTCTTCTCTTTTCTCTTCTCTTCTCTTTCTTTTCTCTCTCTCTTTCTTTCAATCTTCCTTCTCCTCTCTTTCTCTCTTTCTTTCCTCTTTCTCTCTCTTTCCTCTCTTCTCTCTTTCTTCTCTTCTCTTTCTCTCTCTTTTCTCTCTCTTCTCTCTTTCTTCTTCTCTCTTTCTCTCTCTCTCTCTTTCTCTCTCTCTCTCTCTCTTTCTCTCTCTTCTCTTCTCTCTCTCTTCTCTCTTCTCTCTCTCTCTCTCTCTCTCTCTCTCTCTCTCTCTTCTCTCTCTCTTTTCTCTCTCTCTTCTCTCTCTCTTCTTTCTCTCTCTCTTTCTCTCTCTCTTTCTCTCTCTCTTTCTCTCTCTCTCTCTCTCTCTCTCTCTCTCTCTCTTTCTCTCTTTCTCTCTTTCTCTCTCTCTCTCTCTCTCTTCTCTCTCTCTCTCTCTCTCTCTTCATTCTTCCTCTCTCTCTCTCTATCTCTTTCTCTACAGGTAGATGACAGGCTCACCTGTCATCATAAAATATTTCATTTTCTTTTTTTTATCTCTTTTTTTTTTGGTACCTGCAACATGATTATTGAGTCTATTCGTCTATTTAAAAGAAGGGAACATTTAGAAATTCCAAATAATTGATAACTTGTTGCGGTTGCTGATAAGATAAGATAAGTTTTTTGGTGAGTTCTCCAAACGTCTATGATTTTTGGCAATAAGCGTTTATCAATTTTCGGTGTTCGATCTGACTATCAAGTGCTCGTTCTCCTTATTCGAAGGCGACCTAAATCTATGTGATCCACGCTTTTATAAAGCACGCTTTTGTTTTCTTTGAGTCATTTCATTAACACTGTTCAAAGCCCACGGGGATTACATTACTTTCTAATCGAAAAACACTGTACAATTCTTCGACTATGCGATATCGGCTTCCTAATGTGAAAATGTGCATTTCCGTAATCATCGGGTTTTGTATACTCTACTTTTGTTGTGCATTAATATTCGAAAATTATATTTTAACCGTAAGTCGTCATGATCAAAACGGAATTCCATTTTTCCTTGCTAACATAATCTAGCAATGGTGGCGAAAGCAAAATTCTTCGTTTATAATTTTGAAAACTTATTTTGTCGAATTAAAAATTGTCGCTCCCGATCTTGCCTCCTCGTGTTTACGGGTTTTCTTTTATTTTTCTTCGTTGCTCTCTTTTTGTACCAAAAGAAATTTCGGCTATTTTTAACATTGGCCAAGATCAAGAAATTATTACAAGCACGATAGAAAAACAAAAAAAAAAAAAAACAAAAAACATCTAAAAGAGGCACAAATGAATAAAAATAGGAAATGAAGTAAAAAAAACAAAAAGAAATTGATTTTCTTTTCTACTCGCCGTCGTTTTGATCACCACAAATTACACATCGCAACGCCGCAGAACATTCGGAACATCAGTCAATCCTGGCCGTGCAAAGTGAACGCATTTAAATGGAAAATATCCATTTTGTACATACAAAAAGTTCTTCTTCTTCGGTGTGATTAATTGCAGTGCAGTGTTGTTGTCTTTTTTTTTTAAGACTTTCAACGTGTTTTGTTCGACAAAACAAAAAATTCGTCTTCTATAAAATGCGGAAATTGGGGAAAACCCGTGTCGACAGAGAGGCAATTTGAACAAAAAAAAAAAAAAAACCTTTTAAAAAATGAAAGAAAATAGATGAAAAATTCGATTCTGCCTCTAAATGAAAGAAAACATTTGCATTTTAATGCTTCGGACAGTATATACTTGTTCACATTTGCACATAAGATAGGTATGTTTGTATGTATGAATGTGCGAGTGGATATTTCGCCAAATTATTTCTTACATCATTTAACACATCATTGCTCAGATCGGCTTAGAATTTTATTTGATGAAATTTCTTACCCTATCCATATGGTAAACGTGACTTAAGTGTAGAGCTCTGTTCTTTAAAAACATAGGTACATATGTACATATTTACAACACTGCAGGAAGCCTGCCGCCATATGGCCCCATGTCTTTACTGACGTCAATATAGACAAGAGAACTAGTTCCAACGTCGACAGTATTTACGGGCGGTCTCATTAGAGAAACTGTACTGTCAAGAGGTATAACATAGTTCATCTTTATTGACCATGTCAACAACGTGTCTCCTTATAAAGCGAAAGAGTACTCATTTTGTCTACATAATAGTACCGACGTCAATAGTTCGTCAATAGTTTTTCGGTCTACTGTTAACATTCAATGACAACTCAATGTTAAATGTCAATAACGCAAAGCATTGCGACGGGTATAACTTGTCAGTAGTACTGTTGACGCAGTCAGTAGAGAAAGAGTATAGATTCACTATTGACATTTCCTGCAGGGAATGTATCGCCATGCTACTCATGCAAGGCAGTCGATATTAACCAAAATGCGTTCAGTTAACAATTATATATAAGCACATATGTTTAATATTTTGCGAGAGCACAAGACAATAAATTTGAAAATGACTTTGTGGGTGTAGTGTTATTTTTTTTTTTTTTTGGTTATTTGCTTTGTTATTGTTTCTATAAAAAGGTGAATGTTCGATTAACAGAGGTTACAGCATAAAATGTTCTATACATGCGAAAAGAATAAAATTTCCGAAAAACGAGTGAGCACTGTAGTCATAAGAAAGATAATTATTACGAATGTACAGTAAGCATAACTATCTGAATGTGAACAGAACGAATTACAATTATAGCTATTTTAAACCTAATTAACTAAAATGTCAGTTAATACTTGAGTGAATGAATGATTGGATGACAAAATGCATGGATGAATAAATGAATGAATGATTGATTGAATGAATGAGAGTATAACTGATTGAATGAATGAATGCATGATTGATTGAATGAATGAATGAATGAATGAATTAATGAATTAAGATTGAATGATTAATATGTAATGATAATGATGATGATGAATTGAATGATTATGATGAATAATATTGATTATGTTGAATGATTAAATGATTAAATGAATGAATAATTGATTGATTGAATGAATAAATGATTGAATGATTGAATGAATGATTGATTGAATGATTGTTTTATTGATTATATGATTGAATAAATGATTGATTGAATGATTGTTTTATTGATTATATGATTGAATGAATGATTGAATGAATGATTGAATGAATTAATTAGTAAATTATAGAATTATTGATGGAATTAATGATTGAATGAATGATTGAATGAATGATTGAATGAATGATTGAATCAATGATTGAATGAATTAATTAGTAAATGATAGAATTATTGAGGGAATTAATGATTGAATCAATGAATGAATGAATGAATGAATGATGAATGAATGAGTGAATGAATGAATGATTGACTGAATGAAGAATAGATACATTATTGAATAAAAAAATGAATAAATAATTGTTTGAATGGATAAATTAACAATTGAATGAGCGAGTGAGCAAATGAACGATTTTGATTGCCTTTTATTTTAGCAGAAGTGTTCATTCCAAAAGTCTTTCCATTACTTTGAGATATGCATTAGTACGTTTTGCTTGAGAAAAGGTTTTCAGAAGATTCAATCGATTTTAAGGACTTCCGTTGATGAAATTTTGAAAAATTACGCTTAGTTTTTATTTTCCCGATTAAAAAACGGATTAAAAGGCTAAATTGGTAGAGAAAATCCCTCATCCTCCCCCGAAAATAAGAAACCTATTTAAACACAAGTCCTTTACGTTCATTTACATTTGCCATAATGACATGGAAATGACCCAATCGTCTTTAAGCTGTCAGAATGTCCGTGCCATTGTGTTTATAGCCATTTCTCGGTATACAAAGACCTATATATGTCGACGCACAAAATAATGACCGCACAAATTGAACGATGCGTAATCTTAAGCTCTATGGGAAACACAACACTTGTTTGCATTTCATTAAAAGAGAACATTTAAATTTTCCTTTGTGTAGTCATCAAAAATTGTGAGCAAAAATACACACATTTCGGTATCTCTTGCGTTAGTCCCAAAAGCTCTCGTCCCTCCCTCTTTCGTCCTCCCACTTAAAACATAAATCAAACTCCGGTGATAATGTATGCTGCTCCACGCATCTAAAATCGTAGCGCCACCATTCCATGTGCATTAAATTGCTTTAAAAATGAGCAATAAGGATTTCGATTTTATTTTCATAACTATGTTACATATAGGTATGTATATAATTTAACATTTAACGCATTTCAAGAAGTTCATTCATCTGTGAAATTGAGGAATATGAACTTTTTAAAATAGAATGTCAAATTGAATCGAGTCCTCGAGAGATCACGTCCGCAGCGACGTAAGTAACCAGCGAAGAACATTCGCTCAATTTTATAGGGTGAACAGTCACTCGTGTATTCGAATTTATAAACGCTTTCATTTGGTAGCGAGCGAAATTTTGTCTTTCACAATGTGCTGTGATATGCACAGCATGATACGCATAGTCGAATCAAAGGATAATCGCACGAACATACAGTGTGAACTCATACATACATACAACAGAATTTCCCGTTCATTCATTCAAGTGAATTCAAATGAAATTTGTATGTAGTACCCAAAAATATTTGCAGGCAAGTTGAACGATATAACAATGAAACTGAAAATGTCCCGCTATGGAGAGTTGACACTGTACTTTTGTTGTTGTGTTTGTTCATCAACAGGTGTTAATGTGGAGCATAAAAGTGCTTAAATTTTCAAATTCAAATAAAAAAAGGACGTAGGTCACGAATCCGGGTTGACCGGATTGATACGGGGTCGTGGAGTGAAATTTTTGAAAAATTATATATGTACGGTATATGTACATAGGACATCAAAGGAACAGACATATACGCATATGGTGCGCTGTAAGACGTGATTTCACTCACTTGCTAAGTACATTAACGTTAATCGATGGCCATGGTCTGACAAGACGCACTGATAGAAACCCATGCATTCCTAGTATATACACATATATATCCATTTATCCATGAACCTAGATAGAAAAACCCTCCCACGTAACTTGGTCGAGACGAATGTTCACATAAACAGAGGCGAGAGTATTGCACAGTGGCACGAGGTCGATGGAAAAGTGCCAAAAATATAACACATACCTGTATGTATGTTTCATAGATATGTTCGTGTATATATTTGTTTAAATTTTTTTTTTTTTTAATCCATGCGAAATAACATAACATCGATGCGGCTCATAGATCTGCAAGAAAAGAGAATACACAGTCAGTGGCGTAGTAAGGGGGGCGCCAAATAATATTTCCATTTTTACAAATGTCTTTTTATTTAGGCTAGTGGGAGGAGGGCGGCATTTTGTGTATTGTGCATCCCCGCCCCGAGCGCCGAAATTTTTCGCTACGCCATCATGTACAGCCGAGTCTGGGTAGTAGGAATCCCGGATAGAGTGAGCACCTCGGTGGTATGAACACATGGTATTCTAACTTCCTCCAAAAACTTCAAAAATATACATTTTTTCTCAATTTTAAATGTAAATTCGTGTAAATATTTGAAACAAATAATGAAAATTAATAGAATCTATTAATGATAATATAAAGTACGTCGAAACTCTATAACGAAATGCTCTCAAGGCCTTTTCGGCTACATTTTAAGTGCCTTTTTTCCCCGTATAACGAATTCTCTTTATAACGAATAATTTTCCGGTCTCTCAAAATTCGTTATAGAGAATTTCGACCGTATATACAGATATATCAAACATATATAGTTATATTAGTAATATATAAAAATTTATTAATTCATTCATTCTCCGGCAATTGTCCCGACTGGGGACTAATGCTTAACTACATACTTTTAAATATCTCCTCAAATTTTCATTACCGCACCCAAGATAATTAGAAAAATAATTGTAAAAAATTTTTGTCTGTCATTCTAGTTAAAAAAAAAAAAAAAAAAATTAGAACGAAATTCGCATTAGCATAGACACGGTAATTAATTGAAGGGTTAATGCGATATCTGATTGGAAATTCTGCTCGCTTTTTCATCGACTTCCTGCCACTGTATGTCATTGTACAATTTGACCAAAGACGCAATCCGCCAACGGCAATAGGGAACCAAAGTGGGGTCATGGATGACGAATATGGAATATGGGTGTTTATTGTTTTTGTTGGTATTTTTCATAATGTTGCTCTTATTGTTGTATTGTTAAAAGCGTCGCGTTGTCGCATTTCATGAGAGCTCACAAATGGACAAATTGTCGATGTCCCCGACCAGAGGTTTTTCAGTGCGTTTTTAGCTTTCAACGCGTTGACTCGTCCAACGCTTAAGTCGAAGTCAAGGAGCTCCAAACGGCTCGTGGCCCACGAAAGCGTGGCGTAGGTGTTTACGTGGACATATGTATCTGTGTGCGTGCCGCTTTTAACAATATTTTTTATCATCATCATCATCATCATCATCATCATCGTTGTCATCGTCATCAAAAACATCACAGCAAAGGACTATATTATCCATTATTCTGGTATGTAATGAATTCTCCTTCTCCTTCTTTGGAAAAGAGAACGCAATAAAAATGAAATGAGTTGAGTTGAATTGAGTTGAGCCGCAAGACGTCGTCGTCAGCTAACGTTACGTTGAGACGCAACACGTTAAAGGAGCTTGTATCCGTTTGCCGCGATGCTTGCTAATGAGAATCGCTTTCAGTATGTCTACTTTATATTGTCGGCTGTCGTCGCGTGTATTTTAATAATTTTGACTTACGCATCATTCAAAACGACGGCGGTGAGTGAAAAAAAAAAATCAAATGAAACGGAATGAAATGGAATTTTATATTCGAAAATAAATTTCTTTAATTATTATTACATTTTATTTGTTTATTTTTGTATTTTATTTTATAAGAAATTTTTCCTTTTTTTCCAAAAAAAAAAAAAAAAAATTATAAAAAAATTATTAAAAAATAACAATAATAATATCCGATCCCGAATACAGGACTACAGTCTGCGCGACGAGCTTAAGAATGAACAACGTGGACTCAATTATATTTTGCCCATCAGGAATTGGGACTATAATAACACCTGGCGGTATATTGGGAACTCATCGCTCCGCCATATGATTTATTCGGCATATTTTGATGTTCGTCTGGATGTCCTGGATTCTGTAAGCGACAGTGCGATGCCAGCCGGCTCG
Organism: Chlorops oryzae; assembly: GCA_020466095.1. Taxonomy (NCBI): domain Eukaryota; kingdom Metazoa; phylum Arthropoda; class Insecta; order Diptera; family Chloropidae; genus Chlorops; species Chlorops oryzae. The sequence continues at coordinate 12,502,357 of CM035806.1, read as the reverse complement.
TTTCGCGTATTCGCCATACTTCCAACGAAATTGAAAGCGACCATAGTTTGCCTTTTGAGGTCGGTGGTACCTTGCACACCTTTACAAAGTCGTCTCGAAATTTATTTTTTTAATTTTTTTATGTATATTTTTTTTTTCTTTTTATTTTTTTATTTCTATTTAGATATGATGATTACTCGCTCAAAGAGATCCAAGCTGTAGAAGCGCGTCCAGGGGTAGAGCATCACAATTTTAAATTCGCTGCCTATATTATCGTATGCCCGTTGATGATCAAACGCCATCAACAAAATGTTCGCTTGCCAAAATCCATAGCGCTTCAGTACACCTCAAATCGTTTGAGTCATGTCAGTCCAACTTTTATACCGGTCAGGTAAGTAAGTTGAGAGCGAAAGAGGTATCTATTTCTCTCCTTAGGGACACTCACAAATGAAAGAATAATAAAAAACCGGTCATCTATCTGCTCTGAAAGAAGTCATTTTGACACCTTTTGGCAAGGCCGGACCTGGGGAAATACAGTCGAAACTCTCTTATAGCGAATTTCTCTCAAGGCTTTTTGGCCACATTTTTAGTGCCTCTTTTCTCTTTATAATGAATTCTCTTAATAACGAATACATATTTTTTTTCCCCGTTCTCTTTCAAATTTCGTTATAGAGGGTTTCGACTGTGTATTTCCCCATTTCGCTAGGCCTGTTTTCAACGGATAAAAAATCCTGCCCACACAGAAGTACCGAAATTTATTATTTTATTACTGGGGAAACTTTATATTTATTGTACAGAGAATCCCATAATTCTATATTTATTAGGAAATTTTCTACTCTATAATAGTGAGAATCCCATATTCGATTAGAAATTTTCTACCTATAAAAAATATATGAAAAAAAAAAAAAAATTATTAAAATATCGAATCGCGTTCCCTCTCTCTGTCTCTTAAAGCTACCCGCGAAATATGACGAAGAGCTTTCAAAAGTCGCAACCGATTCTGTCGATTTGCGTTGGTCCCATGTTTGGACCCTATGGGGATGTTATGCGTCTGGTTGAATTTGTTGAAATGTACCGGTTACAGGGTGCGGCGCATTTCTATTTTTATAATTTCGAAATCACCAAGGACATCCAACGCGTATTGGAGTATTATCGTACACTTGGAATCGCTGATATATTATCTTGGAAAATGGATGCCAGTCATTCCAATGATATGCATTATAAGGGGATTGTTGCGCAATTTAACGATTGCGTCTATCGTGCCATGGTTGTTGATAATTACCGTTATGCGGCTATCGTCGATCTGGATGAAATGCTAATGCCACTTAAGCATAATTCCCTGCGCGACTATTTGCGTCAATGCGACGAAGGGCGCTCGGCGGCGTTCGTTTTTCGGAATGTCTTTTTCTATAAAAACGATAGTTTCGATTATTTTAGTGCACCGCAACATAGTAAAAATCGAAAGCTCTACACGCAGACAAAAGTCCGGCGTACAGTGGAAATTTTGATACCCTATACGCGCAGTAAATGTGTGGTCAATGTGCGCGCCGTCAATGAGATGGGAAATCATTTAGTTTATAAATCATTGCCCGGCTATGCCGACACACTGGTACATCCGACTGTTGGATTACTCTTTCATTATCGCGATAAGTGCATCAATTGCAAAGCGGTACTGATTACCGACTATACAGCCCGACGGTACGGATCATTGATATGGGATCGTGTCGATGAGATATGCCTGAAGGTGTTCACGAATCAACGTGGCATATGCCCTGCGCTGTGAAGAGCGAATAGCCCATAATGGGTTAATTTCTCTTTTCATTTTGATTTATTTATTTATTATTATAACTTATTATTAAGTATAGATTTTTTTTTTGGAACTGGCAGGCGCAAAAGACTGATGAAGGAGTGTACAATTAGACATCTCTCATATGTATATGCGAATACTGAGAGTCCGTCCGTCCACTTATCAAACCGATGACCTTATGCGAGGGACCGCATTTTTGAGATACATACAAAAATTGTTTTTGTAACCGATAAGGACTAAGTCTAATTAAGTTTGGCTAACCTCTATGAAATTTTTATATATACATACTTACATATTTTCGTTAGGTATCAATTTATATACTTATACTGTATGACTCAGTAGGAAATATTCTCAATCATGCGCATAGATTCAATTAGGTACTTAATTTTTCACAATATGGCTCGGGAAAAAATGCACTTAAAATACAACGAAAAAAAAAAGAAATTCCTAAATACTTAATTCCAAGTAATCTGAAAAATTTTCTCTAAAACTTTGATAAATTTCCAAAAAAAAAAAAAAAAAAAAAAAAAAAAAAAAAAACCATTCGCAATATATTTTTTAACATTTTCTTGCATTGAATTTTTAATTGCAATACAAAATTCGAAAAACCGCTCTGAAAACAAATTTTTTTAATGCTTCATAAAAGATAAATCCAAGATTTTTTAGGACATTTTTCGAGGTAATGAACTTTGTGATTTTGACAGCATTCTTTCATTGTTTTTGATGAATTTTTTTTTTTTTTGTGGTTTTTGGGGCATTTTTTCTGAGCACTATTTATGATTTTGTTAGTAAATTTTCATTGTGAAAGGAAAAACTATTGTTTGTAATAAGAACCGGTAAGGGATATACTTATGTACATATAAATATATATTTATATAACTTATGAGAAGTTTGTGCTTTAGAAAAATAGTACGAAAGCTGTTCCACCGCAAGAGAAAGCTGTCTACATAGTATGCCTGCTCGTTGACTGCTACGATGAACTCAATGACTTGCATTGCGGTTGGAAATGTCATCGGATATGTTATTAAGCAGCAAGCTAGCATCCCGATTCGATGTTTTAACGTAAATGAGCGCAATTAGTAGACTCAACTGTTGTACAACTATTGAGTAAAATTCGGCTGAAAGTTGCGCTACCAACTGAGCTTTTGCAGCATGTTGACTGTGCGAAATAGATATTTGGAAATATATATTTATGTGTGTATATCCTTGCAGTCAACATGATGTGTAAGGTCAGTTGGGAGCGCACCTTTTTGCCGAATCGAACTCGACAGTTGTACAACAGTTGAGTCTACTGAATGCACTCAAAGTTTACTAACATTTTATCGAACGAAATTTCCTACTGGGTATATAAATGTTGCTTATGTTGTGTATTTTTGTGTCTCTCTATGTGAATTTTATATCTTTGTGCATTTTTATGTACGTTTGTTTGTTTGTATGTATGTCTGTGTGTGAGTATTTGTTGTTCAAATGTCATACTGTTCGCTTCAAAAGAGAATAAAGCTGATGGGAAACCAAAAAAAAAAAAAAAAAAAAAAACGAAAAATTGAATTTTCCTTTTTTGATAACAGAAAAAAGCCCTGTTTCAGTCAACGCCCCCCAAAAAAAAAAACATAAAGCAAAAAAAGATAGAAAGAAAAGAAAAACACAAAAATCGCGCGCTTCGTTCCACACGCTTTTTAATTCAGTTCCTTTCTATCGATCCGCGAGAAAATGTTGAAATTCTGTTCGCTGCGTGCTTCAAAGGCTCCCGTCAATGTAAGCTCTTTGAAATTGATTTCGATTTCGGTTTCGATTTCGAAAAATCACCCATTGCTTTCACTTCCATTTTCCGTCCAATAGAGCCGTGAATGCGCGACGGATATATTCCTCGAGGACAAACAGCTTGTCGAACTCATCAATAATCGCCGTTCGTCGGGCGGGACGCTTGTCTTGGCATTGAGCTGGTAATGGACTTTTGTAGCAACAAGTGTTTCCAAGAAACGTATTTCAAAAAGAATTGACCCATTTTCTCTGTCTCTGCGTCTCTATATCCCCCGACAGTCAAAAGCCATTGGAGAAATGCGAAAAATGTGGCAACGTACAAGCGAGGACAAAGGAAATTTTAACGCAACGAAAGGGAGCCAAAACCGGGAGTGAGTAAAATTTTTATACTTCAGAAAAGCGCGACAGGGATGAACGAACGGGGTTGTACCCAGTGTCTTCATGTCTTTTGCATGTCTTCATTCAATATTAGTGGTGTTGAGATGGAGTTTGATATCAGGCGCGTACGCAGTTCTTTATTTCGAGTGGAGGATTTTTTGACATAACAATTCAGTTCTATTTATCGTGATCATTTTCTCTTGTTCATTTTTAATTCCTCGCATTTCGGATGAGGTTTAAGGCCCGCCCCAAAAAATCACCACTTGCGTACGCCCCTGTTTTATGTATATTCAAAAACATCTGAACATTTATTAATTTTTATTATGTAATTTTAATGAGTTTTCATCGAAAAGAATCGGTCGAGACTCTTTGTTTTGTGACTCAATTAAAATTTCGACGCCACCTAGGTCCTCCATTTGATCTATTTTAAGACGACTATGTATGTACATTTTAGGATTTTTAGGGATTTTTAGGTCAAAAAAAAAAAAAAAAAAGCTATGAAGTAGAGGGAGCCTGGTTCTCTGTTGACATGCAAGGATTTTGAAACTTAAGTCTTAAGTATGTTGATGTGTAAGATGTTGAAATTCCGAAGTGAGGTTCTATGAGGAAAAAGCATCATATTATAGTTTCTTGTATTTTTTTTCCTAATTCGGAGAGAAAAAATAAGAAGTGTATCAAAAATTATCAGGAATTTTTGTGTCCGTACATTACTGCTTTAGAGGATCTCAATTGGTCTTCAGAATTTCTTATAAATACTTTCTACATATAAAAATGAATGATTCGTTTTGCACGAAGGACCAATTGGAATAGTAGGTAATGGGTTAATAGTAACAATAAAAATTATCGAATTTATCCTTACGAGGCGTGAATTCGTTGTGGTGCGGGGAAAGTGGGGTAGAAAATTGGAAAGAACAAGTGCAATGGCAAAGAATGCGCGCTTTCTCCAGGCCGCTGCCTTCCAGCAGTCTGAGCGTCCTCCTATTATTATTATATTATTGGTCGATGGGATCGAGCGTCATCCGTTCATCCGACTATTGTGCCAAATCCGTTATTTTACTTAGAGTATTCTTGATGTATCCAGTGATGTCTAGAAAGATTTTCCCTTTTTCTAGTTCAATTTCCGACAGTTCCGTCAGTTGGATGATTTTCTTGGCCTTTTTTTTTTTTTTGTCTTGCGGTCTTTTCGGACTGTCAGCATCCGTGATTGCTGGGTGCATGGTGATTCCACTAAGAAAACATCCCCCTCTCTTCTTGTTGGGGTTCCTACCCTGGAAACGCTGTTGCATTCCTTCGGGGTAGGGCCCAGATTTCGTCAAAAGTGACGCTCCGTACAATTAACCCGCGGCCGGGTCTCACTTCATACATTTATTTACCAGTCTGCATGTTTCGACTGGGGCAATCGGCTAGCACCGTGACTAAGGAAAGGCGGGGTCGTCAAGCCCGTAACCCGTGCCATGGGGCCACCTGCTTCGTTGCCCATTGAAGATCTTCTTTGTCTTTTGTATTGCAGGATATTTTTCCAGTACCTACATATATGTAGAGAGGTGTATAGGGAAGTATATGTTGGGACGAAAAATATTTCAACATTGTGTTTGCGAATGGGCATCCCAGATATTAGCCGACTCCTTAACCCATCTTAATGCATGACACAATTCAAAATCTTGTTTAAATCCGCTATTTGTTTTTACACCTTTTTTTAAATAAGAACTGCTGAGGAAAATTGAATATCAGAAAAGTGGTGAAAGGCTATTTTAAAGTAATCATTCGTGTTGTATTCGCTTGGGAACAAACGGCTGTGAATGGATTAAAGCAGCGACATAAAGGAAAAACGATTCACAATCCGCCTCTAGACAGGGCTGCTTTCATTTTTTCTTACACTAATGCTGGATCCGCTACTGAACGTAAGAAAAAAAAATTCACAATCACCCTAACGAAGTAAGCATTTTGATAGTTCGCCAAAAAACATGCAACGAATTGTTTTTTAGATCGCCAGCATGAACGGAATTCAATGGAATTTTTTAGGTTTTTTGTTTGTTTGTTAGAAATACTAAATTAATTTGTTGTTTTTTTTTTTTCGAATTAGCCGTTATTTGATAAATTTTATTTTCAAAATCTATAAAAAAAATTTTTTTAATTCCCATCGAAGGATAAAGAGAGAAACATTTAGTTTCCGATGGGTTAAAAATTGTTTATTCGATTTCTGAGTACAATTAAGACATTTTTTTTTTTTTTTTTGTTCATTATAATTCGGTTAAAAGTTGCTACTAACCCAGTAAAAATTCAATAAATCGCTAACACTCACACACAGAGTCTTGCGCTTTGGGTGAGGCGTGTGTGGTTGGGTGGGCACGCGGGGCGCGTGTGGGTCGTATGGGCGTGTGTAGGAGTAAAGGCAATAAGGAAAGTTGCCTTCAAGCATTTTCTTCAATAATTTTTCAACCTTAATAATGTCATATTACATTTTGTACAATATGTTCGCACATGAGCTCTATAACACGAGCCTATAATTTGCTATAAAGTAAAGCCACAACAAAAAAAAAAAAAAAACCAAGAACAACAATACATAGCAACAACAAGAAAAGAAGAAAAAATACAATGGCAATGACACACAGTCACAATAGCACAGAATGTAAGAGCACAAGTGCACAAGAGCAACGGAGAAAATGAAAGAACAACAAACAGAAAAACGCTAACTGAAATAAATGAACAAATTGGGTCTTCATTTGTTCGGGCAAATTATAATAATGTGGCACCACCGCCGACAATGTGAAATGACGACGCGCCGTCGCTTGTGCAGTTCCCCAGCGGACAAATACTCGTATCTCCTGCAGGATTGTAGTTGAACAGTAACTTCATCGGGACATACATAAATACATACATACATACATACATACATACATACATATTACATACATACATACATACATACATACATACATACATACATACATACATACATACATACATACATCATCATACATACATACATACATACATACATACATATAATACATACATACATACATACATACATACATACATACATACATATTACATAATACATACATTACATACATACATACATACATACATACATACATACATACATACATACATACATACATACATACATACAATACATACATACATACATACATATATATATACATACATACATACATACATACATACATACATACATACATACATACATATGTATGTATCAGAAGTTCTGCGAGTCTTACATATGTATGTGTCCCAATTTATGAACGAAATGAGAATTATAGGCTTCATGCTTAGCTGCGTATGCTATGGTTAAAATATTTGAAAACTGATTAAGAAAGGCTTTCGAATTCAACCTATCGATTGATATTATCGATTATTAAAACTATCGATTATTAAAACTATCGATTAATCCGACAATCAATTATTGAAACTATCGATTCGTTGGAAAATCATTTGTTGGACCGATCGATTGTCGATTATTTACACTATCGATTATCGAAGTTATCGATTATTGAATCGATCAATTATTCATACAATCGATTTTTGAACCGATCGATTATTGAAACTTCGATTATTTAACCTATAGATCATTGAAAATATCGATTATTGAAGCTATCGATGGATTCGGATAAAGATTATTGAACCTATCGATTATCGATAAATACATACATACATACATAGCTGGCATTGTCGCGCATGACTCCTTCGGCGACAATGTCATCGAAGGTTGAGTTTGTTGAGCCATGTTCTTTATACTCATTGGATGATTTTTTGTTTTTTTCACGTGACCGATCCCGTTGAGAGAAACTAGTGGTCCGACACAAGAGTCGAAGTCGAGGCACCCTTGTCGAAAACAAGATTTTCGCCACAAAAAACTAGGGCATCACTATGTTGGCAAAGACATATGTATCTCGGCAATGAGGGGCGTTAGAAGAATTATGTAGTGGCTCGATGAGAAGCACCATCAAAAACAGTTTATATCCTCTTAAGTGACACAGGTCACCAGGGGACTTCACTGGCAGTACAAATGCTATGCTAAGGTTACTTTTCCTACTGGGTTATGCCGGCTCATATTAATCCAACAGCCGACCGTAGCTCAGTACGCGCTACAACTATGCTATCCCTAATTAAATATACCTATTTATCTATATTATTGCCTGTGTGTCTGTGAGTGTGTGCGGCAAAGACCATATTAAATCATTTAAAAACAAAGTAAACAAATCGTCAAGCTGCAATATAAGAATATAATACTATCCATGCACCCTACAGTCGGAAATAATTGTGTACACAAACGGAAAGAGAAATTTTAATTGGCCTGATGCAGTGGCGTAACTTCACCTTGCGGGGCCCGTGAGAATTTTTTTTTTCGGGGGCCCCCTCTATCCATGGCAAACTAAGAATAGAGACCAACATATATTATAATGTTTATTTTAAATATAAAAACGTATTAATAGGTAATAAATTATTACTACTAGGTAATAAATTATTATTACTACACTACATGTACTAATTGCGTTTGTGTGCGTGCACATTACACAGCGAGAAACAGTTGTGGATGTTTTCATATAAAATTGCATAAATTTTTCTTAGAGCTGAAAAATGTTCTTCTTTAGAACTGGGTATGTCCCTAGATCGATATGTCGCAAAAATTCGACGCCTCGTCCAAGAGGTAGGGATGGGTCATTTTGGGCCTTTTCCAGCTCATCTTCAGCTCTTTTATCTTGAAAATTTAAAGTGCAGAGCAGAGAATTATTGTAAAAATAAATGATGTGCTGAATTTATAGATATTATATAATAAAAATAACTGAATGTTAAGAACACGATGAAAAAATTCCTCAAGTATAAAAAAATCATTTTCTTCAAAGTGTATCAAGGCTGAAAAAATTTACGTTCTCATCTAGCTTCACCCGACGCAGCTCCGTCTCGCTTGACGTTTTCCACTCAACTGAACGAATTTTTGGCTCTCAGCTTTGCTTCTCATTTGAGAGCAATTTTGTGCACATACGAGCGCTTACGCTCTTTTTGCTTCTAGCTTGCTTCCGTGGCCGGCACTGGTAATAATACATCTAGATGAATGGAAAGCCGTTAATAAATGCTCGAATTTGATTCGAATTATGTGGGGAAAAAAGTTTGTGCGATATTTTAAAATATCTTTCGTTCGCATGTTTTAGTTTAATGTAATTGAATAAAGCACATTTTTAATATAAATAGTCTTCAAAAGGCTATATCTTCATATTTTCATTTTATGTACCTACATACATATCGATAGCTTCGGATAGAAAGGGCGTAACTCATTATTTTGCTACTTTACAGGAGAAGGAAAAAACTTCATAAAATCGCAAAGGTTAGATATTTAAAAAAAGTTTAAACGCAAAGTCAATTAAATACTACGCACGAAATTTGTTTTAGGCTTGAATTTTTATTTTTTCTGTGTTTCGAGCAGTTTTCTGAGTTAGGGCTTTTTGATATCAATTTTCGTTCAAAACACGTGAGTTAGGTCTTTGTACGCAAAGTTTAAAATATAAATAAAATTATAAGATGCGATCCAGCACTATACTATAACCAATAATATCGGTTAGTGGTTTCTATTGATAAAATTAATTCAAAACAAATATTTTTTGGACACATTATTCACTGTTTTCACGTTCGTGTCTTGAGTCTTTGCATGCATACCGACCAAGAGAGACATGCAAAGACTTAAGAAAGGAACGTGAAAACAGTGAATAATGCGTTCCAAAAAATATTTGTTTTGAATTAATTTTATCAATAGAAACCACTAACCGATTTTAATGGTTATAGTCTCAAAAAACTCGTCATAGATTGAGGTTTGCGGCATTTGAGTAGATAATTTATTTTTTTTCTACTAGGGTCATTATTTGGCCAGTTAGGGGATGGAACCCAAAATTCAGTTTAAAAAAAGGAATAATTATAACATATTATTAAAACATACCAAAAACGAATCCAATATTCTTCATATTAGGCTCGTTTAAAAGGTAATTTTGTAAATTTTTCGAATATACATACTGAACATGCTCGTTCTTGTTCCTACGGCATCTATATTATAGATTGAAGTTCGTGAGGCATTTTTCTTTAATTTAAGCCTATTTTTGTATGGGGACCCCCCTAAGGAGGGGAGATAGAGGGTAGGTATGTTTAAAGAAAATACTTGGGGTAAAAAAATAATGGGGGTCGGTCATATATATCAGCCCCTTAGGAGGGGTTTGACTGTAGTGACAGGAATTTTGTCTGAAATTGTGATAAAATTAAGGTAATTTTGTATGGGTGACCGCCTAAGGAGGGGAGATAGGGGGTCAGTATGTTGGGAAAAAATGTTAATGAGACAAAGTTAATGGGGGTCGGTCAAACATTTGACTCCTCTAGGGGCACTCTGTGGCTAGTTAGGACAGTGGGGGGAAAATTCATAAAAAAAAATACTTTTGTATTGGAGCCCCCTTAAGGAGTGGAGATAGGGGGAAAGTATTTTTGGATAAATTGTTGGGAATAAAAAAATAATGGTAGTTGGTCCTACATTTGACCCCTTTAGAAGCTACTCTGCTTACAGTAACATCAAAAATTTGGAAAAAAAATCAAAAATTAAATTTTTCAAATGACTTGATGCGTGAAATTTTTTTACAAAATAACTTTAAAATTAGTATTTTATGAAGTCTTTAATAAAACTTCATCGTACTATGATACAGGAAAAGAGTTTCAAAAAAAGTCATCACCCTAATGCACATGCACAGTTATGAATGTTAATTTATAGGTCTCGCCATCACTGGCGTAGTTGAACGTCTTTTTGTGAGTTAGGGCTTTTTTCTTTCGCAAAATTGTTCGCTATGAGTTAGGGCTTTTTTAAAAGTAACTATAACTTCGGTATTTTCAATCAAAGGTCGTCAATTTTTTTGGAGGGGGTGTATTTGAGAGTCGACCATCAGAAAATGCAAAAATCTCGTTTTAAGAAAAAAATGAGTTACGCCCTTTCTATCCGAAGCTATCGATATATAAGTTCACAAGTATTTTAAAATAATACTTTTAAGGATTGGAGAACGATTTAAATTGCCATCGCGGGTGCAAAAAGTTTGGCCCAACCTTTCTAGATCAGAAACAAAAAACGGATAAATCTGTTAATTGTGATACATTTTATGTGTTATGCCTTAATATTTTGTTAGATGTTTTTCGAAAATGAAGGCACATATATATCAGGATGCGGAGTTTCTTTTCGTATTTTGAGATTTGAAAGAGGCTTCCAAGTCGTCATCACTCCAATCACTTTCTGTATTATTGGTGCTTTTTGGCGACTTCAAAACCAATTTGAATTTAAAATGAAACCGTGAGGTGCGCGCCACAGAAATGCTATGAATTTCTTCAAATTGGAAGAAATGTTTTGATTAAATGCCTATATGTTTCAGCCCTTCCCATTGTTCATCCAACATGGCTATCTTTTCATTAATTTTTATTTTTGCCACATATTTAAAGAAGATGTTCTTAGAGTGACTGCGAGCTAAATCATAAAATTCTAGGACACTGTTGACGATGGTTTTTAGCTTATATTATATGTCAAGGCATATCAAAATAACAAAATATGTAGTAGGTTAAATGACAAACAGTTGCTCCCGCGATCTGACATCAAAATCGCGGGTGCAACCAATTTAAGTTATCGATTATTTTGACCTGGCCATCACTACACTTTTACAAACGATTAATTTATGTTTAGTTTTGGTTTCTTCTTACTTTCACAAAGTTTCAGAATGTTAGCTCTTAATTTCTGTGATAAAAAGTCAACTCTTACACCTTTTGTATCGCAGGTGCAACAAGTCAACAGTGTATTTTAGGAATCAATAATGCTTAATAAATAACAACATATACTTATTTGTTTTGCAACGCGAGGATAAATTAATATTCCCACTTCAATTTAGTCGGTTAGCCAGGATTTTCGAATAGTAATAATTTCAAACGCGCCAATAAATTGAAATATGGAGTTAAATCAAATATAAATAAATTTAATAGATTAAATTTCGACTTTCTTCTTTGCACTATTGAAAAAAAAAAAAAAAAAAACAACTAATATCGTTATTAAAATATTAATATCGGCAATCGTGTATAGCGGAATCGCCCTGGGGCCCCCTGGGCTTGGGGCCCGGGAGATTGTAACCCCTAAGACCCCCGGTAGTTACGCCACTGGCCTGATGTTGAAGCGGTTTTGGGGGAACTCTCGTATTTTAAAACATTTCCCGTTTCTGGTCAAGTGGTTTTTTTTTAGGAACTTATACATATATGTATGTATATGTTCAAAGCCCTTCGTAAAGGCTACTCGATGAAGTCATTGAATTAATAGAATGGGTTAATACGGACCTCATTCGTGCTGGTTACAAATTGACTTTTATTTTCATCGACTTGTCAAGTCGCTACATTCCTCTTTTACCCAAGAACTCGAACGACCCCAGAACTCATAAATTAATTTCAGATTTTTATGTTGTTGTTGTTCTTTCTTTTTTTTTTTTGTTGAATTAAAAAAAAAAATTTTTTTTTCGATCTTTTCTACGAACATGCGTGCCGATTCCGTTTTGAAAACAGAAAACATAAAACGAGAAAAAATTCAAATTTCAGCAGCCGAGCCAAGTCAACCCAGCCATGTGTCGTATCCCCCAGCTTAATCGTTCAGGCTTGACAATCGTTGATGTACACAGGCTCAAGCCGTTCGTTCGTTCGTTCGTTTGTTTGTCTTTGTTTTTGTTTTGTTTTTGTGTTTTTATGCTGCCAGCGGCATGACCCGCGGCACAGACCAAAAAAAGAAATCAACAACGCAGCAAACAACGCAGCACACTCATCCATTCATTCATTTATTCATGCCCATTCAGGCATCCATCCATCCATCCATCCATCACGAGTGGAAGCAACAGGCATTGCCAGGCCATTGGATCGACTGCTTTCTGCCCCCCAATCCAGATGCGCGCTTGAACATTTCATGCTCCCACAGACCCGACAATTTGACTCTAACTATGTGCACACATATCTGTCCGTTTGTCGCTCCGTCCGTCCGTCCGTCCGCACATTGGTAGATGGATCAAGCTGACTTCGGTTGAGCGTAACTCAACACCGAATATGATCGAAGCGGGCGACTGTTGAGACTTCGGGTATTGATATGACCAAAGTATGTTGTGTCGGCGGATGGCTGCGGTGGTGGCTGTTCCGCGGCTTCGTGTGCACACATGCAGTCGGCCTGTCTGTCGGTTCGTCTGTCTGTCCGTCTGTCCCTGAATGCACTGCTTTGCCACCGGCAGCGGCTAGTTGACTCTTTGATATGCATTAGTTGGTAACTGACAAAACGTCGAAGCCGACGATGCCGTTGACGTTGACGTTGACGTTGGCGCTGGCAGAGGTGCTAACGTCGCTGCCGCTGCCGCCACCGCATGTGATATTCGAAACGTTTTAGCAAAGGCTTTCAGTTTCCGTACATGATTCGCCAAGTCAAGTTGAGCAGCCGTCGGCGCCAAAAGTCGTAAGCTCACACGCCGGGAGGAGTTCATTCAGTCACGATTCGGGAGCGTTTTAGTTACGGTCTCGGTCTCAGTTCCAGTTTCAGTTTCAGTTTCAGTTCCAGTTTCGATTTCGGTTTCGATTACAATTGCGATCTTAGAACGTTGCTGCTAAATAGAACCGAACCGAACCGAACCGAAACAAATCGAATCGAAATAAACCGAACCGAGCGATCGCCGCCAGTCAACCAAGAACACCTTTCTTGCCGCGTCGATTGTGAGTGTTTACCAAAACTCTTAACTAAAACGAGAAAGAAAGTGCGACAGAGGGCGAGAGCGAGCGAGCGAGTGAGAGTAAGAGAGAGAGAGAGAGAGTATACAAACATCGAATTTATTAGAAAAGTATTATCACTAAGTGAGTGCGTTTGTGTGCGTTCTTGTCTGTGTGGCGATAAGTCCATCGAAGTACATATGTATGTATGAATGAAAATGTGTTAAGTACTTGTCTTGTCATTCGCACTCTTCTTAAGCAACTCTGGATCTACCCGCTTCCCGCTCCCAGCTCACCGAAAACATTGCTCGTGTATTCTCTATACGAAAGCTGCATTGCCATCAAGACGTGAAGTGACCTTGACTTTCAACGGGTAATGCTGGAGGCGAACGATGCTGCGAGCATTTCGATTATTTCATACAAAATTGACCTTTAGCAACGCCTTGCTGTATGCACCAACATTTTGAAATGCCCTAATGGCAAATAAACAACATTCTCGTTGGGTGCGGATGTGGGTGCGGGTGCGGGTGCGGGTAGGGTCGGAGGTGATTGAGGATCGAGGGGTAGCGTTCGGTTTCATATAAAATCAATTTCGCAAATGCTGAAAGCTTAACAAAAACAAGAACACTAGCCCCATCGAAACACGTACAATTAAACAACAACTGCAACAACAAAAACAATAAAAAAACAAAAAAAAAAAAAAAAAAAGAAAAGAAAAAAACCAGTGTACATTTATTTGCATAATTAAATCAATCGAGTTCTAGCAAAATAACAAAAAGTAACAAAAAGTAACAACAACAACAAAAATGATAGTTTATGTATTCAGACCAAGAGATAAGGAATATTTTACAGGGACGTGTACATTAAATCGAATGGGCCTTAGGGAAAAGCTTGAATGGATTAATTGTTGATGGCAACGTTTATTTCGTCCATCTAATGGGAATAAAATTTTAAAAAAAAGAAATATTAATATGTATCTATGGTATATACATACATATGTATGTATGTATTTGAAGTGATCAGAGAAGAGAATGGAAAACCATTGGGAGTGGTTAACACTTTTGAGGTTATTGGGGGTTGACTATTCATTCACAGGCTTGAGAAAAGCCTGTTCTATTGACATTCTCATGGGAATATTATCAAAAATCTTTAACCCCTTAATGAATAAGGGATACATTTTCCCCCACATAAGTTTAATGATTAACAGCAATGTTGTTAATAGTGAATGCTATACTTCGTTTAAATTGTTAAGGGTTAAAATAGGAATACTTCAAGAGGTCGATCATTAGGCAGAATAAACTTGTTCAATGGAGTGAAAAATGGGATACCTATTTTTAAAAATGGGATTTAATGGGTGGTTTTTTTTTTAATTCTTCTTCTAATAAGGTTAATCAGCCTGCATGTTTAACAATTTATTAGATTAGGTTAGGTTAGGTTAAGTTAGTGTGGCTTCCACCATTAAGGGCGACACACTTACGCCTCACATGGCCCCGTGACAACGAAAAATGGGAAAACAAAGAAAAACAGCAAAAACGGAACAAACATCCACGACCTTAGCTGGGAGTTGAACCCAGAGCCTCTCGCTTAGCAAGCTGGAATCCCAACCAAGGCGCCGTCTACCGAACATAAAAAAGAAAAGTTTTAAAATTAAAATTAAAAATTAAAAAAAAATTTTTCATTTCATCCACTTCCAGGGCTGTGAGTACATTTTACAAGTGATTACCATTCAAAAATCGAGACGTTTACATGTCTGCCGTAATTGCAAATAAAAAATATTGCAAATGGCAAATTTCTTCATATAAATCATGACTTAGAAATTTAATTGCAATTAAATAAGTTGCGAAAACAAGTCGCGATTAACGAAACTAATTGCAATAAAACGATAGGTGCTACCACTTTTTATCAACAGTTTTACTGATTCTGGCGATCCTGCCGCGCCACCGTACGTTTAAATGCTGATATGAAAATAAATAAAAAATTTCAAAATTAAAACCGAAAACAGTCACTGTGTATTTGGTCGTCCAACATTTCAACACTTTTGTAATAACTTTAAAAGCACGTGATTTCTATTAGTGCTACCATGTAATTCAATGTTTTTTTTAATCAGGCAGCACTGAAATGTGAAGTTAGTGCTTAAAAGACTGCCATATAAACCGTGAGCTCACTAAGTGCAATTTATTTTTAATTGCAACTAGCTGACGTATAAACGTAGTATGTACATAAATGTTAATTCTAATGATTGTTTAGTACACCAAATTGCTATCCTCCAGGCTCTGGAGCTTCCAATCCTGTCTATCTTTTTCAGTTATTTCTGTAAACTCAATGTTTTTAAGAAACTTAGTCCCACTCCTTGACGGTCTCTGTGCCGTTGCTGGCTGAGATGCCAATTTACGAAGTGAGAGTCTTCGACTCCCAGCTCAGGTAGTAGATATTGTTTAGGTTTTCTGTTTTTCTCTTTGGCTTATCATTTTTCGGGGTATCACAAAGGGACCATGAGGCTGTGTGAAGTGTGTCGACCTTCATGGTGGCAGCCATATTAACCTAATATAACCTAGCTTAACCTATTCTTATTCCTTCAAATTCTTGAAAACAGCTGTTTTTCGAATATCGAACTGAAATTTCTTAAACATTTTTTTTACAAATTTTGAAAATTTTAATATAAAAAAAATTTTTTTTTTAAATTTGAATGGTGGATTTTGATTTAAACATTTTTGAAATATGTTTGATAATATTGGCCTAAGCAAGATTGATTATGGAACCGAAAGAAATAATTTTGAATTAAAATTTTCATTAATATTTTCATTTTGAAATTATGACGACATTATTTTTCGAATGACATTTTCCTCCAAAGATGGCGAAAGATGTAAAATTTTTAGAACCTTCGAAAAAAAAAATCCCCCTCGCATTGCCTGTGCTCGATATTTTTACAGTTGACTGCTTTGACGCTTGGAATTTTTATTTTTTCATTTCTATTTTATAATTTGTTCGTTTTGTTGGAATAAAAATCATATTATTAAATGAATTTTTCCCAAACTACGTGAATGAGAGCATAAAATTACGAATGCAGCTGAGGTCATCAGCGGCCAGGGGCGTTGTCCTGGCTATGATGAAAGGGGAGCCTAAGTTTTTTTTTTTTTTTTTTTTGGGTTAAAAATGAAATTAGATTTAGAGCTATGTCAAGTTTATTGTCAAGTAAAATCCGTTTGAAAGGAGGAAAGGAAGGGGGGAGTGTGTCATGTCCCCATCAGCCTCCCATCAAATACGCGCTTGCTAGCGGCGATTGTCATGAATCTGTTGTGGAAGTATTTTGCCTTGGTTTATGGCGGTGGATGGACGATGATTCCAAGGACTGATGCGCCTCCTTTTCAGCTTCGTTTTTAAGTTCTTCTCTCTTACTAACTACGTCAATTGTTCTCTTCTCGCAATTTTATTTATTTATTTGTTTTTGAATAATTTCCTTTCATGCGAAAACAGATGGTTTGCGAAACTTTTCTTGTCGTTATTTGCCATAAGAAAGGCAAATAGAAGAGCTTTCCGGCAAAGCTTTGCCGGTTATCAATTGATATGGTGATAAGAGTTTAATGTAGTCGAAAAAAATAAACATGAAGTGCGAATAGACCGAGTATGAATCGAAGAAATGAGTGTGCTAGTGTGTTTGCGAGAGATTGAGAGGGAAAAAGAGAGATAGAGAGAGAGAGTAGAGAGAGATGAACTCTCTTTTAATTCTTTTTATTAATTATTATCTTCAGAGAGTGTGAGGACCTACTTACGAGTAATGTATCACGGCGTGGTACTTTGCTCGGCTTTAGCGGCCCACAGACGCTTTACCAAATCCATCAATTGATTGAATTCGACGGAAAACTTCGTGTCAGTGGCGAACAGCTTTGCATTTTTTTTTTTCAAACTTTTTTAATATTAGAATTTTTGTGGTTATTGTTGTTGTTTCAAAGGATTGATATATTTTTAATGACTACCTTTAACTTTTTTTTTTTCGTAAACTAACTTTTTTTCTAGCCTTCCCGTACATCGTTCACACGTTACGATTCTAAGTACATACATCATAACAAGGATAATAGATTATAAGGTTACGGCAAACGGAGTTCAAAATTTGATTCTTCTGCGCATGTGCACTTGTGACGTAGCGTAAAAAGCATTCTGATTGGTTGAAATTATTGAAAATTTTTGACAGATGAAATTGTTGAAGACAAAAAATTTTAATTAAAGAATTTATGTGTTTGCAGCGTTGCCACTGACCTTCGAACAACATTCTACCAATTTGAAACTTTCACAAAACCGGGTTTTTATATACTGGCATCGTCCTTACAATAAGATATTCTTGTAAAATGATAAATTAAAAAAAAAAAATAAATTAATAACTTGAACAAATTTTTACAAAAAATATATTAAAAACTTTACGCAACTTTGTGGCAACTTCACAAGTGCTCGGATAAAACTAAAATCTGCGCATGTCGTAATATTATATTCTATCATTCTTGCATCATACGGTACGCATGATTTAAGTACTCCTTACTCGTACTTCCATCAGAAAACAAAAAAAAATCGTTCGTACCAGGCCCCGATTTAGGGGGTGGCAAGCCGGGCAAATGCCCAGACCGGCACTGTGAGCGGCGGCAAATCTTGTTTTTACCCAGAGCACCCAAAAAGCTGAATCGGACCCTGTTTCCTACGGTTAAGCAGTTTTGGTTGTACGACAGCCCATACAACGTACAATACTGTCCTAGTAGGAAAATTCAGTGACACGAGCACAGATACGAATGACATATCGTATGACACTTTGTATAACATTTACACACAAAAAGACATTGATGTCTCCCGGTGATGTTGTCACCCTAGAAGAGGGGTGTGCGATATCGAAAAAATACATTTGAGAGTTTTGCATGCATAGAACCCAGGCCCGTACGCAAGGTTAACCGTTGGGTTTGATCTCTAAAAAAAAGTCGTTGAATTTTTAAATTTTATGTCTAACAAAAAGGTCATCAAATGAAGTTAAATGGTAAAATTTAGAATCAATTGCTTTTCTAATGGGAAAGTTTTTTCGATAGATAATTTTGTTTTAATGGTTTCCGAGGTTCGACCAATTTGTTCCATTTCTTGGTTTATGATTTTAATTGCATGGTCGTTGGAAAATATCAATAACATACGTGATCAATAGTTTCATGTCTTAATTTTCCGTTTGCATTCTTTTATTATTTTTCGGTCAATAATGCGATTCTTCGAGGTACCGAAAAAAATTCTTTCATTACTGGCTCTACATTAACTGGAATAATTGCGATGGATGTTTAATGCCGCAAGTCCATTTAGAAGATCTTCTTTTATTGTTGACCTCAAGTACGTTTTCAAGCGTCGCAGAGTAGAAAATGACCGTTCGTTTCCTGACGTGGTAACAGGCAAAACGGCCATGATCCGGAGTATAATATTAAAATTTGGAAAAGCTTCTGGCCTACAAACGAGCCTCTAACGAATTTGAACCCCAAAATCCTCCCCCTTCGTACGGGCCTGATAGAAGCCGACCCCTTCTCAACGAAGACAATGTCATTGAAGGAGTCATGCTAGAAATCATAATCCGCCTGTACTGCATGTAAATCGTAACGTGTGTAGGTGGGCACGGTTGATACCTGCTTAGACATGTGACGCTAAGTTGACATTGATTGTGTGAAATTATGATAAATTATTAAAATCTATTTCAAATGGTTTCTAGAGTTCAAGTCAGCTACTTATCGAGATGTTTCATCCATTAAGATTTGTATCGAATTTCTTTTGTGTCCAATTCTTCAACAGTTTGACAAGCTCGCACCAAATTATTGACGGGCCTAAAGGCCTGCATAGTTTTCAAATAATATAAAACGATAAGGTTTATTTAATTAATCGTAAGGAAAAAACTCTTTCGCTCCTCCAATCGTCATCACATTGAAGCTGTACCACAAAAAGAAAGAAAGAAAGAAAAAAAAAACGATGTTTATGTTTCCCACATGAAAATTAATTAAATAAATTAATACGTAATTAATTTAATTCAGTTCCAACGAATCCAGTGGCAGAAATTCATTTGACGATGACAAAACGACGTTGAAAATTTTATATCCGAGACATTCGAGCCCGGGTTACGCCCAATAAAATAAAAATTAAAAAAAAAAAAAAATTATTTAAAAAAAAATTTTTTTTCTTCCCTTCCCTTCCATTCTCTTCTCTTCTAAATGGTTTTTGAAGCGCACATTTTCCTTTTTTCGATTTACATATAATATATCGAAAAAAAAAAAAAATGCGTATCTGAACACACTTGGTTCGGGTGATTAAGGTTTTTATGAATTGGGAAAAAATTGAGTCCATAACAGACACATTTGAATATTAATAAGCTTGAACAAATCTTGTCGGCGGCGGTGACAGCATAGCATGCCTTGTTTTGGTAAATCGAGACTTAAAATCCATTAGCGGAATTTCGTCACACATCCGTACGGCATGGAAAAGCTGTACCTAAACTAAAGCCAACCGCATGGGTGTAACAAATCGATTTTGGGTACATATTAGAATACAATTTAAAGCCTATAGGATATAGTATACAACGTGTATGCAGCGAAGTTACCTATTCTTTTCATTTTGTTGTGATTTCTTCCAGACACTTTGTTTACTTATTTCCAAAATATACACATACATACATACATATGGATAGAAAAAGGAAAAACAAAAACAGATAGAAATGGAAATGGGAAAAATGGGGGAAAAAAATCGAACTAATGACAGACAAGAACTTTCCTTCGTCCATTCAATTCTCAATCGAATTGTGCAGTGTGTGCTTTAGACGGCAACAATTTTTGGATAGATATACCTACATATAGCATAGAATGTGTAAACAAACATAATCGAATTTTCATAAAGTCAAATGCTAAACCATCGACCATTGAGCACTTGAACACTTTGTAAGCATGCTTTTGAGCTACATAAATCGATTCGGGCATATCAGTTCTACGGCCAGCATTTACCCTTATGGGCTCATGTACATACATACATAGTTATTTAACATACCAGGGTTTTCAGTTTGAGCTACATAGCAACTCATGTTCGTTTTTATTTCTTGAGTTTGTTTCAGCTTTTATTATTTTTATTTATTGTCATCATCTCATTTCTGCTATTCTTAGAGCATTCTTTGTTCTCGCACTTGCACAAACGTACTTCAATGATTTATTTGTGGCTGGGAAAATCATTTGATTCGATTAAATTTAATTTGACCACAGTAAACCCCCAATAACCATTGGTAAATTAATTAATTTTGTAAGTAAATTTGTTACTTTCGCTTACCCATCTATACTGAGCAGACCAATAGTAATGGGAGCTCAGGGTTGCATCCGACTTGTTAGCTTTGAGTAAATGCAGGAAAATGCCTTCAAAAGAAGTAGCGAATTCAAGGTATAATTTGAATATTTTAAGAGAAATGAATATATCCGTCTTTGTCACACTTTCCGAAGCTGTAGCTAATGTAGTTATTTGTCTTTAATGTGTAATTTTATACTTCAAACGTACATATGAGTAATGGGCAATAGAAAGTATATGAAGCATTCGAAAAAACATGGTTGCATTTTAGCGTGTTTTTTTAGCAATTTAAAAGAAATTTTTCTTCTTTTTTCAATGAATTTTTTGAAAAATATTCGAACTTAAATTTTCGATTTTAATTTTCCCTTTCTTCTCCTAACCATCGCTGGATGGTCCGTATTTATTTTTGCTCATAGCAAAGGAGTGTTTAAGGAGAACGTTTGACAGCCTTAGTAATTATAGAAAAATTTCACAAAAAAAAAAGGTTTTTTTAGAGAATATTTTATAGTCACAATGTCTCAAGTATCGAAAATGCCGATCCATTGAATGAATTTTGTAACCGCTAAACAGTATGGGGATTGCGTATGGATTTTATACGATTAATTTTTATGCGTATGCCTACGATAAGACATAAAGCAGATGCTCGCCGGTTTTCTTATCTTTTGAATGCCGCCCCCAAACATTAACTTCAAAATCGAATTCGAAATTCCGAATTTTTTGTATAATTTTTTCAATTTAAAAAAATTTTTTTTTTTTTATAGATTTTCAAGTTGATCTAGTCGAATTGATCGAACGCATTTATAGTACTGAATCACTGAATAATGGACGCTGTTCCAAGTGAGTTAATCTTGATGCCCTTGACGTTCGGAATGCATTCAAGATATTTTCAAAAACATCCATTCAAATGACTGAAGAGCATTGAAAAAGAAAGGAAATTATGACCGAAATTAGGTTCTTTTTTTTTGGTATTTTATTTTGAAATGGATCCAACGGGAGCCAATATTACCTTCCACTTTTCAGATATCAATCATTTGAGTTTATTGCTGAACTCGTTTTTATTTATAAATGTGTTTTTTTATTTATTTTTTATATTGATTTTATGGCTAGACGTTGGGCAGGGAAAGACAAGTGAGTGTAACGAACCGATATTTGATTTCGTGCCGTTCCTTTCTCTTTTTTTTTTTTTTTTTTTTTTTTAAACTAATGAATGAATGGCAATTTTCTATAATTTTCTTGTTACTGTTATTGCCCTTGATTGAGGGAGCCCTTAAGCCCTATAAATAGCCGGACATGCAAAAGCCTCAATTTGAGTAATTGATTCGCATACTAATTACGCACGAAGAACTTTTTCAATGACATCATTTTGCGGCAACAATTGAAAGCACAAATGTACGGCCATAGCAGTGGCGCAGTCGGAGGGGGATTTTTCTGTAGTCGATCTAGCAAAAAATTCAGAAAAAAAAAATATCTACCTAGTCCTTTGTCTTGGTTGAACACTTTCTCTGGGTCCCTCAAAAACATCTTCTGATCAATTATATCCTAGGTGCGCATCCCTTTCCATTCGTCATCCACTTTTGATAAGTAGTTCCAAAATAATTCATTTCTTTCGCTTTCTCATTCTTTGAAAAGCGGAAGCTTCCCGTATCTAATCAGCTTGTCTCTCAGGTTATTATCTCCAAAACTGGTCGATTTTTGAACTGCCCATAATATTGATGGGTCGATAATTCGGTTGACATAATTGATTTTGATCTATGTGGATATTCAAGAGATTTTTAAGAGAACGAAAGAGATTTTTCAAGTTCAAAAATGTAATTGAATCGATCGTTCCAAAAATGTCATAAGTCACTAGAATAATCTGATCAATTGAAAGCTGCTGAAATCCGCTTAAACCAATGAGTTTTAAAGGAGTTTTATTTACAGTAGGTGGGATTAGCCGATTCTAGGTCAAGGGAAAATGGAGCAAAAAAGTGGAGCAAGAAAAAGTGGAGCAAAAAATGGTGTAAGAAAAAGTGGAGCAAAAAATGGTGTAAGAAAAAGTGGTGGAGCAAAAAGTGGCGTAAAAAAATGTGGACAAAAATTTTGAACCACATTTTTGCTCCACTTTTTCTTGCGACACTTTTTGCTCCACCACTTTTTGCTCCACCACTTTTTCTTACACCATTTTTTGCTCCACTTTTTCTTGCGCCACTTTTTGCTCCACCTTTTCTTGCTCCACTTTTTTGCTCCACTTTTGCTCCATTTTCCCTTGACCTAGAATCGGCTAATCCCACCTACTATTTACCCTTATTAGGACAAAGGAATGTTTTAGCTTATGTGTTCTTTTCCCAAAATACGCATCTACATATCTTTAAGGAACCATTTTAAGCAAAAAAAAAAAAAAAAAATAATAATAATAATAATTATGTTGGAAATAATTTGACTCCAATTTGGGTCCAAACATCATCTTTGCTCTTCTCACAACGCAAAATAAATTGACTAATTTTTAGAGATTATTCAACACAAGCAAACGTATGGAACCAGTTTCGATCAAGTTCGGATTCGATTGTAACTCTCAACATATATTTATTTGCATTGAAAACCAATAATGATACTGTAACTGATCTCTCACGAGTAGCGGGCGACATTCAACATTCTACATATGAGTGCAAAATAGTAGCTCAACGTTTGGTACGGCGCCCCTTTTCAATTTAATTGAACGTCAGCCCATTGCTTTGTACTTATAAATCACTCTAAAAAAGTGATCATTTAATTATTATTTTTCTTTCCTTTGTGGTTTTCCTTCTTTTTGTTTGCAATGTGCTTTTGGGTTTTTAGCACTTTTGGCATAGCTTCGCTGTTAGCATATTTGGTTCTTTTCCAACAAGCTCAC
This sequence comes from Chlorops oryzae, assembly GCA_020466095.1. Classification (NCBI taxonomy): domain Eukaryota; kingdom Metazoa; phylum Arthropoda; class Insecta; order Diptera; family Chloropidae; genus Chlorops; species Chlorops oryzae. Next base: position 12,478,487 of record CM035806.1, on the reverse strand, counting down.
GACCCTTTTTTTTTAATTTTTTTTTTTTTTTTTCAAGTTGAAAATCTAAACAATAAGCCTCGTCTAAGTGCTTTCGTAGACAAATTCTTATGTTAACAGCTTGAAAAAAGAATGCTAATTGACGACTTCGTCATCGCAGTTGCCAGCAGTACACCGTTGCCTTTTCGTTGTTTTATTTTTTCATTCTTTTTAGCCGTGTCGTGTCGGTCGTCTGTCGTTTGACGTTTGACGTTTGACGTTCTCTTTTGCGGATTTTTCTCTGTTTTGTTTTTGTGGTCAAATGATAAACGATCGATCAGTCGTTTTTGCTTCTCTTGACGCGGCTTCTGCCAGTTCTCGTTTCTTCTTTTATTTGAATTTTTTCAAATTTTTTTACAATAACTTTTTGTTTTGTTTTTTTTTTTGTGTTCTTTGCTGTTCACTCTTCGAAATGAAGTACGTACTCGGAGAATGGCTTTGACGATTGCTTCAGGTGTGCTTCACAGTGTTGTGCGTTAAGTCAAGCAATTCGGTAAGAAGAATGATCGCGCATAAATTTATTAAAAATCGTTGCCTCACGATTATGGTAGAAACGTAACGGCGTCCTGCCACGAGCGACGAGCAAACATCAAGCAGCGGCGATCACCACAACCACCCACCCACCGCTTTTAGCTAAATATTTCGCGATCGTGCCATTTTTGCGGAGTTCGTTCTTTTTTCTTTCACATATTTATATATACATATATGTATATACTTTCCGACCCTTCCTCTCAAAGAGTCTGTTTCCGCATCCGACGTTATGAGAGGGAAGCAAAAAAAAAAAAACACGAAGAAATCGCCCCCATTCATGATGGCAGGCGGCAAAGTAATGGAACGTGCTGCTTCGTGTTCGCGTGTTCTTTTCGCCGGGAAGCAGTACTTAACGCTCATTACTCGGACCAAAGAATTTCTAAAGATTCAAAAAACCAAAACCAAAAAGAAAAAAAAGAGAAGCACAAAAATTTCGGAAAAGAAAAGGAAAATTGTTTTTCTTGAAATAAACAGAGTGCCAGCGGTGCCGGTGCGTAGTATCTACGTTTTGGTGCGAAGGAAGACGAGTCATGCCTTCAATGAAAATGTACTTAATTACTTCATTGAGATTGAACAGAGCAACGCAAGAAATATTCTAAAATATGACGCAAAAGTTTTTATTTTGTTTTTTTTTGTTTTGTTTTTTTGTTTTTTGCATTCGAAAAGAATGATTTCTTTTGAATTTTCATTTTAAAGGAAAAAGTTTTGATTTTCTATGCCCAAATTTTGTTGCTTTTCTATGGGACTTTCTTCGAAGTCGTAATCGAAATGTGCCTAATCTTTTTAAGGGAACATTTTCTATGAAGAAGCAATTCTTGGACTCGTTTCGGGAAAAATATCTTTTCTCATAATTTATTGTAAATCAAGCAATAGGAAAGAAAATAATAATAAAAAGGTTAAGGTTTAAAAGGTTATAATTCGGACCCCCTTGAAAAAATTCACGCCCCATGAAGGTTGGATGAACAACCATAAAATTCTTAAACCAAACCTGCCTCTATTTCTTTCTCTTTCTCTCTTCTCTCTCTCTCTTTCTCTCTTTCTCTCTCTTTCTCTCTCTTTCTCTCTCTTTCTCTTCTCTCTCTCTCTTTCTCTCTCTCTCTCTTCTCTTCTCTCTCTTTCTCTCTCTCTTCTTTCTTCTCTCTCTTTCTCTCTCTCTTTCTCTCTCTTCTTTCTCTCTCTTTCTCTTCTTTTCTCTCTCTTTCTCTCTCTCTTCTCTCTTCTCTCTCTTCTCTCTTTCTCTTTCTCTTTCTCTCTCTTTCTCTCTCTCTTCTCTCTTTCTCTCTCTTTCTCTCTTCTCTTTCTCTCTCTCTTTCTCTCTCTTCTTCTTCTCTCTCTTCTCTCTCTCTTCTCTCTCTTTCTCTCTTTCTCTCTCTCTTCTCTCTCTTTCTCTCTCTTTCTCTCTCTTCTCTTCTCTCTCTCTTTCTCTCTCTTTCTCTCTCTTTCTCTCTCTTTCTCTCTCTTTCTCTCTCTTCTTCTCTCTCTTCTCTCTCTTTTCTCTCTTTTCTCTCTCTTTCTCTCTCTTTCTTCTCTTTTCTCTTCTTCCTCTACTCTCTCTCCTCTTCTCATCTCTCTTTCTCTCTCTACTTCTCACTCTCTTTCTCTCTCTTCCATTCTTTCTCATTACTTCTCTCTCCCTCTACCACAAACACTCACACACAAACAATTTATCACACTCACTACATCACACACACCTATAACTAAACCAAGCTTCCGATCAATGGTGCGATTGAGAGACTTTCCGGTACAGTTTTTAGCCCAAAACCACTTCAAATACTCAAAAGGGATTTTTGATAGCACATATAGGACAAAAAGGATTTTCTTAATAATATCCGAGAGAAAAATGCCTGCTTCCAACTATTATGTATTTTGAACGAAATTGAAATTTTTTCTTTCTGTTTTATGTGCCAGATTCAACAAACTAGTGACACGGCGGCTGTCGTTCTCGTTGTCGTGTTCTGTTTCACGTGGTTTTTTGTTGTTTCGATTTATGCAAAAATTATTCTCGTAGACCTGAAATGTCAAACGACTTTTGAAGATTCTTTTGTTGGACGCTTTTATGTTTTTTATTTTTATAATTAATTGTATGTTTTCTTCTTTCATCAGACTTTTCGAGTGCTTGAAAGAGAGCAAAAAAAAAAAGAAACACGAAAAGAATTGGAAAAAATATTTCTGAAAAAATATGGGCATTAAATTTCAAAAATTTGCTTCTTTTTGATTTGAAATTTTTTTTTTGTAGACTCTTGCTGCTGAAAGTCCAGGCTATTTCTCGTTTAAAAAAAAAGAATTAAAAAAAATTTTTTGTTTAAAGATTTAAAAAAATTTTTTTTTTGAATAGTTTTCAGTTAGAATTTCGTTGCGGGCGGGCGAAGAAATGTCTCTCGAACATTTTTTTTTTGTTTCGAACTTAAATCATTCACGCTTCATGGCAACTTTTGAATACTTTCCCATTGAGCGCTGAACGAAAAGCGCACCCAAAACAAGCAGAAACAAGTGATCTTTCTGTGTGAATCAATCACTACCACATTACGTTAATCACGCCGCCGAGATGCAATGCTATAAGATAAACACATTAAAAAGCATCTAAGAGTAGGCGCTGAGATAGACCGACAGACCAGACAAGACAGAGAGAGAAAGAGGAGAGAGAGAGAGAGAGAGAGAGACCGAGAGCGAGGGAGATGAAGAGATAAATTTAATTGATAATTGACGTGACGTGTCTTCAAACGAATTGCCGCTTGGGAAATGACTCGATGTAATTTCTTAAGCGTTTCTAATTGAAGCGGCATTTTTCGAGCGATTTTCTCTAACGTTATATGCATGACGCTATGTGGAAAACTGCCACCCCAACTTCCCCCCACACTCTACACGTTTTGGGGATAAATGGACTGTGCTGTGCGACTGACTGAATGACTGACTGACTGACTGAGTCATTGTGCCTTTTTGTGTTTTTCTTCCCACGGGATGCATGCCGAAAGTTTCTTTTCTTCTATCGATTCTTCTGAGACTAGGCCCAACCGCCGACCAATTGGTCAAAGCATCGACCTCGGGTATGTCTATACTAGTCTCGTTGTGTACGTCGGACGCGACGCTTGCACATTTTATTGTGCATACAATTTTCGAAACGAATTTAAAGCATAAAGCATAGAGAAAACATTCATTAGAGTTATGTTTCATTTGGTTTCTTTTTCTTTGATTTTATTTTCCCGTTGGAAAGTGAAAATTTATTGGTGTACGAAATCTTTATCAGACAATTCTAATCACAGTTTTCAAAATGATTGATAAAAAGTCACTTATCAATGTTTGTCTTTGGAAAAGAATTTCCAAAATTAAAAAAAATTAATGACAAAAAATACATTTTTTTTTTTTTAAATTTCATAAATCGATAAATACAATCAGCACAAAAAAAAAAAAAAGAAAACGAAAGAAAGAAAGTAATTAAAAAGCGGAAAAGTGAAATCTCTGACGTTAACATCGAACCGAACTGATTCGGTCTAGGTAAATCCATTTCGTTCTTATTAGATGTCCTTAGAGATAAGCGTTCATTAAAATGCACACAGAAAAACACAATCCAAATTTCCCGCCCCCGTAGAGTTTCCCCGGTTGTTGCTGTTGCTGTTGCTGTTGTTGGAAACAATTCTTTCCTGTGCGCTGTCTCTTTTGTCACTAAGGACTCATCAATCTCATTTAATAATCCGCAATGCGTTTTACAATGCGCAGTTAATTTTGCTCTCAAGAAATCTCAGACATGCACTCAAAGACATCCCCCCCCTCTTCCTTCCACACGCAGACCCACGCAAACACACGCTTATGCCTAGAACAATTTTCATGCTGCAATTTAATATTTTAATTTTTCTGTCCCGACTTCCAATCCCAATATTTTTATGTATGCTCGTCTGTGCCTGTCAGTCGATTTGTCTGTCTGTTTTGTCCGTTTGTTTGTTTCAACATTTAAGTTTTCAAAAAAATCAAAAGTTCAAGCGCCGCGTATTGGGACAAGACAACCGAAACAGAAATCCAAATTCTTAGGAAAATTCTTTCAGAGCAAAGCTGCCTACAGTGAAAAGCAAAATTGTTGGCGCCCGAGAAAAAAAGACGATCGAAGCTTCGGCTGTGATTTTCAATATTTAATCAAAGACAAAAGTGATCAAATATTAATGAGATCAATTATAATTAAAAGTCAAACTTCGATAATTGGAAATATCAATATTTAAAATTGTTCGACTCGAAACATATTAAGCTTTTATTAAAACTATCTCTGCTGTCTCTTATCTCTCTCTCTCTTTCTCTTCTCTCTCTCTCTCTCTCTCTCTCTCTCTCTCATATTATGTCTATACTTTTTTTCTGCATCTCTCTCTCTCTCTCTCTCTTCTCTCCTCTCTCTCCTCTCTCTCTCTCTCTCGCTCTCTCTCTCTCTCTCTCTCTCTCTCTCTCTCTCTTCTCTCTCTCTCTTCTCTTCTTCTCTCTCTCTCTCTCTCTCTCTCTCTCTCTCTCTCGCTCTCTCTCTCTCTCTTCTCGCTCTCTCTCTCTCTCTCTCTCTCTCTCTCTCTCCTCTCTCTCTCTCTCTCTGCTCTCTCTCTCTCTCTTCTGCTCTCCTACTCTCTCTCTCTCTCTCTCTTCTCTCTCTCTCTCATCTCTCTCTCTTCTCTCTCTCTCTCTCTCTCTCTCTCTCTCTCTCTCTCGTCTCTCTTCTGCATCTCTCCTCTTCTGATCCAAGACTTATACATAATCTCGTCTCTCTTATCTATGTAGTATACTCAGACCTCTCTTTACTTCCTATCTGAATCTGACTCTTCTGCATTTCTCTCTGTCATCTATCTCTCTCTCAAACTGATCCCGTTGGCTAACGATCGGGTAGCTTTCATGCACGCAAATTATATCGGGACGTTTTTAAAGAAACATTACAAGACTATATACATAATACTATGTTTCTTCTTTATCTCTTGGTATGTGACCTCAGCACCCTTTTGCAAGCATTCCGATCCTGGAACAAGTCATCCCTGAGACCCATCCTTTACTGGCATTTTTCCATCTGACGTAGACCATATATTTTTCGTTCCTCCTCGGAACGTTGGTGATGTATCAGGTGAACATGGCCCACAGGTTGGTCAACCCATTGTCATCATTAGCATTTTTTATCTCAGTCGCAGTTATTATTTTACTCTCGTACGTTCTGTACATGGTCTAACATTCGTACTATGTAATATACATATATACCTAAACATATCGTGTTCTTTTTTGAGTCCTTGCATTGGTTGGGCAATGCTGATCGAATACCCAGTCAAAATATTTCCAATCGTTCCTCGCATTTCGGAGGGACTTTGAGACCCCAAAACCGGCTGAAGCGTTCGCCCGTGACTTCGTAGGAAGTCATTTCCCTTTTACAATCAATACGTACACCCGATTCTGACATCGTTATGCACGCCTATAAAAACTTATAGAAAATAAAAGAAAATTGCACTTTCCCATTTCCTGCAGCCCTTATTGCGATACTCATTTGTTCGAACAGCTTTTCGTATCACTTTCGCTGCATGAAGTTTCTGCTTCTAAACAATTTAGTTACAAAATATATAAAGATTTCCATTGTACAGCTGCTTGTAGTGCAGGCTCCTTGTTCTGTTTCTAACTTTTTCTACAAATGCTCGGCTACTATTTCCGTATTTCTATATTTTCTGCTCCACTTTTCTCGACTGCTGCTGCTGCTGCTGCTGAGTCAGTTGCAGCCAGTGGAAAAGCATTGATGCCTGATGCCTGATGCCTATTGCCGCCTAACGCTTGCCTTCTTTGCCGAGTTTCGGCGCAGTACACTTTAAGGTATAGACCGCCGCGTATACGTAACGGGAATGTTGCGAACGAGAGATCAAAAAGGAAAAACTCGAAGAAAAAACATTTCACCAAACAAAACAAAAACAAATTTCCGAGAAGAGAGTGCAAAAAACACGTTCAAATAAGACAAACAAACAAAAATAAAAATAAATAAATAAAATAAAAAAATTAAAAAAAAAAACAAAAAGAATAACATGAAATACTTTTCGGCTATAAAAAAGCAATAACAATAAATTATATTATAAGAAAATTTCACAATTACTAAAAGAAAAAGCAAAATTTATTCACGAGTGCTGCAAAACGAGAAAATTTCCAAAAGAAAAAACTTCTTAAAATGTAGGGATTTAGCCGTTTCGGTGCTCTCGAGTAGTGTGTACCGCAAAACTTGAGCAAAAAAAAAAAAAAACAAAAATTATAATAAAGAAAGCAAACAAAACTTTTCGTTGGCGGTGCCGCCCCCTTTTCCGATTTTCCTATTTTTTACAATTTTTTTGGGGTTTTTTGGTTTTTTTTTGGTTTTGTTGCTGGCCGGCCAAGACGTCGTGTTGTGTGTCACCTTGTACGATGAGTGGTGAGTACAGCGGAAAAGCGGACGCGCCGCGCATCGAATCGGCTCGGATCGGATAGGTTGTGGTGAATGCCTGCTCTTGGATGCTCAGTCTTTCGAGAGGCATACATTCGTATAGAACTCGATCAGCGAATGTAGCAACGAGAAAAAAAATTCAAAAAAAAAAAAAAAAAAATTCAAAAATTCAAAAAAAAAAAACAGAACGAAGAAAAACGAACTGAAGATTGAGATAGTTGAAATAAAAAAATCACCACTTTTTTCTCCTTTGTTTCCCCTTCTTTTCTCCCCCACATCATTATCATTTTGAAAGCAAGTTGCAACGGAGCTTTTTTTTTTGTCTTTGCTTTCTCATTTCCAACGTGTGGGGTGTCGTATACGTAACGCGAATTTCAATTGCTTCAAGTAAAACTTCCTGTAACCAGGTTGCGACGCAAGGCAACCACGACGACAACGACTATCGGCAGCAAGACGAAACAAGGCGGCAAAAAACAAGACGGGCGAAAAATTGCGCAGCAAACGAGACACGAAGACGAAACAGAATTTGAGTGCTCAATTGTTTCTCTCTCGCTCTTTGAACTGCCTGTTTATATTAGTGAGTCCGGTTCCATCGGATCATGCCCAATTATCGTCAAAAGAACAGGAATCGCAATCGGAATAAAAATCGTAATAAGCTTGCAAACCAACAGCAAAAACAACAACAACAACAGCAGCAAACATAGCCCAGAAACATTAAAAGTTAAAGAAGAAGAAAAAGGAAAACCAATAGCAGACGAAAAAGAAAACGAGGGTGTCGAAAAATTGCACGGAAAAGAGGAAATACAGCCGACGGCCGAAGAGTTACCGACAAAATCGCCAATACAACCCGTTGAACAGGTGGCGGCGGTGGTGGTGTCGAATGTTGAACAAAATGTCAAAGCGGTGAAGTTAATTGAAAGCGAAAATGAAAGTCTTGGCAACGATTCAACAATCGAACAACCATCAACGGCAACGGCAACGGCAAAGGCAAAGGCGCCGGCGATCGTTGAGGATGATGCGCGCGGCGATAACGCAAGCAATGATACCCGAAAAAATGTGGAACAAAATGTCAAAGACTCAGATAAATCGGCAATTACAGCATCTATAACAGCAGCAACAAGTGTAGCGGCAGCAACAGAAAACAACAAAAACAGAATCAGCCGATCCAGTGCGGATAGCAAACGACGAAATGGGTGCAAAGGGGAGCCGATTGAAAGATGATGATCGGTTGGGCAGTATGAAATTGGATGACAGCATTAGGAATCGTTATAAGGAAATGCAGCCATTACGCACAATTATGGCGACACTGGAGGAGCAGGAACGTCAAGAGAAACTGGAGCAGAAGCTAGAGCAAAACGAGCAACACGTTCAACAAGAACGATCCGAGCCACACATTATCATACATCGCATCGAGAGGGAGGAGTCAAATGCAACAGCAGCAGTAGCAGCAGCAGCAGCAGCAGCAGCAGCAGCGCAGTGGCAGCACCACCCACCACACAGGCTGAGAATAATTTAAATGCTCAAAGTCGCGAGGTCAAAGTCATTTTCCATCGAATCGAATTGGAAACGGAAGCCGATGGAAGCGCAGCTCAGCGCCACAATGTCAATTCAACCGTATCGTCGATCTCGCCAACACAATTAGAGCAACGCTATCACGTTCAATCGCCGATTAATGAGCTCGGCTCGAAGCGACACTCAGCGTGCTCTTCGATACTGATACAAGAGCTCAGCGATGGCAATTCGAGCGATACGAACGAGAGCAGTAACGAACATCAAGCTGCGCCGCTTGTCAGTGAAGTTGACGACTCGGAATCGGAGCGTGAGGCAGAAACTACAGGTAGGCCCATTCCGTACGATATTCTAACAGCATCCATAATAGCTAAAAAACCCAAAATTCTTTCCATGCTTCTTCCAACGCTTTCTTACGCTAACACAGCAACAACACCAACAACACCAACAACAGCAGCAGAAGCAGAAGCACCATCAATACCAGCAGGCGGTGAATCGATACTGATAATGCCGCTTAGCAGCATCGGTTCGAGCTGTCAGGATGATTTGCGTCAGCGTCGCGTCCAGAAACGTGCAGCACTCGAAAGTCATTTTCTTCCACAATTGATATGTCCGCGATATTTGGACTGTATATTGGAGGAGAATAGTGAGCAACAAACCGATGGTAAAAATAATTTTGCTCAAACACCGCCACAGTCACCCGGTGCCTTTACCGTTGTCGATTCCCGCGCACGACGTGCCGATGCCCGTTTCCCGAAAAGTAATTTAGACTTTTCACGCAAGCACAAGCATGGTCAATTGCCGAAGGCACCAACGATGCCGGGTGCGATATGCGAGGAGCCGCAAACGATCATCGTTGAAACGAAGAATATCGAGAAGAGTGTTGTTTTCCAATCGTCCAAGCGAACGTCAACTGAAGAATCCGAAGATATACATGCAGTTCTGACCAGTGCAACCATCGAATCGGCATCCGATCCCGCTGAGGTTGTCTTCATCGATTCAGCCTCGAGCAGCATGTCCGATTTGCTCGAAGAGTTTTCAAGTAGTGCTGCCCATACCGATGCGGATATGGACGACGACTACGGCGCCGCTGATGAGTCGAATGCAGATGCAGACGCAGATGCAGATGGTGATGACACGACACTATCGGCGCTGGATTTGGAAACTGATGTCAGCGATGCAATATCGAGCACCGAACGAAATTCTAGTGCAGCGAGTACGCTAACCGGTGGCAGTCGAGAGAATACACCTGTAAATCAATCGACAGCAACATCGCAATCGAACGCGTTGGCGAATACGATCGAACCGAATGACGGCGGCGGCGGTAGTAGCGTCGAAGATCGCAAATTTTCATCAGATCCATATGATAATTCAGTCATCACTATGGACTCGTTCTCCTTTAGAGACGGCGCAGTAGCTAATTACGAACAAAAATACGAAGCGAGCGCATCAGCGGCTACGACGACGACGAAAACAATAGACCGACGACGACGACGACGACGACGGCCAAAGAACCAAAGAGCCACTTCGAAGCACTTGCGATAGTGGCGAACGGGTCTCCAATAGTGGCAGTTGTAATTTGTCCGCCGCCGAAAACGTTGATGCGAAATCGCTTTTAGAAACGCTCGAAGCCGAAATGAGTAACGTGCGCAATGTTCTAAGCAGCTTAGAAGAGCTGACGGTCACCCCGCCGGTTGCACCGATCCGTAGGTTAAACGTAAAACGTAATGCCACCTCTCAAAGTCCACCGCCGCTTCCTCCTCCTCCCACTTATTTAGATGCTGACATTCACTACCCACTCACACAAAATAGCAGCAACAACGTAGACACCACACAACAAAACAACCACCTTGAACAGCTGAACAACCAACAACAACAACAACAACAGCAAAAAACACCAAAAGATACGCAATTGCTCTCCCAAAATTCGCATGAAGCCTCCATCGCCGTACTAGAGAAACCTCCCACTCCTGCAGATTCTGCTAACGGTATCCTCATCCGTCAAGAGTCAAATGATTCCCATCGCTCCGATAGCACTGTCCATAGCCAATGCACGGCAATTAACCTTTGTGCCTCACCACCACCACAAGAAAGTGAATTTGTTGTTCCACAGCCAACGAGTCCAACCAAAAAAAATTCCTCCTCCTACATTTCAGATGCCAGCTGCGAGAAGAAGCCATTAACGGCCAAATCAGAAGTCATCAAGAAATTGCGTCTCCTCTGTACTGAGACCTTGGCCTCAATGCCATACGGTGAATTCGTTTTGGAGGAATTAGCGAATGTAGCCCAAGATTTAAGCAAAGTTCAGCTGAAGCAAAGACAAGACCTCGAACAACAATTCCAACAACATCAGCAACGACAACGACAACAACAACAACAACAACGCCAACGGCACGAACAACAAAGGGAGGCCAATAGCAGCAAAATGCCATATCCGTTGCCCGATATGCCGAAAATCGATCAACTCGAGGTTGCCGCGACTGTCATAGGACAGCCAGGAGGTAAGATTGCAATAACGCCAACGCGACCAGCGCCACCACCTCCAGCGCAATCAGCAACATTGTCAACCTCACTATCACCATCAGTTCAGTCGACGACGACGACGATGACGTCCGAGATCGATTCCAGTTGGCTCGGCATGCCCACCGAAATGGATCCGAAAATCCTGGTTTGCCTTTCGCCAGCCCAACGGGCCTACATCGAAGAAGAAAAATCGAAGAAAATCTCAACCAACCATCAACCGGACGCCTTGCTCGACGCCCATCAAAAGTACATCGATCGTCGTGGCTATCACGAGTACACGAAGGATCAGGTACGCGCCATCAACATCGAAAAGCTTAAGGAGCAGCAGGTACTGGAAACAGCAGCGGCTATGAAAAAATTACGTAAAAGCATGACACCACCTCCGCCACCGGTGCCACCGCCGCCCATACCATTGAAGAGCTGCGAAACTGCGGCGAAAGCGCAAAGCCAAAAGAAAACAATGACAACAACAGCAACGAGCGGCAGCGGCGGCAGCAGCGGCAGCAGCAGCATTGGACGATGGCAAAAATGACGTAATCGCAAAAAATGCTAATGATCAATTCTCGGCATTCTCAAACGTTGGAGAGAGCATCATTAGCAGTGACAGCGATGACAACAACAATGGCAAATCGAACAACAAAAAGAACCGTTTGCTATCTATTATACACGATAACACGACGAAGGGGAACACGAACGAAAACGAGGTGCAAAAAAACAAAAACCGATCCATAGCAGCAGCAGCAACAACATCATCATATGAAAGTATTTCAAAACAAGTGACAATACAAAACAACAGCAACAGCAATAGCAGCAACAGCGCCCGAGTAGCCATCGGCAGCAGTCAGGAAGCACCATTCCAAAGCAACGCACAGCAAGTCGAGCACTCTCGAGGATCGGAAAATTCAATTCCAAATTCCGCAAAGGCCCCAAGCACAGCCACAAGCAGTGATATGCAGAGCGTGGAAAGCGATTTGGCACGCATGTTCCCGACAATGGGCGAACGGAATATATTCGATGTGGCACAGAAACGCTACTCGAATATAGAAAGTTCCAGCAAAACGGCACCGTTCTGTACGCAATTGACGGGCACGCAACCGAAGCGGTTTTCCAGCGCATTCGAGACGCATTCTTATGAAACGAAGAAACGCACCGAAAACGGAGCGGTCGTCTACGATTACGCCGATTCGAAGCACGAAGCCCAATCGAACAGCGATGGTGTTGGTATTGGTCTCGGCGATGTGCATCCACCACCACCACCAGCACCGAAAGTCATTACGCATTTCCCTGTCAAGGTCGATGGGAAGTACGCACCTACTGCGCCCGCTGCAGATGCTCCGCAACGGCACCAACAAGTGCACAGCAACGATTCGAAGAAAATGCCATCAGTGTCAACGAGTCACGTCGACGAAATTATGTCAGCATTAAAATTAAACACGAAAAATATCGCGACCGACGCGACGGCACCGGCGACAGCGCCGCCATATTTTTCCACTGCAACCGCACCGCCAGCCGCAGGCAATTCACTTTTCACGAGTGTCACGGCAAAACAACGGAAATCGGAAAACGAACAAGCAAAAGAAAATGCGAAAGAACGCGAAGTCGAGAGAATCGAGAAGACATTCGAAGAGCGCTACGAAAGCGCTGAGAGGAACAGCAGCAGCACCAGCACTAGCACTAGCAAAAGAATTAGCACAGCAAAAGTGCCTTTTGCGGGGAGCTACGAAGAATTCCGGCAACGTGCCAAGGCAGCTGCCGACGCGATCTACACGGGCAACGATGAGCAGCGTCAACCTTCAACCTTTCATAGCGTCGATCATGAAAAGCTCTACAAGGACTTCGATGAGCTCTCGAAGCAGCTGAATGCGACGCTAGAAGCGGGTAAGCCCCAAACCTATGGCGATCGTGTTGGACCATCATCATCATCATCGACATTAAACGATCTCAATCGGATGCAGATGCAATTCAATCGGCATATCAAGGATCTAAAGCTTCAACGTCACGAGCATATGATGGAATTGGAGCGTGAAATTGAACGTTCAATGCGTTCAAGGCATCTAAGACAGCAACAAGATCAGCACCAACACGATCAAACCGATCATCATGAACTGACATCAATAGCCCGAACTCATGACATCCCCATTCGCATCGAGAACGCGCAAAGAATATCACCGTGCGATGTGAAAAGCAGCGTGACGTCACAGCAGCAGTCCTACTATCAAGATAAAGCAAGCGAACTACGACGTACTGAATCGATGGGTAATCTGCCGACGTCACCACTATTGGCACAACAAGCGCAACAGCAACAGCAACAGCAACAACAGCAAATGCACGTGCCGAAACAACGCGAACGATCGTACAGCAACAATGCTGTCGACGATGATTGGTCGCGCTATGCAAGTGATTTGGGCAATTCCGAGAATATAACCCGGCCGTTTGTACGTGAGGTCGAAATTTGCTATCAGAAACAGCCTGCACCACCGCGTACGATACGTGCTCCTCGTCTTACCGCCTCGGCCACCGATCTCTACAATAACAATAGCTACACCGAAACACAGTCGTACGACTGCCACAACGCCTATAACGTACGTCGTACGCATGCGCCAATGATGGGCGCGGTGGCACCACTACACGCAATGCAAAAGACGAAACCTCAATACCTCAGCTGCTATTCGGTGCTCGAACGTGATCCAAATCCAACATATATCAGTACAACCTCCCGGCGTGGTGTCTCGCCAGCACCGCCAGCGGTCACACCACCGCAATCAGCACAATCAACATCCGATCACGTCCATTTTCGGGTGAGTGAACGTGAAATGCGTCAGCGACGTATGTCATTGCCACGGGAGTTACAAGCACAGCAATTGAAATACATACAGAGCAAAGAGGATGAGCTGAAGACCGAATTCGAGCGGCTGCAGAGCGAGCGACGACGTCTGATGGAGGAAATGCAACGTGAAGCCGAAGCGCACGCAGCTCCAGCCGAGAGCCATGCGGCACCAACAGCCGCACCAGCGCCGCCAGTATTATCAGCGCCCAGGCAGGCATATCGTCCAGTGCCACCACGCCGACTGCCAACACTCTCCGAGGACGAAGTCTTCCGCCAACAAATGGCCGAAGAATGGCTGAGCAAGGTCGCCGAACGTGAGGACCGCCGATTGCATAATATAATTAAACTTTCAAAGGCGGCGAACGCAACGTCCGGGGTGCGCCATGTGCCAATTGCATTGCCAGCGAGTGCGCCACCACCACCAGGCACAACGGAGCCAGATATTGAGCGTGAGTTCCTCAAACGTGTACAGGAGCGACGGCATAAGCTGGCAATGCCGCACGATAGCGATTGGGAGAGCGGAGCCGAATCACATCCACAGCCAAATGCGACGGGTGGTGGTCACACTAGTGACACTGATGAGCTTCCAACAATCAAAATTATCGAAGGCAAATCTGAAGCCGATCTACGCCATTTACCGAAACATTTACGCGAATTCGCTAAATTCTCGAATCACCACCAAACCGAACAGATCGGATCCGACGGCGGTCAACGTGAATTACATCAGGAGGAGGAGGAGCGAAAGCAAGAGGCAACCGATAACTCATATAGCAGTGCATCGAAGAAATCATCGGTTATGAAAACTGTTAAGATTACGCGCCAACATCCATACGCTCAATCGTCATCGAATATACCGAATTTCAATTTCAATTTCAATGGAGACCAACACGGTGAGTGCACACAAAATGGTGAATGTCTCAACGTAAAAGAGAACAATGTAAAGAAAAATTCATGCGCTTCTTTGGCTTCTTTTGATACAACTAGAAATTGTAACGGTACAGCTGAAATTGCTAAAAACCAATTAACTAACAACAACAACACTAACCAAAGCTCATCGAAAAATGCACATTCAATAACCAATCTAACCAATCGTATTAATGACACCGATGGCAGTTATAATATTGACACCATTGACACCACTGCCACGAACGCGACCACGACTGACACGGACACGACTCACACAACCGATGCGCAAAACTCATCAATTTTATCTGGTGCTGGTAGCTTACTGGGTACAGCGGTGTTAGTTGGTCTTTCCGCTTGGACAGCTTGGCTAAAGTAAATAATTTTGGTGAATCACCAAATCAGCTTCACTGTCTTTTATGGTATTCCTTTTGTTTTTACACTTTCTTTTCTTTAACCTTCCTTTTCCCTTTGCTGTTGTAATAACTTTTTGCACAACATTTCGATGTATTTTACGTATTGATGTTTTTCACCAATATCTCACAAGTATTCAACCAAAAAAAAAAATTTTTTTTGTTTATTGATCACCAAACGATCAACAACATTTACTAAAGTACCTACCTACCTACATTTCTGACTTATGTCACTCTCTTTTGTGTGTCGCTTCAGTCTTTGCTGATTCCGCAACATGGTCAGATCAGTACCCAACTTCAAATACTCTCAATTCATCAGAGTCAACCGATGAAAATACACCAAAGAATCCGAATCCAACAACAGCAACCGCGGCAAAAACCACAACAAAACCGACACCAAAAATATCCCCTAAAAGTGTACATTTTTCTCCATTTCAATTTGATAAGCTACCAACACCAACATCACCACCAACATCAACATCAACAACAAGACCACCACCAACATCGACGAAATCGTCGCCCTTTGTACACCTAAAGCCATATCCACCTTTCAGTAATGCTTTCGAAAATTCACCATTCAAAAGTGAAATTTACAAAGAGTTCGATGCATTCTGGCGCCGCTTTAATAACACCGCCAACCGCTCAACCTCCACCAACTCAACCAACTCTGTCGCCGCCTCCACCATTCATTGAAAATTATAATATTTTTGTTAGTTTTTCTTTTCTATTTTTTTTTTTTGGACGATTTTATTTATAAGAAAATTATTGCAAAAGAAAAAGAAAATCCAGATCAAGGAATTATGATAAACCGATAAATGAGAATTGTTCTATGAAAAATCATTGAAGAAAATTGTATTAAAATACTAACCTAAAAACTCGTTCCACACGAGCTATAATTACAACTAGTCCTGTCCTGATGATATTCTGTTGTTCAGTCGAGTACCTACTAATCTAGAGAGTAGAAAGGTTTTCTGCGATGACTGCATTGAACGTTATTCAATAATTAAGCAAAATTACGAATATTATTTATTATGAAAATTCAAAAAAAAACAAAAAAAAAACGAACCTCTCAATTGTTGAATAAAGTTTGTGTTTTAACAAAAACAAAAATTATGCCGTCTTTTTTTATCCTAATTTTCCGTAATTACTTTTTAATTTTATTTGAATTTTTTGTTCGTTCACGAAGTTTGCATCGCTTTGCATGATCCCCTAAATTGACCTTGATTGAACTAGTTACATTGAGCTGATTACTAAAAAACCAAAATGTGATACGTCCTGTTTTTATACCCGACACACTCTGTGTCGAGGGTATATTGCGTTTGTGTGGTTGTGTGTAAACCAGAACCAGTCGAGATAGACCATACATAAATATATATAGAAATGATCAGGTCACCAGGAGATTCGATTTAGACATGTCCGTCCGTCTGTCCTCTGTCGTCTGTCGTCTGTCCGTCAATCCTCTGTCGTCTGTCCGTCTGTTTGTATACAGTTATCTTTCGAAGGAGTTGAGATATCTGACAATTTGTATGCGTGCTCACGGGGACATGAGTAAGAACAATGTTCGAGAATGGACGATCGGACCATTTTAGGGTACCTCCAGTACTAGGGTCTGTTACGAAAATTCAAAAAACTGCTCTAAAAGCGAAGTTTTTCAACATATTTTGATGAAATTAGATATTTGATCATATTTAAAGGCAGTAATATTATTTCCAAAAATTAAAAAGTGGGCGTTGCAGAAGGCGTTTTCGAAAATTGTCTCCTACACCCGATTCAAATGACTTGAACGAAATTTGGCATTTATGCTTCCTTTGTAGCTAAACATCCTTCCAAAAATTTCCTTGATCGGTCCTTTTTAAGTACCTCAGTACTAGGGTCTGTCACAAAAATCCCAAAATTGCCTAAAATCTGACTTTTTCGCAATATTTCAATGAAACTTAGAATTCGAGCGTATATTTAAGCCTCCGATTAAGAATTCAAAAAATTGGAAAAGTGGGCGTGACAAAGGGGCAGGTTTTCATAAAGAAATTAAAAAAGTCGGTATATGGGACCCTTATGGTCTTAAACACCTCTTGAATATTAAAATTTTTGAACACGTGTGTCTGTGTCGGGTATTCTATTGTCAGGCTCGCCTGACTATAAGACCCTTACTTGTTTTGTGTTGTTCTTAGATATTTAAGGTACTTGTTTTATTACGGCCTTATCACTGAGATACTGCTAAGACGGAGAAGGAACTTTCTTCCCATGGAAACTCCTTAAATTATTCGGCGTAGAAAAACATCCACATCGATTTTTTTCTCTAATCGAAATTTAAGCCTGTTTTGACACCTACACATATCAATTCAAAAAGAGTTTACATCCGTGATACCAAAAGGGGCGGATCTTTCCCCACGCTCCCCACTGAGGCCTCTCCGGAGGTTTTTTTTTTTTTAGAATTTTATTTAAAACAATACAGTATGTTTAAGTATCAAATTTCATTAGAATATTTCAAAATTTCCGGTTTCAGAGCAGTTGTAATGATTTTCATAACAGACCCTAGTACTGGAGGTACCGCAAAAAGTGGTCCGATCGGGTCCATTTGATCTTACTCATGTCCCTGCGAACATCCATGCCAAATTTCGTGAAGATAGCTGGACTCCTTCGATTAGAAAACTGTGTTCGAACAGACAGACAGACAGACGGACATGGCTAAATCGAATCTCCTAGTGACGCTGATCATTTCTAAATACATTTTTTTACGGTCTATCTCGAATGGTTCTGGGTGTAACACACAACCGCACAAACGCAATATACCCCCCACACAGTGTGTGTTGTGTATTAATAAGGATTCTAAATCCATGCTACCAAACTGAGGGACTTTTCGGTATAATTTTTAACCAAAAACTACGTCAAACACACCATTTTGCTATAAAAAGAAATAAAAAATTAAAAAAACACAGGACAAAAGGTTTTTTTTTTTTAATATCCCTGGGAAAGGTGGCGTCAAAATAGTTATTAATTATCAAAAAACATATAATGTATGTATTACCAAATTAACATTACCACAAAGGTCGTGAAAGCCAAAGAGACGGCGAGAGAGAATTTGATGACGAAAATTTGAGAGACCGAGAAAGGGAGTGAGCAGAAAAACAAAATCAAAAGCTTCTTGGAATACATAGATATCACACGCAACATAATATTTCTTTTTTATGACCCATATGGCTAGCAATATCAAGAGGAATTTAACGACACCTCATATGTCACCGTCTCGGAATCTTCGGAATACACAAGGCCTGCCAAAAAATGAGCCCATTAATACGTTCGCTCCTAGAACTTTCATGCGGTTTTTCTGCCTCCTTTTTGCTTCATTCGGCCAGGCACATTGTAAATGACGTGAATGGTATCCAGTCGAGTCTGGATAGAGTGAATTAAATTTTGCAGAGCCTCTTCACACTACCGAGTCTGTTCATACAATTGAGGCTTACGTATTTTTTTATGCTTTATTTGCTTTTTTTCAGTTCAAATATCTACACAATCTGACATGTCACTGCATGTGCTCACACCACCGAGGTATTCACTCTACATGGGACTCTATTGTTCGTAATTTTTGTTCTCGATTTCTATTCTTCAAAAGAGATAAAAGACAAATTAATTGATTTTTCCAATAATTCTCATATGAAAACATTTTTTTTTTTTTTTTTTGAAAATCAACGCTCTGTTTTCGTATGGCATACGTTACGCATACAACAGGCATACCAAAAACAGAGCGTTGATTTTTATACCCGACACACTCTGTGTCGAGGGTATATTGCGTTTGTGTGGTTGTGTGTAACACCCAGAACCAGTCGAGATAGACCATACAAAATGTATCTAGAAATGATCAGCGTAACCAGGAGATTCGATTTAGCCATGTGCGTCCGTCTGCCCGTCGGTCTGTCCGTCTTTCTGTATACAGTTATCTTATCGAAGGAGTTGATCTATCTTGACAAAATTTGGTATGCGTGCTCACTGGGATATGAGTAAGAACAAGTTCGAGAATGGACCCGATCTGACCATTTTTAGGAGTACCTCCAGTACTAGGGTCTGTTACGAAAATCACAAAAACTGCTCTAAAATCGAAGTTTTTCAAGATATTTTGATGAAATTTGATATTTGAACATGTTTCAAGGCAAGTAATATGATTTATAAAAATTTGAAAAGTGGGCGTGGCAGAAGGGCGGTTTTTCGAAAATTGTCTCCTACACCCGAAATTCAAATGGGACTTGAACGAAATTTGGCACTTATGCTTCCTTTGTAGCCATAAACATCGTTCCAACAAATTTTCTTGATCGGACTATTTTTGGGGGTACCTCCAGTACTAGGGTCTGTCACAAAAATCCCAAAACTGCCTCAAAATCGGACTTTTTCAAAATATTTCAATTAAACTTAGGATTTGAGCGTATATCTAAGCCTCCAATTAAAATTCAAAAAAATCGGAAAAGTGGGCGTGGCAAAAGGGCAGTTTTCATAAAGAAATTTAACAAAAGTTGGTATATGCGGCCCCTTATGGCCTTAAACATCTCTTGATATTAAAAATTATTTCAACATATGTGTCTGTGTCGGGTATTCTATTGTCAGGCTTGCCTGACTATAACACCCTTACTTGTTTCATATGAAAAACGTGAGGTTCGCTAGCATTTTTTAAGTTTTCTCTATAAATCCTTGTCGGCCCATAAATTTTTATACATCATTTCAAAGGTAATAAAACCAGAATGAGTACAAAATTTAAAAAAGAAATTAGAAGCGTCCAGCTCATTGATATATTGCCAGATATATTTTTTAACATGAAAAAAAAAATAATGCCGATACAGAAAAAAAAAATATTTTTGCCACCCTATTAAAGACCGTTTCAACGGCTTTCCAAATTTCCCTTGTTCAAAAAAAAATCTTATGAAATTTGCCTACTTTATGAGCATTTAAGTGTTACTAACTTCGATCAAAATTTTGCAATTCTGCAAACTTCAGCACCAGGGGCGGACTGGGGGTCAGAGGGCCCACCGGGGCATTTGAAAAAAATCGGGCCGCGTTACTTAAGAAACAAAACCTAACCGCTAAAAGACTGGTAAAATGGGGTTTTAAAGTTTATCTGCAATAAACTTCATACATAAAAAAATAAAAATAAAAAATGCTTACTCCACGGCCCATAGGTCCAGTCCGCCCCTGTTCAGCACCCTGTATCTAGAACACCCGTTACTTTTCGAAGCTAAAAATTTGTCATTTTCATATACACGTATAGAGGTACTATACAAAAAAAAAAAATTGGAAATATTGGGAGACCTAAAAAAAAACAGTTGTCGTCTTCACATGGAATGCCCCATATGGGGCATTTCACGTCAAGTGTACCCGCTCAAAAAACTTTATACCTGGGATTTCGATGAAACTTGGTGGAAATGTTGCGCTATGAGAGTACATGAATTGTGCAAAAGGAGGAGGAAAAATATTGACCGGGTGCCTAGATACAGGGTGTTAAACTTTCGGTCCTTTTTGTATTCAAAAAATTCTACGTCTCTGCAAATTAGGAAATAAAAAAAATGTGATATAGGATTTTTATAGATTTTTGTCTGCTCTTTCCGAAAAAAAATATTATAATTCCCAGAAATTATTATTGATGCACAAAAACGGTTTTTATTTTTATAAGCAATTTTTACGCCAAATGCGACATTTTTAAATTTTTAAAATAATTTTAAACGAAAGCTGAATTTTTTTCTATAAAATGAGCATCTTCAAATTCCGATGGATCTCTAAAACTAAACGACTCATATGGAGGTGTAGAATCTAGCGCTACCTACGCGACGCACGCAGAAGCCGCTATTAGCTGTGCTCTGAACTTCGATCAAAATGTTGAATTAAGCTGAATAGCGCTTCTGCGTGCTTGGCGCGTGGGTCGCGCTGGGTTCTACACTCCATTGAGTCGTTAGTTTTGGAGATCCCATCCT
This sequence comes from Chlorops oryzae, assembly GCA_020466095.1. Lineage (NCBI taxonomy): Eukaryota > Metazoa > Arthropoda > Insecta > Diptera > Chloropidae > Chlorops > Chlorops oryzae. The sequence continues at coordinate 12,457,409 of CM035806.1, read as the reverse complement.
GTTTAAGATGTCATTTTATAGAAAAAAAGTTCAGCTTTCGTTTAATTATTTAAAAAAAACTAAAATGTCGCATTGCGAAAAATTGCTTATAAAATAGAAAACCGTTTTTTTTTGCATCAATAATAATTTCTGGGAATGTAATATTTTTTTTCGGAAAGAGCAGACAAAAATCTATAAAAATCTTTTATCACATTTTGTTCATTTGCTAATTTGCGAGACGTAGAATTTTTTGAATACAAAAAGGACCGAAAGTTTAACACCCTGTATCTAGGCACCCGGTCATATTTCCCTCGCTCCTTTTCCATAATTCATGTACTCTCATAGCGGACATTTCCATCAAGTTCATCGAAATACCCAGTATAAAGTTTTTTGAGCGGGTACACTTGACGTGAAATGCCCCATATATGACTTGATTTTCATAAGACTCTTTATATGTAACATAAGTCCAACATTCCAAATGTCTCAAAAGTGAAAGGAAGTCATTATATTTTTCATTGTGACATAAAGTCGAATGATTGAAGCATAATTATAGGAGAAAATCTTTTTTTTTTTTTTTCAATTTTGCCATTAATTCTTCATGTCCATGAAGTTTTAATATTTCCATGCTCAAAGTGCTTTTCTTTAATTGAGCTGAGCACTTTTGTGTGAGAGGGAGAACCAGTGGGAGAAAAAGATCACTGCCAACGATAGCAATATGGCATATGTAGGCCTATAAACGAAGCCTATTCCGCTCTTATCTTAATTACTTGGTATCAGCAGCACGCACCCACTTGCCCAACTCTTCTCGTTTTGCGAAAAGAGCAATTTTTTCTTTCGCTCGTCATCAGATGAAGATCACCATCGCGCGGTTGCGAAGGAAATTATTTTGGCAGGGGCTTTAGGCAAGACAATTTTCTCATGTTCCTTGCATTTCGCGCGGAGGTTTCAAACCCCCGAAACTGACCCCGTGTGTACGCTACTCATTCAGCATAAATGGCATTGCAGGTCAAATGGATTGTCTTGATCGAACAAATGCCTTCATTGAACTCGGTGCACTAAATTTGTTTAAAACAGAGCAGACCACAGCCCGAACAGGCCTGTGAGGCGGGGAGGGGAGAATAGCAGAGACTCGCTGAGCAGAACAGAAATGACATGATCATGGATGGATGTTAATGTGGACGTTGGACGACGTGTGCGGAAATCTTAATTGAGTTCAACGCGAATGCAGCGCATAATTTCGAAGTCAAGAGGCTCGGTTTGCGCGACTGTCGGTCTGGTCGGTCCGGAACGTATTATTAGACTCACGATCTAGACTGCGCGTCATCTTAATTAGAATCAATAATAAATTAATGAATGTCCACTCCAACGTTATTCTATATTCCCCCGTTTTGAATTTTGAATGCAAAAAATTCCAAATATTCCCACGTTACCAGAACTTTCTTTTTTGACTTTAATTTTTATAATTTTTTTTTTTTAATTTTCCCTTTTTCTTTCATGTGTCTTTTGGCTTTTGTTTTGTATTTGCTATCTGCTTATCATTTCAAATTAGGTTTCCGATTGCCAACAATTCGTTTTCCCGGTCAGAGTAGACAGCGACGCGCTCGGCCCTTTTCGGCGTCGTCCTCTAAACCAATTAAAGGCTTTTCTACATTGTTCCGTCGAAGTGACGTTGACTATTTGCAACATGGCTCTCGGCCAGAATCAGAGGCAACAAATAAATCCACCAAAATGACAACAAAAGCAACAGCACAACAACAACAACAACAGCCAGAAGCATCAACAATAATAGGAATTCCTTAAACTGCAATCGTCGCAGCTGGTCCGAGAGCGATCTCTTGAAGGAAATTGATAAAGAGCTTAAATTGGCTAAAGGCTTTCTCTTTGCTAGTGGTGGGTGAGCCATTTAAAACAACCCCAAAACCATCCCCAATATCAAAACCCGATGATTGTTCCTAAAGCTTTCGTTGCATGAGATCAATTATTAATTTTTTTTTTTTTGTTTTCATTGTCCATGTCGTTTAGAAAAACAAAAAAATTTCAAAAATTTGTTTCTAAATTCCATTGAATCCCAACTAATTCATTTACCTGTAGCTTTGTTTCCATCATATAAATACACAGTGAGGTCTCGAAAAGCCGAACATATTAAAACCGCCGTTGTTAGGGTTAACGAATTGAATGTCGATTTTTTTTTTTTTTTATCACATATTGATCACAGTAAACTGAAATGTCTTCCGAAGTTTAAAATTTCATTTTTGGCTATGTTAGTGTGGGTGCCACCATTAAGGGTGTCACACTTAGGCCGCACATGGGCCTGTTGTGATAGCAGGAAAAATGGGAAAACAAAGATGAACAGAAAGTCCTGTTCCATACTAGGGGACTGTCGCCGGAGACACGTTTTATTGCGATGGCGAGGGACGGCCGGAGAAGAGAGAGAACAGTACCCCTCTCTCTTCCTCGGCCTTCTCTGTTCCACAAAGCAAAATGTGTCTTCGGACACTTGTCGCCTAGTATGGAACAGGACAAACAGAAAAACGACACGACTAACATCCACGACTCCAGCTGGGAGTTGAACCCAGAGCCTCTCGCTTCGTAAAATGGAATCTCAACCCACTACGGCACCAGAGAGGTCGTCCACTTCTGGCTAAAAATAATTTCAAATTATTAAATTTCAAATAGTTTTTCATAAAGAATCAACTGAATATTTTGTTCGCGTTTCAGAGTCATCCAAAGTTTCAGTTTTGATTTTGATTTGTTTTATTGAATAATGCCTTCATTTCTGTCCCTGTCAATGAAATTCAGTTTTTCTGAAGGAGCAAACCAAATTAATAAAACATTAATTTTAACCAAAATTTTATGATTAACGAAATAAGATACAGTACACTCGGGATAACGTCAACCCCCTATTCCGTCAACACTTTTTTATTTACATTGACTATTCTAAAACGTCAACAAAACCCAAAAGCTCCAAAAGGTAAACTCTGCTTAATAGAAAATTTTAGCTGGAATTACGTATACAGGGTGTCCCGTTGACATATGGCGTACCAAATTAAAGTTAATCGATCCAGAATTTTGAATAAAATAAAAAATTTGGGTGTTAATTGGACACTTTTCATATCAAAATGGCTTCCAAAGTAAAAAAAAAAAATTTTGAAGTTTTTTTCAAAATTTTTCACTTTGATCGTTTATTTTTCCCTCAATGGGTCAAATTTTTACCATTAATTTAATTTTGCCTAAAAGCACATACAATTGGCTTTCAAACTACATTAAAATTTTTTTTTCTACAATTAACCATTGGTGTGGGAGAATTGTTTTTCTGGACTTAGTGTCAAAAAACTTTAAAGCCACATAACTTTCAGGGTGCATTTGGGACCCCACCCACACATACGATTTTTTGTTCATCTTGGACTCCCCTACCACCCCATTTAAGGAATGTACTTCCCAACGGGACACCCTGTAGAATACGAATTCTCAGAATTCCGGGAATCTCCTTTTGTGCGTACAATGTAGTTTTTGCTCTCTTTGTTCAGTTGTGTTTTCGAACTTGTTGATGTTGCGCGTATAAAATGATCTCTAAAAACCGAAAGTGGCATGATCTCATATAAAATATTTTTTTCAATTTTTCCAAATACATAAAAATTTGTTTGAATCAGATTATTGGTTGGTTTTAGTATGAATACTAAAATAACGTTTAAATCTATAATTCCAACTTTATTTTGGTCTAAAATGAGGACAATCATAAACGTCAACACTCGCGGTTTTAATTAGTTGACGTTATCCCGAGTGTACTGTACTCTAGTCGAATTGAAAAAAAAAATCAATTATTACCAAAACTCTATTTTTTTTCTTCGAAAATTACAAAACACTTTGTTGTCTTATCTTGTCTTGTCTTGCCAAAAAAGACAACAATGTTACCGTAATTTGCGAGTAAACAAGATGGAGGTTTGGTAATATTCGATTTTTTCCAATTGGACTAGAGTATTTTATTTCGTTATTAATAAATTTTTAGGTAAAATTTATTTGTTATTAATTTGGTTTGCTCTTTTACGAACACTGAATTTCGTTGACAGAGACAGAAATTTGGGCATAAAATAGAATTTTGGCACATAAATTAACTCGAAAGATAACAATAAACTTAATAGATAGTTTTAAAACAGTCAATGCAGAAAAAAAAAATTGAGTTATCTTTTGTTCGAGTTTTCGAGAGTTCCCTGTTTGTGTGTATAGCTATGTGTGTGTGTGTATATGTTGCTCTGCTTGAAAAGATTTTCTCCAAATTTGATATGATCAAACGAATTGGTTTCATAATTTGAAGCAAAGTTTTCGTCTTCTAACGGTTATCTGCATTCTTTTTTTTTTTTGAAAGTGCCTAAAAGTATGCCATTGGGTTTTTGAAAAACGATTCGTTTTACACCGGAAATCTACAGACGGAACGTTTATTGAACTTTTCACGATTTTAAATTTGTATTATTTTTTTTTTTTTTATTTTTTTTTATTTTTTTATTTTTTTTTTGTTGACTTGACTTTGCAGACATGCAATCGAGGGATGAAGAACCATTTAAATTCAAATAAGAGAAAGTTTCATTGAATTTCACCGCATAATCACGATTGCCCTTAAATTTCATTGGATCGATTGGAAAAGAAATTCGATTACATTACACCCACCTATCAATTCATACTGGCCATACGTACATACGCTCCCAATCTCTCACTCTCGCGCACACGGTCCACAAAAACCGTATGTCGAGTCTGCCGAGAAATCGGAAAAGTCTTATGAAATCTGCCAAGAACAACCCAAAAAAAAAAAAAAAAAAAATTCTGCTGCTACTCAAACACAATTTTGTTTAGTTTTGAGAACTCTCGAGCGAAAGGAGCGATGGCGATGGCAATGGCGAAGGCGTCCAAAAAAATGAATTTAATTTTTTTTTTTTTTTTTTGTTTACATTTGAATGAAAAAATCGTTGAGAAAATGTTCGGAAAAGTGCTCAGCTAGGCGCTGTTTTGTGTTGTCTTCGATTTGGTTTCGTATCGCGATTTTCTTTTTTCCCTCGATCGTTGTGGCAAGTTGAACGTGGAACGCTGAGACGTTCGTACCGTACCGCTTTGGCGCTTGGCATCCGTATCCCTCCAACGTTTCCGTATCCGCCGAACGAACGACGCCGTGTGCTCTACATTTTTCCGTTTCAGTTTTAGTCTCAGTTACGCTCCTTCTACAGTCCTCGGTCTTCAGTTTCAGTCTTCAGTCTTCGGGCTTTCGGTCTCGTTTTGTTTCATTCTTCTGTTTTACTCATTTTATTTTATCGGAATTTCGTTCGTTGCGGCAGCGAATTCAGTTTTTTCATTTCGTATTTTCCGAAACGTTGTGTCTGCGGAAAATGGGGCAGGGTTAGTGTTAAAGCACAAATCCGTATATGTAGACCCAGTGAGCCAAAAAAATTCAAAACAAGAAAATAAGAACAAACCAAAAAAAAAAAAAAAAAACAAAAAAAACCAAAAATTGAAAATAAGCGAAATAAGGCAAATCAAAGAGGAGGATTTGAATGAGCCATTTCAGTTTGGCTTACAGCATATATTCATGTGAATGAAGAGTTCTTGGATCGTTACTTCAAGAGCGAAGGAAAGTAACGAGGAAATAAGTCGAACGAAATTTTCAAAAAAAGAAAGCAAAAATGAAAATGTTTGGCTCCGGTCTGAAGTGATGTAACGAACAACAAAGACCGTAGCGTAGCGTGCGTTAAGTCCGCAGCTGTTAAGCACATCGATCAGATAAGAACGCACTCTTGGAGGATTTGATTTGATTTTATTGTCGGTTTAGTGCATTTTCGAAAATTTTGTTTTGTTTTATAAAGTGTCCGAATACTCCAAGACAAGTGAAAAAAAAGTATACATATTTTCCTTGTATGTTTTGATTTTTTTTTTTTTTTTCTTCGCTCATAATTGATTTCCAGAGCCAGCACAATCGTCAACAATGCCACAATTCGCGCCGAAATTCAAAGCCAAATCGACATCGGGATCAGGTAAAGCTGAGCGTTTTTAGAGCAAAACTCTCTTTCTTTTTTAAAACCTCTTTTTACATGAGAATATTTCAACGTATCTTTTTTTTTTGCTACTCAAGAAGATTGTTTTGAGGTTGGTGGTTGGCTTTTTTGGAACTATTTTTTTAATACTCTTAGTTCGAAGGTTTATTATGACTCGAGGAGATTTCCCTGATAAAATTTCCATCCCGATTGTTCTTTGATCAATTTGAAAGTTCAATTAGTTTCTGTTTAACCTTAGGATGCATCAATATGGAGCAGAAACAACATGTTAAAATTCAAAGAGGACATTTTTTAAAGTATTTTAACCCTTTAAAACATAAGAAACAAGTTTTTTACAACATAATTTTAACCATTTATAGAAATTTGGGAATAATGAATTTTTAAAAAATTTCCCCTTAAGCGTTTACGGGTTATTCTAAAAATTTCTCATGAAGATTTTTTGTCGTGAGTTGCCGATAGCCCGTCGTATATTTTAGTTTCTTAGATTTAAGTTTTACTCGAAACTGAGTTATGATTAACAATGAATTAATTAAATAAACACTAATAAAATAAAAATAAAATATTCATTTGATATTTTCGAACTTATTCTCTTTGAGTTAGCATCGTTTTAATAAAAATAAATTAATTAATAAAAAAAAATCAATTAAATTAAATCTATGAATTATATAAAATACTTAAATAATTTAATAATTTAAAAATTAAATAATTAACTAATTAAATAATTAAATAATTAAATAATTAAATAATTAAATAATTAAATAATTAAATAATTAAATAATTAAATAATTAAATAATTAAATAATTAAATAATTAAATAATTAAATAATTAAATAATTAAATAATTAAATAATTAAATAATTAAATAATTAAATAATTAAATAATTAAATAATTAAATAATTAAATAATTAAATAATTAAATAATTAAATAATTAAATAATTAAATAATTAAATAATTAAATAAATATTAAATAATTAAATAATTAAATAATTAAATAATTAAATAATTAAATAATTAAATAATTAAATAATTAAATAATTAAATAATTAAATAATTAAATAATTAAATAATTAAATAATTAAATAATTAAATAATTAAATAATTAAAATAATATTAAATAATTAAATAATTAAATAATTAAATAATTAAATAATTAAATAATTAAATAATTAAAATAATATTAAATAATTAAATAATTAAATAATTAAATAATTAAATAATTAAATAATTAAATAATTAAATAATTAAATAATTAAATAATTAAATAATTAAATAATTAAATAATTAAATAATTAAATAATTAAATAATTAAATAATTAAATAATTAAATAATTAAATAATTAAATAATTAAATAATTAAATAATTAAATAATTAAATAATTAAATAATTAAATAATTAAATAATTTAAATAATTAAATAATTAAATAATTAAATAATTAAAATAATATTAAATAATTAAATAATTAAATAATTAAATAATTAAATAATTAAATAATTAAATAATTAAATAATTAAATAATTAAATAATTAAATAATTAAATAATTAAATAATTAAATAATTAAATAATTAAATAATAATAAATAATTAAATAATTAAATAATAATATATTAAATAATAATTTAAATAATTAAATAATTAAATAATTAATAATTAAATAATTAAATAATTAAATAATTAATAATATAATTAATAATTAAATAATTTAATAATTATAAATAATTTAATAATTAATATTAAAATTAATAATTAAATAATTAAATAATTAAATAATTATAATAAATTAAATAATTAAATAAAATTAAATAATTAAATAATTAAATAATTAAATAATTAAATAATTAAATAATTAAGTAATTAAATAATTAAATAATTTAATAACTAAATAATTAAATATTTAAATAATTAAATAATAACATAACTAATTAAATAGCTCAATAATTAAATAAAAAATAATTTAATAATTTAGTAAATAAATAAATAAATAAATAATTAAATATTATCTTTTCGAGCTCCATATGGATAGATTAACATGTAATGAAACCATTCGTTCCCCTAAGAAGTTAATGTATTCCTTATAGGTGCTCGTAAAATCGCTTATTTAAGTATTATTATTATTTATTTATTTAAGCAATAATAAATTATTGCATCAATTGAACGAGAGCACTAGCTTCCGGGCTTTCGCCTCCTATTTTAGTAAAGTGCAGAGGAAAATGTGGAAACGACAGACCGATTCAATTTATTCGAATCATTCAATTTGCTTTATTGTCTCTATTAATCCTTGAATATCTTGGCCTATTATATGATATACTTGTCACTCTGCCTGAAATATGAATTCAGAATAGAAATAAATTTTACGAAAACATTATCTATTTCGAAAGTTTTTACACTATTTTGATATTTTCGCTTGCGATTTCATTCGTTGGACTTGATCAAAATAGTTTTAACATTTTTCACTTGATCGGTTTTCAACAGAATTTCCTTCAGAATGTTTTTAAAAATTTTCATTTATTTCATATGATAATGACTTTTAATTATTTTATTTTATTTGATTTTTTTATGAAAAGTTTCTTTTTCCCTTTACATTTGAATTTGTATTTAATTTTTTATTTTTTTTTCATTACGGTCGGCTGAATTTTCTGCGACTGCATTACTTTGACTGCACAATTGTGCAAAAGTAGCGAGCAGTGTGAACGCATGATTGGAGGAGCATTTGATGTTTAAAGTGTTAAGTGCATTTCCGTTGTTGTTGAAAATTTTTTAATTGCCCATAGTATATTGCTGTTGTTCTTATTGTTGATGGATAAATCGAATGGTCGCCTTTAAATGTTTTTCACATACATACATATTTATGCATGCATATGGAAACGTAAAGGTGCCGATTGTTTGTACATATGTATGTATTCATATGTGTAAGTATTCATGATGGAAAAATTGGGAAAAATTATGAAGATTGTTTTTGGAGAGCACATTTCCATCAACGGCAAACGATCGAAAAGATAGAGTCACGAATATTTCAAATTGTATAAACATTATTTTCTAAATTTACCTCATGACGTTTCTTTTTATTTTTTTTTTTTTTTTTTTTTTGTTGTTTTCGTACGATTCGCCAATTTTTCTCATAATTTTTAATTCAATTTTTGAGGGAAGGTTTTTTTTTTTTTGCTTATTTTAAGTTCTTATTTTTATTTTTCAATTTCGCTTTTCCGTTCAGCTTCGTCGCAGCGTTTCCCTCGGCTATTGCTTGCTTTATTGTTCCATATGCTGTGGGTGTCTTTATTAAAAGACTGTATGCGGGGGCGTATGCGGCGGCACCCACATTGGGGCAGTACATTGTATGCATATGCTCTAGTATACAGATCACTACTATGCGAACAGAATGAATTTGAGGTTGAGGATGAGGATGAGAATGGGGCGGGGAAGGTTCGTGCCATAAGATCTTGTATTCGCGATTTGGCGTGATGGGACGATGGGCGGTTTTATCAATGCTCTGTCCATCAACATCGACACTGACGTCGTCAAATCTACAATCCATCAAAAATAATAATTGAAAGACCGAGTGAGCGAGAGAGAGAGAGAGAGAGAGAGGAAAAAAAAAAAAAAAAAAAACAAAAAAAAAAAACTAATGGAAAAATGAAAAATTAAACAACAAAATTAAGAAAATAAAACAAAGAAGAAAAAAATAGTTTTTAACAAAAATAAACATAAAAGCAAATCAAAGATTTTTATGTTCCCCGTGGGCGTCGATAGCATAATGCTGTCACTTATTCATCTCTTGTGAGTCTGTCTGCTGAGCCATTCAATCATTCGCTCACTCGGTCGCATGCTCCTTCCTTCAATCGGTCTTTCAGTTATGTGTATTTAGTCTTACCGCTTGACTTGAATGTGATTTGATTCGGTTGTTTTTGAACAAACCCCCCTCCCTCGCCACTACGAACCACCCCCGTCACTCGGCCGCCATTCGACGGTGACGATTTGATGGATCTATGCAGCCGATCGTTAAGGCTGATCCGCATATAATTTTTTTTCTTTTTTCTTGTCGCTGCTTGTCCAAATCGATAATGAAATGTCGTCAAACTCATTTTGTGCGTGCGTAAAAATTCCACCTTTTCAATGATATGGGAAAAATGGACAATTTGTGAAAAAAAAAATGTTCACCCAATTTTATTGAGAAAATTCTATTTTAAATCTTAAATGTGTCAGGGGATTAATTTACTTTGAAAAAGAACACCGAATAATGGGCTTTATTTGTTGGCGTCCGCTTTTTCTACAATAGATTCCTTAAAAGGCATAAAATATTAGTACACAGCACATCCCTTTTCCCTAATCACTTTTTCTAGTTTTTTATTTTTTTTTATTTTCGTATTCCTGTTTCCTGTTTGTGGAAGAATTTTTTTTTTTTTTGACACGACGATTTGAATTTCATTTGGCGAATAGCAATGATAACGAATGGTTTCGATAATATTACTCTCTACGTCAAATTAATCAGGAATTGATAGCAATCATGATGATTATCGATTACTCTTACTTAGCCATATGAAAATGTTCTATTCAACAGTGAAACCAGTGAATATCCAAATATAATCTGATCCACGAGTACATTAGGCGACTCAAACCCGAGAGACATTTTGGTTCGTAAACGAGAATCGGAAGTTGTTCGTCATCAAAGGCCTTTGTCATTTTATGATAAGATCACGCAGCCAGGAAGAGAGGTCTTAAAGGTTTCTGGCTGTGTGCCTGAATGTGAGAATTCTAGGAAAATTTGTTTTTCTACCATTTTATCTAGACACGCAGCCAGAAGTTTCCCTAACTGCGTGCCTGGATAAACTGAAAAGGAAAATGCAATTTCTCTAAGATTCTGAGATTCCACGTTTAATATTTATCCTCCTTAGTCGGTCTTCAATTTCACAATTTACCAATAAACATTGAAAGGACTCGCTGAATATAGCAACTATCTATATTTGTTTTAATCAGATCGTTGAAATTTCGTTTTTAAATCGATATCGAAAAGTGTGGCCGAGAATTAAGCTGCGCACTTATTTATGGCTATATCTCGTAACGCATTCAATATTTTTCTTTCCGATCTATGATGAATTTTTAGGCCTTCACTCAATTAAATAGTTGTAGTACTAACTGATCCGCAAGAAATCCATTTGGTAGCTGCGAATTGCAAAACCCTCAAAAAATTTGCGATTTTTTCAACTCTTTTTAACTTTCGTGGCCCATAGCTTCCAAGCCAATAAGAATATTTTGAAAATATTTTGATATAAATATAGAAAAATTATTACTAAACAACTTCTTTAAGTACACGAACAGAATCTGAAGGCTCCTTTATATCGTTTTGCCACTGCAAAACTGAACAATTTTTACCAAAAATCAGAAGAAAAAGCTCAAACTTAATAAAACCGCAGTTAATTTTTTTTTTATGTGGTGCACAGTGTAATCGATGTAAATTCAAAAAAACAAATTTGAAACAAAAAATTGCAAAAATTATTGTGGAAATTTTAGAGAGCCTAAGAAAAATTTTCGAGAATAACATTCCCGCCAACAGAAGAGTAACTCCATTGAGCCTAGGCCTGCTTTTTTCCTTGCTTCTCCTATTATAATATTTCTCTATTCGCATAGGGAGAATAAAAGGAAAGAACAAAAAAAAAAAAAAAAAACTAACAATTAAAACGCACCCATAAAATTGTACCTGCGACCAGAGGAATTAAGCATTCGGACAGTCCAATCGAACAGAAAAGCTTCTCAAATCGAAATAATGTGGCATAATTAGGGCAGCAAGGCCCAGAAAAGTAAACGAAACGCGAAACGGGGAAAAATCTTTTGAGTGCCTCGAATCAAATGAAATATTGACTTGTCACTCGAGCACATGTAAACAACTGACAGTGACGTGGATTGCTTTGACCCCGAGAAAGGGTGGGGAACGCATAAATATGTGGGAGCTCGTTATTGTTGTCTTGTGAAGTGAAAATGTCTGGCTTTGCTGCTGACTTTTAATGAGAGAAGACGACTTTTGTGGATCAATTTTTCACACCCCCTACCAAACAGATGAAATTATTGGCTGAAATACACCTAGTTATGTTTTTACACCGCAGAAACATTCCAGCAAAAAACGAGGAAAAACCTTAATGAAATTTAATTAAAAAAGGGAAACTACTTATTAAAATTTGCGAAAGGTGACGGCTTTTTTTTCTTTCAAATCTGAACAAATTAGCCTTTATATAAATCGTGGTAAGCCGAACGAAATCGTGAAAAGCAGGACTGAGTGTTCTTACATTTTTGAGTAGATCAAATTGTATGAGAGGCGTGTTAAAACAGGACTGAGTTTTCGAATATTTTTTCGTCGGGTCCAACACGTGTGTGATACTTTTTTGTGACAGTTGTTTGGGTGGTTGTCTATTTGTGATACTTTTTTGTGTCAGTTTTTGTGATAGATTTTTTGTGACCGTTTTTTAAGTGATATCCTTTTTGATATTTTTTGTGACAGTTTTTGTGATATGTTTTTGTAATAGCCTTTTTGTGACAGTTTTTGTGACAGTTTTTTGTGACAGTTTTTGTATAGTTTTTGTGACAGTTTTTTGTGAACAGTTTTTTGTGACAGTTTTTTGTAATAGTTTTTTGTGACAGTTTTTTGTGATAGCCTTTCCGTGACTGTTTTTTTGCCGGTAGCCTTTTTGTGATAATTTTTTGTGACAGTTTTTTCTTGTGATAAGACTTTTTGTGGCACTTTTATTGTGATTGTTTTTTTGTGATAGTTTTTTTGTGACGGTCTTTTTTTTGTGATTTTGTCATAGTTTGTTTGCTGCAATCGAGAAAAAGATCCACGAAATATCAAAAAATTAAGATAGTACCCCGTCGGAACCATTTCAAACTACTGCACTGCATATTTACTTTTTTGATAGGGCCCTTTTTTCTGTGTTTTTTTTCCCCCCTATTTATCTGTTGTTTTGTTTTCCTGGGACTTACAGGTCGTTCTAATTGAGCTATAGTATTAGGAAAGAAAAAAGCCTATTAGGCTTACGATATTTGCCGCAAAATCGACTGAAAGAAAGCGATTCCAACAAAAGGTCGATCTGATAATCATGGAATGTGCGTCGTCGATGCTTCTCCCACAAATCAATGCACAATTGGGGTAACCACTTTTTAGCATGCTACGCTCCAACCCCTATACAAAGTGCCTAAGTTCCCTGGCCATAGAGCTATTAAAATATACATACAAACAATACAAAAAGAATTTAAAAAAAATAAAATAAAATAAATAAAATAAAAAAAGCCTCGCCTTATTTATATTTATTTCGTTCTTTCTTGCTTTTTTTTTACGATGTTAACACACCTATTTTCACGCTGGTCACAAGCACCAACCGAAAGTGAAGAAAAGCAGGGATCGGGGAGCAGTGGCAGGATGAGTAGAACCTTAACAAAAGACAATCATAGTTTTCCGATTGATTTGCTTCGTAGCTTTGTAGCTAGAAAAGCTGAGCACTGAGCATAATCGACGTTGTCGTCGTTGAAGGTGCGCACCGCGCATACCGGAAGCGCTTTCATACGTGGCAGCAGCAGCAAACTCCGTTTTGTGACCTCACTTTCCGCTCCCGGAGAATTTCGGGCAAATTTCATTTCGCATTTTCTTTTTTTTTGTTTTTTTGTTCTTTTCGTTTTTATAACGAAAAATCTTTTTATACTTTATTATTGTCTGTTCACGAGGGATAAACGCGCCGCGGGAATGTCTGCCGAGATCGATTCAATGGAGATCGTAGAAGCGTTCCAGATGAAATGGCACGAGCATAACGCTACGCGCAGCCAACTTAAGTTTTCGGCTCAGAGCTGACGCTTCATTGACGATGAATGGAATGAAATGAATGTGCGCGTGTGTGCGTGTGTGCCTGTCGTGTGTGTGCGTTGGTTGGGGTGGACGACAGCGCTTTTGATTCGTATTCCAATTTGAATTTGAGTTCGAATTCTGATGCTAAATCCGCGATTGATTGCAACAAAATCAGGTCGACAATAACCAAGCAATAACTAAGTTATACCAATAGGAAATTTCTCAACGAATGACAATGTCATCGTCATCGATACGAGATCGTTGCGACGATCGAAAAAGAAGAAGATGCGTTCGAAATTCGATTTTCATATTGTAAGTATTATTGTTGCTTTCAGCTTCAGATACATTTCCTACTGGGTCTATGTAGATATGTACATATGAGCGTATTGGTGCATTTATTGTTTTTGTTTTCTGTCGGTTGCTTTTTTGTTTTTGTTTTCTCGTTTTCCGTAATTGATCTTTCTGTTTAATGGGGTTCTCGTTGGGTGTGTTTCACATTGGGGCATACATAAAAATAGGATTCGAGCAGAAAATTACCTCACCGTCCCTTGAACTGTCTTTCAGCTTGTCTATCTTACTGTCGTCGCACTGAATTGTCCGTTCGTCCGTCCGTCCGTGTGCTTTTCCGCTTTTGGGTTTTCGGATTTTTACCACTTGGCAGCAGCTGCTCATCAAACCGTACTGAATGGGCCAAAATAACTGGAGTGCCAGTGGAACAGGCGCAGGCCGCAATCTAAAACACAGGGTGAAGTGCCTCGAGCTGTGTCACGCAATAGTTTAGTCGCAATCGGTCTCGCGCGAAGTTAGCAACGCAAATTTAGCCAGAGACGGAAACGCAATAACACGAGATTATACGCCTGGGCGCTAAAAAAACGAATCCCGGCTTAGTGTGTTTTCGTGTCACTCTGCTGCAGGGCATGTGTGTGTGTTTGTGTGCGTTCGTTGCAGCAGCATTCGAAGGCAAGGATAATACAATACCTACTACACTGTGTGGAATAAGGTAATGCACGCAAGAAGCTGCGTGATTCGTGATTTTGAAGTTGTGAGAATTAAGTAGGTATATGCCAAGAGGGAGTTGTGTGTGCTTTCAAAAGGACCCATGACGATTTAAATTTGTTTTTTTATTTATTTATTTCTAGTCCCTGCACAGAAATAGAAATTCATTTTCTTGTTTTTAAAAAAAAATGACATTAACCCTTTGACGCACAAGGGACTTTGTCGCTACTCAATTTTAAAGATAGCTATAACTTTTCCGAGAATAGCATTCACTTTTTACAACGTTAGTATAAAACGTTAAGCTTATATGCCGCGAAATTTTGTCCCCTTATGCGTTAAAGGGTTAAGCGTCGACTTTAATTTGAGTAATCGTAATTGTTGAAGATAATTTTCATGTTCAGTCAAGAAGAATTAAGGACTTTTATGATTTGATAAAGTTTTTAAGCGTGTTTAAAGGCTTTTTCCCCCTAATATTATGCTATAAAATATGATTATAGTTTTTCATAGTAATTTTTTAAAATTTTTTCCCCCCTCTTTTTTTCATTTCATTAAATTAAAGATTACAAAGAACTGTTTTTATTAAATAATAAATGAAATGAAATTTTTTTTTTCGAACATGTGAATTGCTGTGATTAGGATTAGGAAATGGTGAGAAGTCAATGGAGTTTCTTTTTATGGAAGTAAGGGAAAGAGAAAATAAAAATTTTTAACTCGTGTTTGTATGCGAAAAATATTTCTTATGCCTGCAATCCACTAGAGAGTTTTTTACATGGAGAAAAGAGTGTTGGGCTCTAAATATGTCCACGGTAACTCTACGTAGAGCTTTGATTATAGAGACGGTCTTCAGTGTACACAACAAAGGTATTATTATCTAGACTCTTGACTCTTTTCTCTACGTAAAAAACTCTATTGCGGATTTCAGGCGTTATGAAACAAAGTTTGGAGAGAAAAAAATTTCATTAACCCTTTCAGACCTGATTTGTTTTCTTTTTTTTTAATTGTTTTACGGTCGATTTTTTCTCGATTGCCCTTCAAAAAACGTTAAATATAGGACAAATCTGTGACCAGGCGTTATGAAACACAGTTTGGAGAGAAAAAAATTTCATTAACCCTTTCAGACCTGATTTGTTTTCTTTTTTTTTTAATTGTTTTACGGTCGATTTTTCTCGATTTCCCTTCAAAAAACTTTAAATATAGGACAAATCTGTGACCAGGCGTTATGAAACACAGTTTGGAGAGAAAAAAATTTCATTAACCCTTTCAGACCTGATTTGTTTTCTTTTTTTTTAATTGTTTTACGGTCGATTTTTTCTCGATTTCCCTTCAAAAAACGTTAAATATAGGACAAATCTGTGACCAGGCGTTATGAAACACAGTTTGGAGAGAAAAAAATTCATTAACCCTTTCAGACCTGATTTGTTTTCTTTTTTTTTTCAATTGTTTTACGGTCGATTTTTCTCGATTTCCCTTCAAAAAACTTTAAATATAGGACAAATCTGTGACCAGGCGTTATGAAACACAGTTTGGAGAGAAAAAAATTTCATTAACCCTTTCAGACCTGATTTGTTTTCTTTTTTTTAATTGTTTTACGGTCGATTTTTTCTCGATTTCCCTTCAAAAAACTTTAAATATAGGACAAATCTGTGACCAGGCGTTATGAAACACAGTTTGGAGAGAAAAAAATTACATTAACCCTTTCAGACCTGATTTGTTTTCTTTTTTTTAATTGTTTTACGGTCGATTTTTCTCGATTTCCCTTCAAAAAACTTTAAATATAGGACAAATCTGTGACCAGGCGTTATGAAACACAGTTTGGAGAGAAAAAAATTTCATTAACCCTTTCAGACCTGATTGTTTCTTTTTTTTAATTGTTTTACGGTCGATTTTTTCTCGATTTCCCTTCAAAAAACTTTAAATATAGGACAAATCTGTGACCAGGCGTTATGAAACACAGTTTGGAGAGAAAAAAATTCATTAACCCTTTCAGACCTGATTTGTTTCTTTTTTTTAATTGTTTTACGGTCGATTTTTCTCGATTTCCCTTCAAAAAACTTTAAATATAGGACAAATCTGTGACCAGGCGTTATGAAACACAGTTTGGAGAGAAAAAAATTTCATTAACCCTTTCAGACCTGATTGGTTTCCTTTTTTTTAATTGTTTTACTGTCGATTTTTTCTCGATTTCCCTTCAAAAATTTTAAATATAAGATAAATCTGTGAACGTCAACAACCGACAAAAGTAAATTTTTTTTTGGAAGTAAAAAAATTTATTAATGTTCATTGCGAACTGCAGGCTAAAAGTTTAACACTTTTTTCACTCAGTAAATAGATAACCATCTCTACTCTCCAAGCGGATACATATGGGACTGAAAATATGTCCGCTCAACAGAGTAATCCGCTTAAGAGGAAAGTCTTTTAGAAGCAGGAATACTAGAGAATTAGGAATCATCCTGATGAAGGCGAAAGCGAATTCGCCGAAATACGTATAGAGCAATATACAAATAAAGCGATTGAAATAGAAGTTAAAATTCCGAACATTCTTATTTCTTGACTAGAGCATTACCAAAAAGTGTCCGTTGAAACGCTGGGTTCCCGCTTAGGAGGAGAGTGTGCACTGTATTTCATAGCGCTTAAATGTTCTTTGATTTCTCGGGTTCAGTCGTTATCGAAATCACTTTTCGAATGCTTAAACTCTCCTTGAGAATGCTTGGTCTAGGCCTTGCTTGATCCGAAACATTTATTTCAAATACAGTCAAACTTCCATGACTCGAACACTTCTGCAACTCGAACTGAATCGGGTGGCAATAGCGAATACACACACCTACTTTATATACAATTTCGTTTCCCTTACTCGAAAGTCTCTATAGCTCGGAGTATTTCTTTGGATAATGGTGGTTCGAGTAATGGAAGATTGAATTTTTTTCAACCTTTGATATGGCTCGATTTTTGATTTTCGATTTTTGCTTGAATTTTGGAATTTTTTTTTTGTTTTCTTTTTTCAAAGAACCAAAATAAAAGCAATTGACTCGCTACACAAAAATTAAATTGTAAAGTCTTAAATATTTTTAGCTTCGTTCGTTTCGCTTCGGGCATGACTAATTTTAGTGTCCTTTGGCCAGTTTGAGTTTTAATTTTTTAATTTTTTTTTTTTGTATTTTTTTCGAGTGAAAATGCCTACTTTCAAAGCAGTAAATCAAAGCGAAACGGTTTCTCCCTACGAAATTTTGTCTATACTTATAATGAAACATTTGTGTGTTGTACATATGAATGTACAAACATACATATGCATATAAATCAAGAGGTTCGGGTGAAGGAAAATTGAAAATGAAAATGGAAATGAAAAGCGAACGGCGATTTTTCATGATATCTTTGGCCTACAGGTGGCATATAAATCTTTATTATGAAAACGTATTCAATTTACTCACACCACAAAGGCGATAAGAGCCAATCCAAGGAGCGTCTATACTACATTCAAGATTCACATACATATTCATCCATACAAATACGCAAAATTGTATCATAGAAATTCGGTAAATATAGAGCAAAACGGTCGAGCTGTGAGCCAAAAAAGAAGAAAAAAAAAAAAACAATTTTCTTAAACTTAAAAAAAAAATTAAAAATAAAAAAAAATTAAATAAAAATAAAAAGAGAAAGAGAAAAAAATTTCGCGTATGACTCATTCACGCTTTCCGTTGTTTATTTGAAAGGCTGCCAAATGTCGTGAGTTCTGTTCTGTTCTGTTCCTTTTGGCAACATTAATGAGCAACGTATTTAAGCGATTCCATTGCTGGCCGCCGTAACGGTGAATGCTGATTCTCTTCGTGGATTCGGCATCAGCATCAACATCAGCCACTACTCAGCGCGCTATGGGTGACATGGCGTTTGTTCGAGTGACAAGTTGATTCTTGCTTTGTGTACTCTGGCCTCTTGTCTCTTGTCTCAACACGTCGATTCTTGATGCTGTCGCCATTCATTAGTAAAGTGATGAGATATATTTTGCAGTCTACGCAACATGCCCTTGAATCCTTCAATGTTTGATGAATTTATTGCATTGTTTTTTCTCTCTCTTTCTCTCTCAAATATATATTAACCAATGAACCACCAACCAACCAACCAGCCAACAATCAATGTACGAATTCCTCTTTTGGAATATTCTCTGTTTCTCTCTCTCTCTCTCTCTCTATATATGTATATATATATAAAAATGTATCCCTCTCCCTCACAAAAATGACCACGAGCTTTCTTTTAAGTTACCAATATTTTTCTCCCCCACTTCATTGCGAACTCGTAGGCATTTGGACGCCGACATCATCACTGAACAATCTCAACGAAATCCACTCCACACCACCACACAGCGCTGCACCAACGCCACCGCCTCCACCACCACCGGGGCGTCCGATTTGGACACCGCAGCCCTCGCCAGTGACTGGACGCAAGGAATTCCGCCCAATACGATTCGAGTCGCCCACACTGCAACGTCGTTACGTCATACAGCCGCCCACTCCCGATAGGCCTCCAATTTCGGCTCCATTACCGCCGTGGTCCGATCAACAGAGATTCTCGTATACCCTGCCCTCACCACGATCGATCAACAGTACAACAACAACAATCGGCTCGAATAGCACGCCTGCTTACAATGGTGTCTCGCACAGTGACATAGCACTCAACGAGCATCGTCCCAGCGCGAGTGTCTCGGATAAAATTCGATGTAATCAGCCGCCCTCTTTCTCGTTCTCACTCACTCACTCACACTCTATTTATACATATATAAATTTCAATATTTAAAAAAATTATTTTTTTTTCCAACCTCTAACCGTTTACTCGCCCTCAACACACGATTATATTCCCGCTTTTTTCTCATTTTTCGCTGCTCTAAATTTCAAAATTTTTCACTCACTTTCATTTCCATCTTGAAACAGCATTCGAGCGTTCTGCTTCAGCATCCGAATTGAGCCGTCCATTTACTCGCCGACATCCAGATCCCAATCGTCCTATATACAGACCCAACGAGATCAGTAAGTATAAGGCCACAAGAATCGCGATTGATGCACAATGCACAGTCATTCGGTTACTACTCTGTTTCTTTCTCATTCACCGATTTCTGACCTCTCCCGACACGAACGAACACGAATCGAACACACAAAAAAAAAAACACACAAATAAATATGAATGCAAAACGGAAAACAAATTATATTGCATACTTTTAAGCGCATACTTTATGTAACTCACAAAAATCCTTCCATTCAGTTTTCCTCATACATTCACATTCACATTCCCATTTAACACACAATTCAGCAAAATAAAAAAGTTTTTAAACAAATGAAATTAAAAAAAATTTTTACAACATATTTTATTAATATAAAAGAAAATATTAAAAAAAAAAAACAAACAAAAACCAATTTCCAGTCTATAAAGTTAAGCATGAGTACATGAGTGAACCGGAAACGGAAAACGATCGGCCACGGAAAATGGCGCAGCTCGAACGCCGTCAATACGACGGCATCGGACCAGTTACCAAAGACGGAATGCCAATCATACTCAGATCAGAGGTCAAGGAACCGCATCAACACGAATGGTACAAACGTCTCTATCAGACGATACACAAGCAGAAAAACGGCGGTAAATATCCAATTAGGGATAACTAGCGATGTCGATATTATTCGAAAAATCCCATCGCTTTTTCTAGAGAAGTCATTTTGTTTGTTTTTGTTATCATTCGACGATAATTTCACAATCGAATTTCAATTCTTTCACTTTGTGATCGAATTTGGATTGTTTTTTTTTTTTTTTTTTTTTTTTGTTATTTTTCTTTTGTAAACTAGGACCCTTAAAATATATCTGTGGCAAAATGGAAGAGTAGCTTAAGTCGACATAAGCGAGAAATGATTTAATGGCTTTGAAGCTATAACGAAGTTAGGGCGCTGATGTGTGCTCAATCCATTTTCTTAAATCGTGATTTTGTACGAAATTATTGGCATTTACTTTTTAGCTTATGTATGTGTGTATTTAGAATAACTTTTGCTTTTGGGGGCTCTCTTCAGTTCTGTCAGAAATGAAACAGAAATGCAAAACTTCATAAGTATAAAAAACACTTGAGAAAATTTCTGATTTATTTCTGAAGCGGTTTTTTTATATGAATTTTTTTTTATTTCTGACAAAGCTGGAGAGAGCCCCTTAGGAAAAATATCTTATGTGCACTCAATTTTCATCACATATACCGAATTTTCATTTTAAGTGTGAGTAAATCGAAGATTTACATATCGATAAAGCGCTTAAGTGGAAAAATTCGAGTAACTCAAAACAGGAAATATCGACTTTAGCTGCTCTTCCATATTGCCACAGTTATATATGGTATACAAATACATGTCGAACTTTGAAGCAAGATTTCGAATAAGTAGATTGCATTAGAATGACAAAAGTGGGGTGGTATTTTGTACAATTTTTTTTTAATATTATTTGTAACGGGTCGATGCGTCTAACCGCTCATGGCACTGCGTTCAATTATGGACTACGGTGACAAGCCCATCTGTTTTAGTGGAGCAGATTAAGCGCTCCAATAGGTAATAGGACGATCAGTATCGCTCCTTATTCTATACCGGATAGTTCTTGTCTGTCCAGTGTTTCTGAAGAGTGCGCATCCTGTTGTGAATTAATTCGAACACTCTCTTATTGTATGTGTTACTTAATGTAAAAGCCCCACTCATTTTCCATACAATGTCACTTTCTGCATCATTTCGGATATACCGCATAGTCTCATGTAGTTGTTCTGAGATCATATATCGGATTCAATCATTTAGGAATGCCTCCATCAGTCTTAGTTTAATCACTTCTTTAGACAAAAGTAATGCTTCTATTGTTAGCTAAGATCTCATATTTTGGATCCACTAGTGAACTATAGTCGAATGTGCGTAGCTGACTTGCCAAAATTAAATTTTGTTTATCTGTTTTAATTATTATTCTCTCTGTAGAGTTCTAAATTTGTTAGATTTAGGTTTTACTTAGTAATATTGTTCTGATGTATCATACGATATCATTTCGAGTCAAACTCATACATTTCGATTTCCGCGATACATTCTGTACATTGTTGAACATGTATTGACTGTTATCTGACCATCAGTTTGTTTATATCAAAAAGTTGAGTGTAAAAAGGAGAAAGTTGCATATTCTTAAGAGCTATAAGTTATATCAAAAATATGTGTCCTTCAACGTTGCGAGGAAATGCAACAAAATTGTGTTGATCCTGTCTGAAAATCTTTGCTACGCTCAACGCATACTTCGTAGATTGATTTTTTTTACGTATCATACGCTACAAATGTCGATCAAGAGGTGATTGAGCTTTTTCTTTCAAACATTCTGTAAGACAAGAACATTTTGACTTTTATGAATTTTTTTTTATAGAAAATAAAAAAAAAAAAAAAAATCAAACATAAATTACATCAAAAATATGTGTCCTTCAACGTTGCAAAAAACAAAATTGTGTTGTCCTGCCTGAAAATCTTTGCCTACGCTCAACGCATACCATCGCAGATGATTACGTGATACGCTACAAATGTCCAAGAGGTGATTGAGCTTTTTCTTTCCACCTTAAGAAAGAACTTTTCTTTTATTTTTTTTTCTTAGAAACATAAAGACAAATAGTAATAAATAGTACCGAAGAGCTGTATTCTACAGCCTGGAATGGATTGTATTGGCTCCTTATTAATAACGTAACATGAATCGCTTCACATATGCAACTTAAAGGTTGTTGCTTGCTTGCTACTTTTTTAATCGATTTTCTATTTATTCTAGAGTCATAAAATCGCAAAGTGCACTAACCGACAAAAACTTAATAACAATAATACAGCCTAATAATATAATTCTACTTTTTAACGTAACTGATGTTCTAATATGCAACATTAATATATCTGTTGCATAATCGATTCACTATACTTATTCAGAGTCATCAATCGCAAATGCACTAACCACAAAAATAATAACAATAATAAGTAATAATATCAATTTACTAACTTACTGCTGTTCTAATCTGCACATAATATTTTTTTTAAATTTATTTCATCTAAGAAAAAACTACTAAAAAGGAACTAACTAATTAAAAAATTTCTAATTATAAAAAATAAATAATGAAAAAATTTTTCGCACCAATTTCTCAAAATCTTGCATTAACACAGAAACTGCAAACTGATTATGAATATAATTTGCTTTAAATGTACATAGGTACCTATTGAAAAATTCAAATTTCAACTAATAAATGTAGGTATATTTGTTCTATTTGTTTTACTGTTTTCTATTGGAATCGCACAGGACGTTATCCGTACAAGTCTAGCGGTTATCAATCGGAGCCTGAACCCAACTACGATTCCGATCACTCCATATTAAAGTATCGTACTGTCGATAAGAACCGCCTGCAATCGGTCTCCTCGGCGGCAAATATTCGCGACGAAAAGTAAGCTAACACATCTAAATATATTCTCATTTTCTTTTAGTTAAAACTCTTTCGTTGTATATTCCGCTCCCCAAAGGCTTTATGGTACTATGCCAAACTCTTTAAAATCGAGTCAACCATTGTACAAAAATCAACCTGGACGTATCGAGAACTACACGACCGGTCATTCTTCGATATCGGAAAAAGAAAAGAAAGAAGTATGTATAGATTTACATTTCCATTTCCATTATATAACATACATACATATTAGTTCTAAAGCAGTTCCATTCACGTATGTTTCTACAGTGCATGCCTCGATCAAATATTAACATAACTAAATATAAAAAAAAAATCAAAATTCAAAATTCAAAAAATAGCATTCCATCAAACATATAATCGAATCTAAGCACATTTTAAGACATTCTCATTTGAATATAATAATATTGTTATCGAAATTTTTTAACGTTCTCATATGATGCAAAAGAAAAAAAATCACAAATTAAAAACAAAAAAAAAACATTGCTAATCAAAACTTTCGATTTTTCTCGATATCACCAAACAATCCAAATTCTGCTAATCACTTTTCTAGTGGTGGGACGAAGTGATGGACATCTTTAATGGGGTATGCACTTTTTTTAAAACTAATTATGTAAAATATTTGAAATTAAAAAAAAAAATTTTAATTTTTTTTTTTTTTTTGCTAACCACACACCGAAAAATTGACGATTATTCTAATTACCCAGTGCAGGCTTAATGACGAGTAAATTCTTCCTCTTTGAATCAGAAATTTTCATAAAATTCGAAGTCAGATAAGTGAACTTCAATAATCACGGAAACCAGACGGGCCCCCTCTAGGACATATGGGATCAATTTTCTAAAAGCCACCAGTCCAGGGTTAAAACTTTGTCATAGATAAGAAAACAAAATATTGAATGGGTTACGAGATATAAACCATAAGAAAGATCGCAGCTTAATTCTCGGCTACACTTTTTGGGATCGATTTTAATAAAATTAAGCGTTACCATATTCTCCAAGAATTTTTAGAACTTGCAGTCAAATTTCGGTTTGCATTCAAAGACCTCAAATATTTGTCACAGTGTAGTTAAGAAATATAAATACTGGGTCGCTGATCACGAAACTGATATCCATTTATTACAGTTAATTCATTTATTGGCGTGATACGCCGTACGTCCGTGGAAAAATAAAGCTATCTCTAGACTTGAAACAGCAACCTCAATATGAAGTTAAATTCATTTTTAGTACTTCAATAGTAAGGCGATCCAGAAAGTCTTCTTAAATCCCTTTTAAATTTATCCCTTTCAAAAATTATGGGAATAAATTTAAAAGGGAACTTTAGAAGACTTTGTGAAATGCCAAATTAAAATTAAATTTTTGTAAGTAAACTAGCTGATCCGGCAAATTCGCCTGCCGCCTCAGAAGGAACTATGTAATGTGTCAACAATATTTCTATCCATTTTCCCCATCTTTCCTTGGCGTTCAAAGACACATTATTTTCCTTTTAAAAGGGCTCAACGCTGTTAAGGGCTCTACGCAGATACGCAGGAAGTAAATTTCCTATACTAAAAACATGCAAAAAAAATCAAGAAGTACTTCGAGTTACTTCTGATACTTCAACGAATACGCAGATTAAAAGCAATTGAGCATGCAGGGTTGCATTTCAACTTGAGCGGGCAAAGTCTTTTTACTTCAACTTAACAACGAGCACTTTCATTCTTTGGCGGAAGTAAGTGAAAAATTGCTGCGCAATGTCAAAAATGTAAAGTATAACAAGCGGGAAGCTCGCTCGATTTGTTTGAAATTTTGTCTGATATGGGAAGCTCGCTTCAAACTTAATTACTTCACAAGAACGAGCTCTATACTTCCTGCATATCTGCGTAGAGCCCATTAAAGTAAATTGAAAGGAAGTAACGAGCTCATTATTTTGAAGAAAGGAAATCAGAGTTGAAATTTCGATAACAGGTCGACAGAAATATAGAAAATGTATGACTTAAATGCAACCCTGTGAGTCCGATTACTTATAATTAGCGTATGCGTTCAAGTAGCGAAAGTAAGCCAAAGTACTTCTTTGTTTTTTCTACATGTGTTTGGTATAGGAAATTTACTTCCTGCTTTAGAGCGTAGAGCCCTAAAAAAATACAAATTTTCCTTCCACAAATTGAAATAAAGGAGAAAAATAAGACGTATACGCAATTTTACACCTTCCCATATACAAGTTTTTTGAAATAACAATTCCCACACGTCGTATATGTAGTTACTAAAACTAAAAATTTCACGATGGGACCAAGTACCTATTGAGGTTAAGGGGCATGAAAAAAAAAATTCTTGTTGGCCGATTCTCACTCCAGTCGTTTCGGAGGAGTTTGGTAACAAACACCGCGATATAAGGATTTTATAGGATGTGGACTTATAGGATGTATTTGAGAAAATTTTCTCATTTTAAATCGTAATTTTCATGATCAGCGTTCTCGAATTGATAGGAAAATCTCCATTGGCTTTGATCTCGCAAAAAAGCCCAAATTTTGTAAACTACCTGACCTGACCTGACCTGACCTGACCTAAACAATAAGTAGGTATATTCAAAAATATTCGTAGAAAGATGGCTCTTTAAATCCAGGAAGTGGAACGACATTTATGCCAAAAAGTCATACACTTGATTGTCAAAAAATTTTCTTTGAAGTATAAATTGTTATCGTAGTTACGTATTTTTCTCACTAACTTCAAAAAGATTCGTTCTTGCACATGAGCACAAACTTTTTTGTTCGGCACGAAATCAATTTTCATTAAATAAAATTCAATAATAAATTAATAAATTTTCCATTGGTGTAAATTTTAACTCTTAAATGCCAACATGAATGAATGAAATTAGATACATTGGCTGCAGGAGCGCGTAGTTATACCACAAATAATCATCGATTATGCGAATGATGTAAGCACTTATGGAATTGACTGCCATTACACCGAAAAGAATTAATGGTCCTTTAAAAAAAAAAAAAAAAAAAAAAAATGAAAAATAAAAAACCAACAAAACCAATTTTCCTTTACTAAATGATTAACTAATACCGATTTCTCTCAAAAAACCCTCTTTAGCATTTCGATCAAACAAAAGTCTCGCCCCACTACACCGAAGGGAACCTGTCCAGGTAATTGAATTAAAACTCCATTTCGAAAGAGAATCTATTGATTTTTTTCCCCCCCCATATTTAGAGCATTAGCAAAGGAGTCCGGTTATACGAGTGACTCAAATCTAGTCTTCCGTAAAAAAGATTTCCCACCGGGTAGTCTTTTAAGTCCCATTGAACAGAAGCAGGCATACAAAAGCCTACAATACGGCGCCGAACCGCCGTTATTAGGCTTCCGCAAGCCGGCACCGGAAAAACCAAAAGGTAAGCTTCATCAAAATGTTTGCAATGTATTTTAAGCCATTGCAAAGTTCTGTTCTACTAAAAAACTATTGTACTATTATCGCGCTAATAATCACTGAAATCTTGACACTTCCGGTCTATGGGTAATAATTATAATGTACATATATATTAATTTTTTTTTTTTTTAATCTATGCAAAGCGACGTGGTGATGGGTTTTGGGTTGGATGCACCGTAGTTTACTAATGTTGGTCTTTTGAAAGGATTTTCCAATAATCAAAATAATATGATATTTCAATATGTTCATAGTCACTGTAGTTCGTTTAGCGAACCACCGTTAGCAGGCACGAACAGAAAATTCTGTCCTCACCAATGGCAAATATATGCAACGTATTCGAACTGTGGTAAAGCGCACCGAACTAAGTTCAAATTCAAAAAAAAAAAAAAAAAAAATCCCTAATGATTTTGTTTATTTCAAATTTTCAATCACATCTTAAGACTACATTGAGGAAGTGGAGTACATACAAATCTCACCGACGTTGACTAAAATACGAATTACGACCAAGGAGATCGAGAAGTCAACCTCATTACCCGCATCGAAGTCTCTGGAGAAAATTCAATTAACTGAAAATCCATCTTTAAACTCAACAAAAACTAAAATAGAAACAACAACAACAGCCACTTCTTCGGCAACAGCAACAACAACAACTACTACCACTGCTACAGCCAAACTATCGACAACAACAATGTTCAACAGCTTTTCGAAGCATCTGCCTTCCTTTATACCGCTAAGTCAAGGCCGCGAAGAGAAATCACCGCCAGTGCCCGCTCCACCACAACGTGGCACAGCTTACGTTAAGGCGGCGAACGATCGTTTGGTCCAAGTTCGCAGTCGGCACGAGCAATGCTTCCAGAGTCCCGACAGTAATGTTTTGCCCGCTAATCGCTATGGTACGATAACGCTCCGAAAGCACAATCGCAATGAACCGATTTGTCGCTCCAAGTCTGCCGGCGCCATGCCAACTCTACTATCCACGACCATGACGATGAAAGAGACGCGCACCGAGCCCGATGGCCCAATGGTGCATACGGCTCGCTTTCGTCATCAGGCCCGCATCGGAGCTGCAAGTCCAACACGTAAGCCAGCAACACGAGTCGGCACCGGCACGGCACCACCACTGCGTCATTGCGTCAGTCAAGTCGCAGTCCAGTCGCCTTCGGTAGAAGCATTTCAAAAGAGCGTACCTTCGCCGAAGAAAAGAAACGCCTTGAGAACGTGCTTCCGCGCAGCCGCAACACATTCGAAGCGAGCACGAACATACTGCGTGATCCTTCACTGAAATCGCCACAGGAGGTTAAGGAAGCTGTGCGCTCCTATGCAACTTGCAATGCGCATCATGTCCGTAGCAAGTCGGTGCCGCGTCTACATGTCGTCGCAACTGGCGGTGGCGGGATGGCTGTCAACACCACTGTACGGCATACAATGTGCTTTCCACAGACGCACAAACGCGAAACATCCTTGCAGTATGCAAAGATCCCACGTAAATCTGGCTTGCCCCAGCGTAGTTTGTCAGCCAAAAATGTTCCGAAGAATGTTTCCACCACGAGTCTAACACGTACGAACTCAACATTTTCGCTGGAATCGACAACAACACACATCGTTAAACCCAAATCGAACGGTTCGACTTCGACTATCGAGCAGACAACAAAATCCAAGATCGTCACAAAAACGCCAAAATCAAGACCACAGGCAAAAACATATCTACAGACACCGCCACTACCGCTACAGCTTCTGCCAAGCAAAAGTGACAGCAATATTATGAAAAAGGCCAGGGCAATGCATGCAGTTCAGAAAGCCGTTGCTCATCCACAAAAGATACCTACAAAAAGACCTACTACCTCGAAAACAAGAACAACAACAACAACAACAATCCCAACAACAGTCAAGCGCCCAAGCGGTGTGCACGAAACCCAATCGACGCATTATTTCCAACACGCTACGGCCCACCGCAGTGACCAGACACTAAGTTGGCATGAGTGCACAAAGTCTTTGATCACACCCAAAATTCCGGTCACATCGGGCAGTAAATTTGAGAGCTCGTTTAATACGCGCAGCCTGAGTCCCCGTATTGCAACGGAATACAATTCTGAAGAGCGCTACGATTGCTTCGACGGCCAACCGACGGATTTCAATGGCGCCAGTTGCATTGAAGACCTCGTCTGGCAATACGAACAACGTTCGCAAAATGGCCCAAAGCCACCTCAAAACACTTCTGTGCGTAAATTCTCGCCCACACGTGAAATTCGCGTTCCACAATCACAATCGTCGTTTCCATCCGGCTATACATCACATTCTGTGTCGCATGAGTCACGTAGATTCTCACCAACATCCGAACGAAGAGTACCACAAAATAAAGCATCTTCAAAGCCCATCAATTCTCGTCCGATTTCTCCTCGTAACGATTATGAAGAGCCACGAAAGTTCTCGCCCACTCGTGAGGTTCGTATTCCTCCAAGTGAAAATCAACAAATGGCAAGACGCCCCAGATCACCTCACGATGTACGTGTACGTGACATCGCGCGCCCCGACTCACCAGCAGAATTGAGACGCTTTTCACCAACTCGCGAGATCAGAATAGCGCAAACAGAGCTCCCGATGACCCATGCTCCGTGTTTTCATTTATCGCGGCCGCGATCACCACGAGACGTTCGCGATATTGCACGGCCGGATTCACCATCGTCACCACCGCCACGTGGCTTCTCACCAACGCGTGAGATACGAATACCGCAATCACCACACCGCACAAAAACGCCAGATTTTCCGGCAACTGATCAACGTCCATCCGAACTAATAGAACGAAGGATCGAGCAAACCGAAAACTTCTCGCCCACGCGTGAGGTACGCGTGCCACAGACACGCTCGCCGTCACGCCGACGCATTGAGAGTTGCCGTTCGCAATTGCGATCGACAGAAACTCACAAGGTCATACGTGCCAGCAGTCTGAGCAGCGCCGACGATCGTGCTCAACGCGGCCTCTATTTATGCTCCGAGCTTTCGCATAGTGCCACTTCCCTCAGCTATCATGATCGCCATAGTCCATCTTGTCCGTACCGCAATAATTCGGCACGTTTTACCGATCTAAATCGTTTCTACAGCACGCTGGAACGTGTCGGACAGCTGGAGCGTGCCACGTCCGAGACCAATTTTAAACCTCTTCGTAAGGAAAGTGCATTGCTCGACTTCGACGAGTGGCGAAAGGTTCGTCTACATGAACGTGCCGAGAAGGAATTGAACTTTCTTGTAGGTAAATTAAAACAAGACCAACGTGAGAAGGATTTACTATTTCGTTCCAAGGACGTCGAGGATGTTAAATGGCGCAAAGAAATGGATTTCGGTTTGCATGCAAAAGAGAAATCGGTCGAGGATTTACGCGAAGACTTTGAGCGTAAGTTGGCCCTCAAAGAATTTGATCTAACGCGAGGCTTGAGCGAGAGCGAGACCAAACGGGAATATATTTGTCCCCATTGGCGTCGTAATACAGTAGCCGATTTGACAACCAACCTCGAGGCAAAAGAAGACGAAGCGAAAACTGATTTGCCATTGGCGTCAAGTGAACGGCACTTCAGCAAGCAATTGGTCAGTTCACTCTCCAAGGAGCAAATCCTTAAAGTGACCCAACAATTGAACGAGCTCTATGCACAAGGCCCAACAGAAAATACAACGACTGGAGATGTTTCAGAAAAATACGTCATAACGGTTGATAAGAGACGTTTTAACTCTGATCCGACGAAGGCCATCTCTCCCTTAAAGGTACGAAGTAATTCGTCCATAACGAAGGAAGACCTTCTGGGTCCAGTAGTTCGAAAGAAGCAAGCATTGGCTAGCACATTGCCGAAACAGCCGAGGCAACCCGAGAAGCCACAACGTTCCTGCTCGCCAGTTCTACTGCCACGCGAAACACGAGGAGCCTCGGCAGCAAAAAATGCAGATATCAAAAAAATGGAGGCCACCATTGTTGGGCAAAAAACTTCTGACCCAAAACCACCCATCTGCAATGGCAATGGCGGTGCAACGGACGAACCAGCAATCGATGTGACACTTAAAAAGAAAGAACCTTCAAAAATCGATCATATCTCACAGAAAATCCAATACTTTGAGGAGCGTCAATTTGAAGAGCCAACGAAGACCATCTACCATGCACGCGAGGACTCATCGCCAGATGAGGAAGAAGTCATGCGTATTATTGAAAAAAATATTAAAGAACGTGAACGTGAACGCGAACGCTCCAATGGAATGAAACCAGTGAGAGAAACTGCCACGGGATTTTGTTATCACAAAGAGCTGAGCAACTCGCTAACAGATCTGAAAGACATCTACGGGGAGCGAAATATTTCGCGTGTAAATTTTCATATGCATACGCCTCCAGATCGGCCGCCCGAAGTGGGAGATGGAGAGCAGCAGGAAGAAGACTCCAAGGAAAATCGAGAGAACCAATTTGAGGTGACAGCAGTCACTGAGACCGCTCTGAATGTTGATAATGATGATAATGATGCCGGTGATCCGGGCTCAGTGTATTGCAGCAGCACGGAACTCTACATAGACCCGACAACATTTCATTATCGATCGCGTAGTGTCTCCCCACAATCGCAGGCATCATCGGCGTATCTCGAACGGATTCAGACCGGAGAGGTTCAAAAAATGTGCCAAAAATTCGAAAGCATTGGTCATTGCCAACGCGATCGCGCGCTATATCAGAGAGATCATTTTTTTGGGGTTAGTTCGCTGAGAAAGGTGCGCAGCGATTCCGAATTGAATTCCGCATCCGATTCGGAGTCAAAAGACGCCTTAAACACGCCGCAACACAGCGATGTGGCCAGAGTAACACACAAATTTGAAATGCAAAATATTGCCATAGAAGATGAAATATTACCGAAAGAGATCCGTCCACGGTCACGTCCATCGCACCGTAATACCGCAATAATGCCATCTAGTACAAGAACTCATCATCCCCTTATGCCTCACATTGATATAATCAGTAAAACCGCTTCGTTAGACGATAATGCTCTTAAGAAGCCTGCCAAATTGACGTTCGTTCCGAATTCACGTGAAATCAGTCCACCGGGAAATGTCGAACGCATACGAGATCGCTATGAATCACCACCTCGACAAGAACCGATGGTCTCGAATCGTTTTCTCTCGAATTCCAATCCCGATCTAACAGATATCGGAGCACACCTATCGGCCGATTGGATTGCACACAAATATCCCAATCCACAACAACAGAATGGAACGACGAAAAGAGCACGGCGCCAACGGCGCTCCAATTCCGTGTCGCCACCGCGTCCACCCAAATGCGTACGTCATACGGAGACAACTGTTGTGACGACTTCATTGCGACCCAATTACGACATTTTCGCCAATCAGAATTTCGATCCGAAAAAGCATCAACCCAAGGCACGCTACGTGCCCAAGGACGATGACTACCGAGGTGCATCCAACACAGCCGCCAACACCACCAGCTTTACCACCACAACCACCACTGCCAGGAAAGCCAATGCAGCACATGCATTGTCCTGTGCTGGCCATTGTAACATTCTGCGCAAAAGTGTGGCAGTAAAATTCAAAGGTTTATTGCCGTCTTAAAGACATTTTATGCTAGTCCATAAGACACAAAAGCAATTTTCTAATGGATAGAATGTATAGGGTGTGTTCATTTATCCTTGAGACGGACGATCCATCGTGAACAGTATTAAGGAAAATATTGCAAATAATTCACATAAAGACATCACATACAATTCCAATGGTGTGGGTTATCCGTTTTTTTTTTTTTTTTTTTCTATAACCACGGTGAAATATTTCAGTCTCTCCATTCAAGTGAAATGAATGTTCACGCCAAAACGATCCTTTTTAATTAGAAATCCGTTCATATAGACATAAAAATGTCTTGGGAAAATCTGTTAAACAAATTGAATTGTTTTGCTTTTAACTCAGCAAATTTTTAAGGAGTGATTACTAATCATATGTACATATATATGAACATATGAGACCGAACTAAGTCCAACGTTTTTAAAAACAAAAGTTAAAATTTGAATTATGTGTTCGAAATAAGTGGCAAATATGAGGCTACAAAACATGACTCCGAAATAATTCCGAAATAGTGGTAAATATGAGACTCAAAAACATGACTTCGAAGTATATTGAAAATACGAAGCTCTGAAATATTAGTCCGAATTGTGTCCGAAATAATTTTGAAAGATAGCGCTCAAAATCATCACTCCGAAATGACTACGAAATGTTTAGAATATACAAGGCTGAGAAGTATGTATAAGTTCAACATATGTCCGAAAAATATGAGGCTCCAAAACATGACTCCGAAATGAGTCCGAAATAGTGGCAAATATGCGATTCAAAAACATGGCTTCGAAGTATGTTGAAAATACGAGGCTCTGAAATATTAGTCCGAATTGTGTCCGAAATAATTTTAAAATAACAAAATCATCACTCCGAAATGACTCCGAAATTGCTCCGAAATGACTCCGAAGTTTTATAAAGTTCAAAATAAGTCCGAAATAAATGAGAAATATGAGGCTACAAAACATGACTCCGAAATAATTCCGAAATAGTGGCAAATATGCGATTCAAAAACATGGCTTCGAAGTATGTTGAAAATACGAGGTTCAGAAATATTAGTCCGAATTGTGTCCGAAATAATTTTGAAATATAGCTCAAAATCATCACTCCGAAAGACTCCGAAATGTTTGAATATACAAGGTGAAAATAAGTCCGAAATAAATGATAAATATGAGGCTCCAAAACATGACTCCGAAATGACTCCGAAGTAGTGGCAAATATGCGATTCAAAGACATGGCTTCGAAGTATGTTGTCAAAACGAGGCTCAGAAATATTAGTCCGAAATGTGTCTGAAATAATTTTGAAATAACAAAATCATCACTCCGAAATGACTCCGAAGTTTTATAAAAGTTCAAAATAAGTCCGAAATAAATGAGAAATATGAGCCTCCAAACCATGACTCCGAAATGAGTGCAAGGCTCAGAAGAATTTGTCGAAAATACGTCCGAAATAATAGAGATATATGAGTCTCAAAAACATAACTCCCAAATATGTAGGTTCAAAATATGTGAGGAAAGCGAAACTCAGAAACATGAATCTGAAAGGTGTCCGAAATATATAGAAAATGTTAGGCTTAGAAAAATGAATCCGAACTGAGTAAAAATAAAATAGAGAAATATGAGTCTCATTTAAATGATCACTGAGAGTGAGAGAATTTATTTTGAAAGCACTTCATTTTGAATTTGCACTCAAGTTTTCAATTTTCTATACATTACAAAATTCAGTCATTTTGCCTTCTTGGCTTCATTATTTCTGAATTCAGAGCTGAAAATACTCACGAAATGGATTTTACCTTTTTTTTACTTTACTTTTTTTTTACTGTGTAAAGAGTTTCGACTGTATTCCCGGGAGTTTTTCCCAGCGGATGATAGTTATCGAGAAAAGATTCCTCCTATATCCTAAACACACGGCGATATGAATATAAAGTTGGAGAGGATTTCGAAATTTTGTGATCAAGTTATCAAAACCTTCTGCCTTTTAAGTATTGACGCTTAGGAAAGGTACTTCCTTTTTTTTTGGCGGTGACACATGACTGGGGAAAAAATTCCCAGGGAATAGATATTTAGGCAATTCACAAGGTCTTCTAAAATAAATAAATCCCCATAAAACGTATCGCAAAAATACACATTTTAGCAGGGTATAACTTTAAAAGGGAGTCTAGAAGGCCTAATTGATTAAGACTCTGGCTTTCAGATAGTAAAATAGTTTATAAAGCTTTCTAATAATCCTTGAACTCGTTGGCTTGTCGGAAAAAGTAACAATCGAGCGAACCATCCATCTTAGAAGCATCACATCAAAACATTAAATCATCGGTTGCATTTCGAATTGCTTACCTACCTAGCTATCTGTTAATTTATTGGTTCTTCAGCAGCCTTAACAATCGCTTTCTAATTCTTTGTAGCATCAAAACTTATGCTTTTTTTTTTATCTTGAGCTTAACTTTCTTGGGTTTCGAAGGAGTCGAGTTTTGCGGTTTATACATAAAACAGATAACCTTAAGCTTCTCTCTTCCTTTTCTTCCTTGTTTAATTTCTTTTATGCACCACATTTGCTTACAAAAAGAGAAACTTACACAAAAACAAACAAACATACAAAATTAACGACATACAACTACAAAAAATTCTTTTCTTTTACATCATATTAAATTTACGATAATATAGATCAGGACAACGCTCCTCCAGTTCCACCAAAAACATACAGCAAACAAGGGGACTTACCGTCCCATGGTCTGAACGGAAACATTCGCTCAGGTGAGTGAGCGTTAATGCAAAAAAAAAAAAAAAAAAAAAATAAGTTTTTAAAAACGAGCACGAACCACAAAAACAAAAATATTTTAACCCTTTAACGCACAAGGGAGAAGTTTCCCGCCAATAAGTTCAACAATTCATGGCAATGTTTTTAGTATTGCTATGTATCGCTAAAACTATACGAGGGGCGGGAGAACATTTGTAACTTTGGCGGTGAAGGGTTAAAGAAAACAAGGACACTCCTGATTTGATTTGAGCAAATCCAGTCAGTAGGTTAAGATACCCAAATACGCACAGAACGATACTAAACGATACAATTTTAATACGCATACACTTTCACTTGTTGGCATCGAGCGTTGCACAAAATCAATATCCAGTCCCTGCCATCGCCCCAGCCCCCCCACCACAGTCCTGACTTCACTTTGCCGCACTACAGTTCGATTCATTTCACTCTTTCGATTACCTAGAGAGAGGCCACAACCAATAAATTTAGGTATATAAGTTATACGGTTGAGTCGTGTTGCTAAACATTGGTCAAAAAGAGGGGTTGGGGGGGTTGAGGGTTGAGGGGGGATGGAAAAAACTGAAAGCGTATTGGGATGGCACTTGCCGCATTGCCGTGGTTGCCATGAACGACGACATGTTCAAGACATCAACGTAACCGTTACAACATAAACGTGAAAGCGAAGTGAACGTGAACGTGAACAGCCCGAAACCACCCCCTTTAGACGTCTAGAATTACGTTCGGTTAGTCAAAGCCCAAGCCCAAGCACAAGCACAAGCCATGCCAGGCCAAGCTAGAAAGTCTCGAGCGTAAGCATTTAGTATGCAGGCTGTAACAAGCCAAAGGCAACGTGTTTCGCGGTGTATCGTGTCGTGATTTCGCACAGATTTTTCCGTAAGCAGTGCAAAAACTTTCAAGGTATAAAAGAACAACAAACAAACGAAATTAACAAACAAAAAAATTCCCCTATAGTTCTTGCAAATTCCCCTCGAAGGCCACAAGGTACAAGGTAGATACACTCTAGAGAGCAACAACACACATGTATGTACATACATACATTTATGCAACAAGAAAAAATTTGTAGCATTAACTCGCTGTACCCCCACCCCACATTCAATCCATTCAACCCTTTCGCTTAAGATACTCGCATGCAGAACTCGTCGGCGTATACGATATGCACACGTACGCAGTGTCCTCGCGGCGGAAATCATCCGATACGGCAAGACAGGTTCGACCGGATCGACCGGGTCGACAAGTGCGACCGTTTCGATACGATTGCAGGACATCCGCAGACGAATAGATTCTACGATCCGTCATTGGATCCCACCGAGTATAATTACCTAACACAGAAGGCGAATCTCGCTCATGAGCGTAGGCTGGGCATCGGCGGTGCATCGAAACCGAATTGGCAACGCAGTTGCGTTAATCTAACAACGAATGTTGACGCCACCACCACCACCACCGCCGCCGCCGCCGTCCGCCGCCATGCCGAATCAATTTCGGGTGCCCACACAAGAGTTCCACCAAATGGATATGTGGCGACACGATCACACAGTCGATAAGACTCGTCGACAGCAGCAGCAGTGCCAAGTGCCCAATTGCGGTAAGCTTCTATGGGTCAGCCAGACAAGCACAAACAGATCTAGCCGAATCAATGATCCTCGTGCGTATGTGGCATATGGCTATCAAAATACCGCTCTACCGATTATGCCACCGACGAGAACTAACTACGCGCAGCAACAAAAACAACGCGAACAACAACGCAATTCCGCACCGATCATAATACGCACCAATGCCAAAGGCTTACCCAGCACACCATTACCCGAACGACGTCAATCGTACCTCGCCAATCAGCATGCAGTCGAAGCCGGCGTGCCCCTCATTATGGGCGAGAGCAGGATGTCAAGTTAGTATGATTCGTTCGTTAGTTAGTGTTAGTTGATGCTACCGAGTGTAGGGCTACCATTGCACCATTCACTTAAGTGCACCATCAGTGGGTTATTTTTGCATATTCATACATACATACATACATACATATGTAGTATGACCATTTCTCTTTGCGATTCGCAAATGATGAATATCCAAATCACCAGAGCACATGCTTTGAAGTTCCTCTTCTGGTTTCTGTTTCTGTTTTTCTGTTTTTTTTTTTTTTGGTTTTTCAGTTTACTGCATAAAAACAAAACAAAAATATTTGCTCCACCAACCGAGCACGGCTTAAAGCATTCGAGTTCAATGGAGGCCTCTTTTATTTTGTTGAGTTTTTTGGTTATTGAACAAAAAGAAAAATTTGTTTTGTATGGAAAATTCAGTCTCGAAATTTGATTTTTGTTATTTAAGCTCAGAATCCAATATTGCGAGAGAGAGAGAAAAAAGGAGTACCTACTTTGGAGTGTAATAATTTCCTTAAGCTGGGCAATAATGAAATGTTAATTACCTGTGTATGCTTTGGCATTTGAAAATTCTGTTATAAAATCCTTAAAAATAGCTTTTCTTGGGAGCTCCTTTATTCTTGTGGGCCATGGAACGATTGTAGTTGTGCCACTGAACTGAGTGTTTTCTCAAAACTAAAGCAAAAAGCATTTTTACTTTAAGGATAGGCGCCACCAGAGCTGGATTCATGTTGTGGGGGTCCCTAGGCCGGCTGTTAAGTGGGGCCCTTTTCCTAAAACAAACAAACAAACAAAAAATTATTTGCCCAGGGAGTAACAGATAAATTCTATATTCCCACTAACTGCTAAGTATTGATACTGTTGACCATGATACAAGAAAACAAGATAGCGCCACTTCAGTACCGCTATTTTGAGGCTCTCTTTGAGAGCCGAAAATTGAGTTTGTGACGTCACTGAGCGAGAAATTGTTGTTGTTTCCCATGCTATTCAAAAAAGTAAAAAGCCGGTTTAACATGGGAAACAACAACAACGAATCGCGATTTTGAGTTTGTGACGTTTCCTCTCTCAAGTGGCGCTATCTTGTTTTCTTGTATCATGCTGTTGACATTATCCGCTAAAATATTATTGAAAATTATCTGTAGGAAAAAAAATTTTTTTTTAAGAGGATGTGTTATTTTCGAGCATAAGGTTATATATTATTATTTATTCTCTTGTAGAGCATTCTCAGAAACGACAATTATTTTACAGTATCCCTCAGTACCAGGGATCGGGATTAAAACAATTTGCCGTCCTAGGCAATTGAGATTTTTCCGCCTCAGACAGCAGCTGGTAGTATTTTATCTAGTGTAATAGTTCAGAATTTGCCACCCCTGAAAATTTGTCGCCCTAGGCAGCTGCCTATATTGCCTACTCGGTAAATCTGCCAAATCATTCAAAATGCTGTCAAATTTTTTGTTCAAAAATTCAAAAGAATTTTTAAATTTTTTTTTTTTTTTTGTCGTACGCAGTTTTTGGGAAACGTTTTTGTTAACATGACACATGTTAGTCTACAATATTAAAATTTGAATTTTTGAAGAAATTTAATGGCAAATGGCATTAATTGCCCTGATTATGTCTGACAACTATACTCAAACTAGTTGTAATATGAAAACTAGTTGTTATTTCGGTATGAATGTTTTATAACTAGCTTAACAACTAGTTCGTTTTCAGTTGTGTTGTAGTTTTTTGACTATAATGAAATACAACGAATGTAATTTCAAGTTGTGAGAACTGTCAAAATCATACAATACATACATATATATTAGTTTTGGTTGTAAACCATAATCAGAGAATGAAGTTTAGTTGTGTTGTCTTCAAGTATGACTAGACTAAACAGGTTGTTAGTATATAATCAGAGCATAGGACTTATAGTTTTTAACCTAGTTTAAGCTTTTAGAAGTTTTAACCTCTCTTCAAGAGAGTTTAAACCAGGATTATAAATTTTATATGAACATTCAAATATAGCAAAGGTATTTGATTGATTTAAGCTGGCATGAAGACAGACTATAGGAATATAATCGAAGCTTTAAGCTTGCGAAATTCTTAAGCCGAGTTAAAGGCTATGACCCTAAAAATTTTGAAACGATTTAATATGAATATTTCTGTTGGTTTTCTTTAATAAACTGCGTATTGAGGGTTTGCGGGAGCCCCAGGCCATGCCCTAACCGGTCCATTTCTTAAATCCGGCCGTGGGTACCACACAAGGGCGTCATTGACGGGCGGAAGACGGGGTCATCGTCACGTCATTAAGATGGAATTAACATTAAAATCAAGTCACAAGTTTAAATCTACTTTAATTATGAACTAAAAACAATCACAGCCCGTCTTACACCCTTGGGTGGTACCGCGAATTATTTGATATTGAAAAAAAAAAATTGCCGATTAGCCTTTCGTTTTTCAATCAATTCGTCAACTTTGCACCTCCGCACAACAAAGTACAGTCGACTCTCGTTAATTCAAAACTCGAGGGACTCTAAAAATATTACGAATTATCATCGAGTGTGTGAATTAACGAGAGTGGACTGTATAAAGAGATTTTGTAGAGAACTCGTAATCACTTTGAATTATAGAGAGGTTCGAATTATCGCAGGTTTGAATTAACGTGAGTCGACTGTAATGTGTTTTTTTTTTTTTTTTTTTATTGATTGTTCTATTTCTTTTCAAGAGAGCCACCACTTAAAAATTTTGAAAAAAAAAACACGATTTAATTAGCTAAATTGCCGATGCGATTTGATCAATTTGACCCGAACCGAGCAGAGCTTCATACAATGTAGTATTATTAACTTTGACTTAAGCTCTTTTACTCTTTTACACGCTCTGCGAAGGCAAAATTTCAAGCAGACGTACTTACATACTTGAAAGAGAGGCTCGCGAGGCTTTCCCAACTTTCTTCTCAACTCTCATTTTTCATTTCAATTGAGGGGCACCATATGATTTTGTTGTTTTTGTTGTTGTTTATTATTGTTGTGGTTGCCATTATTATTTCTCTCGGTTCCGTTAACTGTGGAGCACTGTGCAAAATTTTTTTTATAAAACCAGCAGCGCCACAGCGTTCAGTATGCAGATAGTGAAGAGTAGTTAAGCCGACAGCTACAATTAGCGCGCATTCGGAAGTGAACCGAAGTAGTGAAGTGAATTGAAGTAAAGTGAAGATTCGTATAAGCGAACGAACGAACGAACGAGTGAGCGAGCGAGCCACACGACGATCGGTTAGCGTAAGAGGTGAGCGTAAAATACATATAGAAAGCAGAGAAAACCCGAAAAAACGTGTGAATCAACAAAAGAAACGAAAACGCGAAACGAAAAAATAAAACAGAGTAAGCCGAAGAATTGCTTTATTAAAAGAATCTGTTTTAATTTAATGAAAAAAAAAAAAAAACTACAATTTTTTTTCGTTCATTTTTCATCTTCTCATTTTATCTGTCATTTTCATTGCTGTGCACATTCTGCGATTTGATTAAATTTTTAGTGTTCTTGCTCTTCGCTTAAGAATGTGATGAATAAATAAAAAAAAAAACTTTTTTTTTTAACAAAATAAAAAGCGTCACATGCTCCAGACTGACAACAATTAAGCAAACAAACAAACAAACAACACCAGCAGCAACAACAACAACAACAAAAATAATCGTAAATAATAATAATAATAATAGTAGAAATAACCGTGTTGTTGTCGTATAGGTACCTACAACTGAAACCCAAAGTCTTAGAAGATGCGAAACTGATATTCTATATTGTCGGTGGATTCGAGTATCGCCGAGTATTGTCGTCGGTTGTCGTGCTGTTGTGTCTGTCGCCCGTTAGACCGTTTGTTTGTGCTTCCATTCACAATTGATGTGCGTACTTTATCAATTGTGAAAAAGTGTTTCAGTGCCAAACTCCACTCTTCCATCGCTTATACATATATACATACATACATACATACATACACAATATGTAAGTCTCTGCGCTGTTTACTCATAACTCTTAAATCTTACCTCTGAAGTCTTGTGTGCGCTGTCTCGACTTGCTTTCGACTTGCTTTGGTTTCTCGGCTTAAAAAGTCGTTTAGCCGGAGTCGCAAAGACAATCAGTGAAAGTGGAAATTGCTTTCTAGTTAACGACAATTAGTTGCGGCTATATGCGCGTATAAACTTACGAAAGTACGAACACCATTTACATATAAACACACAAATATACACACAATTGCATCCGAACAAACAAACGATACAAACGCGCATGCGAACGAATGGAAATTTTGCGCTCAACGTCAGTCAATACACCCGGTTTTGATTAGGTTGAAATCGTTTAGTATGTGCACCGAGACTGATGGGATTTTAATTCGACTGTTTTGACACACAATCATCTTGCGAAGACAATATTATTCCAACTGAATAGAGAGAACTGAGTGTATGCATCGAAATAGAGATGACTTTCTTATTCGATTACCTGTAGTAGAGCTCTTGATATTCGATTACTTGAATAATCGAATTATATGTATGCTGTTGAAGTAAATGCGAGGGAAGTCGCAAAAGCTCAGTCTTTTGAAGAAAGGATATTATAATTGAGTTTCCGATGACAGGTCGACTCAAATATAATAATGGAAGAGGAGTTCATGAGTGTTGGGGCCTGGTTCCCAAAAAAGCTTACATGTTTCTTTGTACCACAAAAGTCAATTGGTCGTCCGACCAAACAATGGGGCAATAGGAAATAATTTCAATATATGAAGAAAAAAACCAACCACGTACCTTTCAAAAGACGATGCGCTGCTGACGTCGCTGTTGCTGATAACAGTCGAGAATCGACGCAAATGGTTCGAAAGTTGTATATTTGATTGAAAAGGAATTCGTTCGACACTCACGACGTTTTGCAAAACGGATCATTCGAAGCAAACACAAACGAGTTCGCGCGACACGCTCAACGATTTTGAAAGTTAATCACTTGAAAGAAAAAAAAAAAACAGGAGTTTCGCGATCGACGATTTTAACTGATTGAATTACCTACCCGAGAAACACAAAGGATTTCGCGCGACACGCTCGACGGTTTTTAATGTTTTTAATTAATAATAGTTCTAAGCAACCGGTGTTGCCGATCATGCATTGCGGGAAAAAGCCCGAGCAGCTGAGCTTGAAGTGCTGCCCTCCTTTTTTCCCGTTTTTCGCCGCTGTCAGGGTTTCGTTGCGTAGCGACAGCGGCAAAAACGGACACATGTTATTAATCTTATAATATATTAATGTTTCATTGCTGCTCTCTTAGTTTTTCTAATATTTTGAAACTCACATTCAAACCAACAAACAAACGCACAAACATTTTGTTTTGAAACTAAATTCATCGCCGTCAAACGAATTAATTCATTAACTGACGACATATTGATATCGTTCAATGCCAATACTGATTCGTATAATGTATGAGGAAACCTTGATTTTAAAAAATGAAAAAAAAAAAAAAATTTAACATTCGTAACGGCTTTCGAGGCAGTCGAGGGTGGCGGCTCTTATCGGCGAGCTCTGTGTTTTCTGTTCTCTTAATTTTATTTTTTTTTTTTTGCTTTTCTTTTAACAATATACTATCGCCACGTTTTTCTCGTTCTTAACTGACGAGTCTTCGAAATTCCTCGAAATCGTTTGATGACGAATTCTGTCTTTATTGTGTATATGTAAAAATGTATCACCAATAAAAAAAAAAACTAGAACAAAATGAGAATCACTGTAAATTGATTCAACAAATCAGAATCAAGCGAAATATTGATAAACGCAAGCAAAAATGTCGCAACTTTGAACCGGGCCAGTCTCCGAACCAGGCCATGTGAATTAAATCTTCAGATGGAAACCTCAAACCACAAATTAATATCTGAAGCTCTATCAACATGAATTTAATATAATTTTTTTAAAAGTTTTTTATAAATTAAAAAAAAAAAAATTTTATTTTTATTTACTTTTTTTTCCAATTATCGAAGGAGGTTGCTTCTCGATTTCGTAATTCTCAACGTTTGCGTTTTTCTTACCGCAGAATCTCCAAATCGTTACCTCGAATCGGATGTGAATATTCATTTTAAAACGCCAGTACGTCATGAATACAAGGACCCGATACCAGAGGCCGAATTAGCTTTACGTCAAGCCGAACAGATGCAAAAACTCTATCAAGAGGAACGTCGTCGCAAGTACTTACAGGAATTACAGGACATGAATTCACGCAGGCATACGGATAATTTTACACCCTCACAGAAATCGCCGATTCCTCTAAATCGATATGATGATTTTCCATCGGATTTGGCTAAATCTGGCCTATTGCCGCGGACCGTTGCAAGGGCTCTTTATAATTTTCAAGGTCAAAATGCAAGGTGAGTTCGGTAGCGATTATGATCGGAATTATAATGAATTGACTCGATTTTTGACCTTAGTACTCATATCAATTACAATATACTTATATATATATATATTTTTTTTTTTTTTAAATCTTGATTAGGGAACTATCCTTCCGGAAAGGTGATCTCATTTATTTGAGACGTCAAATCGATAAGAACTGGTACGAGGGTGAACACAATGGAGTTTTCGGACTCTTGCCGTCAAATTATATTGAGGTAAATTTCATCAAAACATATACATACATGTGTACCTGGGGGAGAGGTGGGTAGTAAGTTCGCACACTTACGAAAAAAATGGGGATTTTGGGAAAGAGAATTCTTATGTCAAGCCAGAAAACATGTTGGGAGTGATCATAAGTACATATTTAGATATATATATATGAGACTGAAATGAGTCAGATACATATATGAATGTAAGAAATAAGACGCTCAGAAATATGATTCCGAAAGAAGTCCAAAACTTTTTTGATAACTGTTAATCTCAGCAATATGAGTCCGAAATAAGCGGCAAGTATGAGGCATGAGAAACATGATTCCGAATTGTGTCCGAAATATTTTAGAAATAAGACGCTCAGAAATATAACTCCGAAATAAATTCGATATAAGTGGAAAATATGAGGCTCAGAAATATGAGTCCGGTATGAGTCTAAAAATTGTTCAAAAATTCAAAGGACGAAATATGAGTCCGAAATGTGTCTAAATCAGACCTGTTAAATCCCGATTAAGATTAATAATCATGAATTATTGTTCTTTTTTTAATCCATAATCATTATTAATTTAACTTCTTGAAATTTTTGATTATTAATGATTGCGATTACCAAATAATCGTGAAATAATCAGGACTATTTCAGATTAATGAAAAAAATCAGAAAAAATCAAAAATAATCAAAAAAATAATCCCGATTAATTTTAGATTATTTTTGAATGGTTTTGATTTTTTTTGATTATTTTTGATTTTTTCTGATTATTTTTGGGTTTTTTGATTTTTTTTTGATTATTTTTGATTTGTTCTGATTTTTTTTTATTAATTTTAATTATTTTCAATTTGTATTTGAATAACATCGTTTTTCCAAAGTTTCCCTATATTCCGTGGGACCGGCAACGGACAAGTGAATTCACCGGCCACCTGTGGTTAGGACCACCCCTCGTCAAACCACCGGCAATACTTTCGAGAGGCGAATTTTACATTGCGATGTCATAGGCAAGGACATATGGGCCCCTCGCTGTACTACATTTAATTATATTCAATTACAAATTGAAAATAATTAAAATTAATAAAAAAAAATCAGAACAAATCAAAATTAATCAAAAAAAATCAAAAAAAACCCAAAAATAATCAGGAAAAATCAAAAATAAATCCAAAAAAAATCAAAAATATTCAAAAATAATCTAAAATTAATCGGGATTATTTTTTTGATTATTTTTGATTTTTTCTGATTTTTTTCATTAATCTAAAATAATCATGATTATTCCATGATTATTTGGTAATCGCAATCATTGATTAATATAGGTCATACAAAAATAATCATTAAATAATCACTATTTCACTCATAAGAAAAAAATAATCTGATTAATTAATCATTAATTAAAAAAATCATTATTTAACAGGTCTGGTCTAAATATG
Source organism: Chlorops oryzae (assembly GCA_020466095.1). Taxonomy (NCBI): domain Eukaryota; kingdom Metazoa; phylum Arthropoda; class Insecta; order Diptera; family Chloropidae; genus Chlorops; species Chlorops oryzae. Next base: position 12,412,494 of record CM035806.1, on the reverse strand, counting down.
ACACCGAATTAGAAGACGTACATAAATGTGTTTGCTTTAGAACTGGGAATTTTTTTTTGGGAGTAGATTGAAACTGAACTTAAATAATGCAATCCAATCCATATCTACCTATAGATAATCAACAAAGAAGCTGGACGTCCACAGACCAAAAGGCCATCAGAAGGTCAAGCACGTGCCAAATATAACTTTCAAGCGCAATCGGGTGTAGAGCTTTCCCTAAACAAAGGTGAGCTGGTAACACTGACACGCCGTGTAGACGAGAACTGGTTCGAAGGGAAGATCGCCAATCGTAAGGGCATCTTTCCTGTTTCTTATGTTGAGGTAAGTTAAAACGAAAAAAATTAACTTCCTCTAACAATGGATGATAATTAATGTATTTTATCGATCGTTTGAAAAGGTACTTGCAGACATCGGTGCCGAGGATAATGAGCTACGAACCGTAGCTAGCGAATATAGCACTACAAATCTACGTCCATCGTTGGATGTTTTGCGCACAAATATCAACAATGAGTTCAACATTATTACGCAGAATGGACAGCAAGCACCCAACGGTATACTTAAAGGAGTACAACATAAAACAGAAGCGCTACACGTCGATACTAGTTCGACGCCATTGACGTAAGTCCCGATCCGGATTTTAGTTAAATTTTCCCTTTGATTTTTTTCCCAATATTTTCTCTCTATCTCTAGATACCGGGCGCTCTACAAGTACCGTCCGCAGAATTCCGACGAACTGGAACTGCTCGAGGGTGATCTTGTGCATGTGCTCGAGAAATGTGACGACGGCTGGTTCGTGGGTACATCACAGCGCACTGGTTGCTTCGGTACATTCCCAGGCAACTATGTGGAACGTATTTGAATCTGATGCCATGAATCCTCGGACATCCCAAGCAAACGAAGCTGTTGTTACAAAAAAAAAAAAAAAAAAAAAAAAAAAAAAAAAAACAATTGGACAAATGGAATACATAACTGGAATATTGTGCCTTTTGATTTTGTCTTTTTTGTTTTCACATTAAGTCTAAGTGTTTACCGATAGAGCAAGTTCATCATAAGCTACTCTACTAATGATATTTCGTTGTCTTATTGTATTTGTTGTTGGTTTAGTACACAGAACCCGTTTATGCCTATAGCTTTAGGTATTTATTGTCACCGATAATTACGTATCTTGTGAGTTCTTTTTGGAGCTAATGATCGTAATTGTTCACATCACAGCAACCTACTTATTTACTGATTTACTTATTTACCGATTTACTTATATATGTACTAACGTTGTTTTTAACTAGTCAAAGCTAAGCCCAAAAATGCTTGAAAAAAAGCAAAAAATTGAGAAAAAAAATTGATATAATTTTTCGCAAAATTAATTCATAACTAAACAAAAAAAAAAAACAAAAAAAAAAAAAAAAAAACTAAAAGCGACTAAAGCTATGCAATCATGATATTCATGTATCTTAGAGAAGTCACCCACAGCAGGATGTTAAATGCGAATCTTCAGTACGGTAGTGCAAAGCTTTATGTTCGGCTTATCATTTCAGAGTATGCCCATACATATCACTTTCGGGCACACTGTTTCACTGTCATTTATGTCAGATTTCTAATATTGCAAGAATTCCTGCAAAGATTTAACAAATCAAGTCGTATGGTAACAAATACAATCAAAGTAGTTTGATTCAAATTCGTTCCATATGTTTGCATGTGTTGAATATTTTCAGGAGGTGTCTGCACGCTATTGGAAGCCCAGAGCATTACTAACGTATCTCTTTGCTGTTGCTTTTCTTCGACTCTTTTTTTTTTTTTTTTTTTTAATTTATTTTTAATTTATTATTTTTGTTTGATGATTTGACATATCCTTGTAATATATTCAATTTCCCTCGAACTCGAATGTACGCTGAATTGCCATTGCGTTGATCAGCAGAGGAGTTTCGTTTTGAGTAAATAAATGTTTAATTAATTAGTGCACTTCTCAAATCGTCTTTTTTATTATTTAACCGAGGATAAATTGAAGTTCCATCAAGACTGAATGAAAAGATTGAAGGATTAATTTATTAATAAAATGCCATTCAAATGGCGAATCGTTATTCAAACAATACATATTTCATTATGATCATAATGATACTGTTATCGATATGATTCGAATGAAGATTAAGGATATATACGAGAGAAAGAAAAAAAATTGGAATTCCCATATTAATCTCATCAATACAATTTTGACTTGAAACATAGTTTTGTCTTGCAATACGTGAATCTTATGGACTATCCAAAACCTGTATAGCCTGTGTAAGTCGTATTTGGGCCCGTCGAGTTTAAATGGATTGAATAAAAGTTAGTAAGGTTGTGTGATCTAACCCGAGTCAATTATAATTTCAGTGGCTTTCAAACTTTGAAAATTCTTTGATGACCAAGGCTCGGATTTTATTGACTTTTATAAATTTAAAGCATACTTTATGGAGTAAAAATTTTGTTGAACTCACATAAAGTTAAGATTCAAATCGATTTTTAACTTCAATATGCATTTTTTTGAAGTTAGAAAAGCGCTTGGAAGTTCAACTTTGCTAAACTTATTCGCAAATTGTTAGTAAGAAAAACTTTTTGCACCATAAAGTATGCTTTAAATTTATAAAAAAAATTCAACCAAATCCGAGCCCTGTTGATGACTCTTTTCTGAATGCCGGAGCACTTGAAAAGTATTCAAATTTATTAAGCATACGATTAGGCGCGTTATGTTAAAGAGTGGGTAACCGTTCCCTCTTTGCAAGCATACTCCAAAGCTATCGATATTCTCGATACTATCGATTGCTATGTGTATGGCCTGCCTTAAAATTTTTGTCCCGAATATATGAAACTGTGTATAATACTGTTTTAAGGGGGACGGTACATGTCAACGCCTTTTTTTTTTGGAGAATTAAGAATTTTCTTTAGGTGAAGCGGAAATTAAATCCATTTGAAGTGAAAATACTTATATTTATTTTTCATATCTACATATGTATAAGTACTTACGATAAAATATTTGTTTTCTTTCAAAATAGTGGCCATGGTGAGCAAATTTCCAAGACCTTAACGGTGAGAGGTACAAAACGATGTGATTTTTATAGTCCCGAACAAAAAATAACAAAAAAATTTGAAATCCGACACGAAACGTATACTAACATATGTATATTCTATTTACTACCGTTTAGATTCAAATGCAAAATCGAAAAATTAGTCAAAAGAGCTGTAAATAAAAAAAATAAAAAAATACAAATTTCGTTAAAAATATTATCAGATAATTTTATTGTTCGAATGACAGTAGACTCGTGGTAAATCGAATACTTAAAAGACGAACAACATGCTAACTGGGACGTTTTTTTTTCACATTGACTCCCAATAAATCGAATACAGTTCAAAAGCTCTCCAGCTTGATATAGCGTTGCACCTCAATGCTTATATTCGGTATTTATATACGCGCATGCTTATATGTACATGTGAAAATTTAATCTACAATCATACATACTTCAAATGTACATACTGCCGTTTTTCTTCATATTGTGTCATGTTGAACATTGTCGCACGAAAAAAAAAAAAACATTCACAGATAATATCTTACTTTCCCAATTCCTGCCATCAGTCTGTATAAGCGCCTTATATTTCTCCATTGAATTTTGATTACATGATTTTGTAAATGTTGCTGTTATTGGGTAAGTAAATACTTCATACATACTACCCTTCATAGATTAAGTAAATTAATGAACGATTCAAGCTGGAAATCGTGTTTTAAATCAACAAAAATACTAATTAGTTCCAGCTATCGCGAGTTCACTGTAAAAAAAAAAAAAAATTCGATTCTAAAAACCTTCCAAATGCGTTGCCCCCATTGAAAATGAGCTATATGATTTGTTTCGATCTACTTTTGCATTAGGAGCCATTATAAGCCATTGGTAGCCATAACCAGTTAGCGCTCGACTGTGAAAACGATTGTGACATCGATAGCCTGCCATCACTAGCTGAAAGCCCATAGCCGTTGTTATTGAACGGGTGTGTTTTAGCTTTGGCGTATGCGTCGCGCGGCACTAGTGAAAACGAGGAAGAAGAAGAACCAATAGAGAAATAGAAAATTCGGTATTTTTCTCAATTGCATTAAAAGTCAACGTGTAGTTGTTGTACTTAGTGAAGTGAAACGTCAATTTCGAATTATTTCGTTTAACAAAAAAATTGATGTAAATATTGGGCAGTGATTGCGGGGGAAAATGGGCACAAAAGCAGCAGAATCTGCCGACGGCAACGCGAAGAACAAAAACAACAATAGCAGCAACACCACCACCACAATTATTAGCAGCAAGAGGAATAGTAGCGGAAATACTATAAGTAGTTGTAGCAACGATGCAGAGGAGCAAAAGCAACAAAACGAAGACGACCAGCAGCAGTATGCGCAACTACCAAAAGCTTCGCCGCCCCCACAAGTAATAATCATACCGACAATGCCGAATACCGCCAAGAAGATAAGACGCGCTTTCACTATGCCACGAAATCCCTTCCGCTGGTCGCGTAAATTCAAGACAACAACAACAACAGGAGCGGCCGATGGTGCCGACGATGATGATGAATGCGGCGGCAATCCTGGCGGTAATTCCGTCGGCGGCGGCGTAGGGCGCGCTGGCAGTATCGTTTCACTCAAGGCGATTAGCAGCAAAGACATCAATGGCATTGTATCTAGCGGCAGGCCCGACGATTATGGGGGGCAGCCCACAAACAGCCCACAACAACCAGGTGATGGCACAGCGCATAATAACGCCAACGAGACGAAAAACGACAAAATTGAACGTAAAATTGGCGGAAAGCAAAATAGGAATAGCTCTGGCGTGAACGCTTCCAACAACTCTGCTGCTGCTGCTGCAGCCCAACACACGAACTCAACGAATAATCGAATCTTTAGGCGTTCTTCGTTTAGGAAATTTTTAAATCGCATCGCTCAGCATGTGAGCAACACCGTCAATATTGGGGTAAGTAATCGAAAGTTCGAAATCAAAGTGAAATAAGAAATGAGCACACGCTAAGGCTAATTACTGAGCGAGTGAAATGAAGGCGTCGCAATCGTACATCCCCATAGGAAATCCGATGCTGTGTGTGCGTGTGTGTCCAGACTGCTTTGAGAAATTAAAAGGAAAGAATGCCATGTATTTATTGATAGATAACCCCCTCTTTGAATGTTCCACAAATTGATTCCAAAAAAAAAAAAAATAAAAAATTCCTTCCCAGAATGTAAACGAGTCGAAAAATTGGAAGTCTGCAGGGCCTTTCGCTGACCTATATATTTCGGGGATAAAATTAGACAAACCAGCCCCGTTCACCCCCGAAAGTTTGTCGATTGGACGGAATTGAACCCATCCCCATTGATTCTTGTGTGTCTGTGTCTCAGTGCAGCAAGGAGTACTTTCATTTTAGAATTATGCTTCCATCCATCAATACCAGGTGGCATTCGTTACATTATTTTTACCTGCTGGGTCTCGAATCACACATCAGATCCAATCAATTCCGTGTATTTTACCAAGTGGGTCGATTAGCCCAGTAAAGGAGTGCAAAGAAATCGAAAAACAAACAAAAATAATCAAAAAAAAAATATATATATAAAAAAACGAGAGAAATGCAAACAAATTGCGGCGATTACACCCAGCATTTCATAAATAAACGTCACTGCTTCATTTTTCATTCATTTGTTTAATTTTTATTTATTATTTTTTTTTTTTGGTAAACGTTTCCACAAAGCCACTTGTTATGAATTTCAAGAAAAAGCGGTCGAATTCGTATCGCTCTTTTATATTGTTTTTATGATTGTATTTATGTACCTATATACAATATTTCTATTTTTTTTTTATCAATTTTCATTTTTGATATTTTTTGATTGTTCCAACGAAACTGGTTTGGGAAAGTTTTGAGCGATTGTAAGTTGGATGCTTCTTTGCTCTTTCGTTCGCGCGTAGATTTTCTTTGATTTCTTCATTTAATTTTTTTTTTTATAGATTTTATTAGAAGCCAATGTGTATTGGACGTTGGATTTGTTGAAAGAAACTTTTTCCGTTTTGTCGATTTTCTCTTCTTCCATCTTGATATTTTCTCAATTTCGTTCACTTCTTCATTCTAATCGTCTTGAAGGTATAATCTTTCTCATTTGTTTGCCCATGTTTTCTCAAGCAAATCTCCAATTCGAATTGCTTCTATTTAGTGGGACGTATTAAGACCAAAAACAACACACAACAATGAAACAACAATACAGAAAAACAACAACAACATCGTCCACTATGACGATAACGACAATAACAACAAAACTAAAGCGCAACTACAACACTTAAAACTTTTGCCCTCAATTTGTTGTTGTTTTTGTATTGACTGGCGCCGCAAAGTCTTTGCCATGGCGACTGCTAACGGTTGTTGTTTTATTTTTTTTATTTATTTATTTTTTTTTTTTTGCTCTTTTACACTTTCTCTTTCAGGACTTGGTGCAGTTTTTCTCCTTCTCCTTCTTCCTATCGTGTTTAGCGTTTTCAGTTGCGGAATAAGTTCAGTTGAGATGATAATAATTAAGTTGGCCTTAGTTTCTGATGGAGTGCGCCTTGAAGGAAAAGTTTATAAACAAAAAAGTTACTTATCAATACAGCCTTCCATGGGTAATTGGAACAATGGCTTAATTATTATCATTGGCCTTTTTCTTCACGGCAACTATATTAATCCTTTAACAGTTTTTTTTTTTTTTTTTTTTTTAAGTACCTACAATACAGTGGCACCTTGACATACGATTTCAATTCGTTCCGAAACTTTGTTCGCATCTCAAAGCGAATTTCTCCATTGAAATTAATTGAAATGCCAAATGAAGATCTGGCGAACTTCGAACCGCCGCGGAAGGACTTAATTAGGCAAATCACAAGGTCTTCTAAAATCCATTTTAAATTTTTTCCCAAAATTAGCATTTTTAGAGCTAAAAATTCTTCATTTTTTTAAATGTTTGGAAGAAGAAAATTTGATGGGGAATGGATATTTCACCCATACCAATAATTTTCCTTACCCTATCTATTAAATAAAGGGGAATTTTAGTCTCGAGAAAAGTAAATTCCCCGAGAATATTCAGAATTGTACTGAATATTTGAGAAAAAGGAAGTGATTCTCAAGGATTTATAATTAGAAAATTTTTATCAACAGTTAAGCAATGAAAATACCTAATTTCTGATCAGAATGGCTGCGATGGGTGTGTAGGACCTGTAGGACCGTTATGCGTCTAATTGCACATACAACAATAAAATGTGGGTGTTCTCGTTGTCGCTGCCATATCATTGATATCGATTCAAAAATGCCTAAAAATAGCGAAATTCTTTGCAGTAAATTATTTTTTTTTATTTTTTTTAATTGTTGCATTCAATATTCCTATCAAAAGCAATAAGATTTCGCTCTTAAATTGCAGCGTTTAGGTACACGCGATTTTCTTGATTCGATTCTTGAGTAATTCGTAGTATTTTCTACTCCACTCCACTCCTTAAAGTGTCAAGCTGTCCAAATAATCGTTCAAATTGTTGTCGTTTCTGTCGTAGCTATGGTTGTTGTTGTTGTTGTTGTAGTTTTTGTTGACGTTGCTATAAAAACCAGCTTAAATCGTAAACACTTGCTTCGCCTTGTGGCCATATTCTACATTCATATGTACATACAAATGTACCTACATATACATAATTTCCTTTGAAGCAGAAAAGAAACGCTCTCGTTTTAAAGTAAAAACTGAAGCCAAAACAGAAGTGAAGAGAAACCAACAACGAAAACAAAAACAAAATCAAAATTGAAAACCGAAGTGGAAAAAAAAGAATTAGGGGATAATAAAAAAAAACGTGCTAAAAGTAGCATAAGTAATGCCGAGAGGAAGTGACAATCAAATGAAAAGACTCGAACTCGAACTCGAACTCAAAACGGGAGCAATGAAACCGAATCGGACTAGACCGACAAAGAAACTCCAAACATTCATGCATTCAGGCATCGAAGAAGTCATTCACTTAGTCACTCAGTCATTCAGTCAGTCGGTCGGTCGGTCGGTCGGCCGTGTGCATACGTACACGCGACATATGCAGCCGCGCGGTCGAATTGCCCTGTCAACAATTTCATGGAGCACCATACCAAACCAAAGCAATATTATGGAACCCGTGGAATGCAGAATTAACAACAATAACAACAATTACAACAATTACAACAGTAGCAAATTGCATGGGGCCACAGCGAATTCCATTTTTTCCTCTTAATATAATTTTTTTCCCCCCCAAAAAGTTGATTTTTCCCCCAATCTAGATGCAATCTGTGGCCCATTCGAGCTTCTGCTACTGCTTCTGCTTCTGTTGGTATTAAACTGTCATGTACAAAAGTTCATATTTCCCTGCGAGTGGAATGGAGTGGAGTGTATTGCGTGATCGCAATCTCTTTGTCATTTAATCGAGTTCATATTTTCGGAAGGCAAAAATCCGAAGCCAGAAAAAATTTACGAAAAAAGATAAAGAACATTTTAATATCCTTTTAAGCCTTTTTTTTTTATTTTTAAAGCGCTTCGATTTAAACATTTTTACGGAAATATAAGTTAAAATCTGAAGATTGTCATTGGCAGCAGATTTTCATTTATTTATTTTTTTCTTCCCTATTGGTCTTTGTTATCCAGTTGTCTGATGCCTTGCTCGAGAATGGGGTAGCATCTTCTTTGATTTTATGATATTACATAATTCGATATCCAGTAAAAAAATAAGATCATCCAAAGATTACTCCTTTGCGAGTAATATATAACTTCATAAATCTCGGAGCCTCATGCATTTTGTACTCCTATTTAACATTGCATGTCCTTACGGGCGTGTAAAACTTTTGAGCTCCTAATCGAGATCAAACAGAGTACTATTTTCCATCTCGAAATAGAGGAAAGAGCACATAAGGTAGAAAGAAATCTCTTTTTTATCTCGAATAAAAATATTCGAATTTATTTTGCACGCCCGCAACAAGGCCGAATCTTGTGAAAATTTTCAAAAAAACACGTCTGTAAAAGGGCGCAGGGCGTTGGACGTGGGGCGCGGCACGATTGGCGATAGATTGGTTGGTGTGGCTGCCACCAAGGGTGACACACTTAGGCCTGAAATGGGCGCGAGAGAAACAGAAAAACTAAAGAACATCCATGACATCAGCTCGGAGTTGAACCCGGGGCCTCTCGTTTCGTAAATTAGCATCTCAGACAACTACGGCACAGAGGGCCGAACTTGGCGATAAGTACATACATATTTCTCGCTCTCTTTCTTTCTCTCTCTCTCTCTCTCTCTCTCTCTCTCTCTCTCTCTCTCTCTCTCTTCTCTCTCTCTCTCATCCTCTCCTCTCTCTCTCTCTCTCTCTCTCTCTTCCTCTCTCTCTCTTCTCTTCTCTCTCCTCCTCTTCTCTCTCTCTCTCCTCTCTCCTCTCTCTCTCTCTCTCTCTCTCTCTCTTCTCTCTCTCTCTCTCTTCTCTCTCTCCCTCTTCTCCCTCTCTCTCTCCTCTCTCTCTTCTCCTCTCTCTCTCCTCTCTCCTCTTCTCTCTCTCTTTCCTTCTCCCTCTCTCTCTCTCTCTCTCTTCTCTCCTCTCCTCTCTCTCCTCCTCTCTCTCTCTCTCTTCTCTCCTCTCTTCTCTCTCTCTCCTCTTCTCTTCTCTCTCTCTCCTCTCTCCTCTTCTCTCTCTCTCTCTCTCTCTCTCTCTCTCTCTTCTCTTCTCCTCTTCTTCTCTCTCTCTTCTCTCTTTCTCTCTCTCTCTCTCTTTCTTCTCTCTCTCTCTCTTCTTTCTCTTTTCTCTTCTCTCTATCTCTCTCTCTTCTTTCTCTCTCTCTCTTCTTTCTCTCTCTCTCTCTCTCTTTTCTCTCTCTCTCTCTTTTTCTCTCTTCTCTTTCTCTCTCTTCTCTCTTCTTTCTCTTCTCTCTTTTTCTCTCTCTCTTTTTCTCTCTCTTCTCTCTTTTCTCTCTCTCTTCTCTCTTCTTCTCTTCTCTCTCTTCTCTCTTCTTCTCTCTCTCTCTCTCTCTCTCTTCTCTCTCTTTCTCTCTTTCTCTCTCTCTCTCTCTCTCTCTCTCTCTCTATAAAGATTTTTTCTGATCCTTCGAAATTTGTTTTCCAGATTTTCGACTGTAGTTCTTTCCCAACGTTGGCATGGACTTTTTGCCATTCCCTCAATATATGAATTCTCTTCTTCCTTAAATACCATTCTATGCCATTACCTAATAATGATGAGCTATTCCAGCTATGTTGATTATTGTGTGGTATCCTTTTCGTCCGTACACTTCAATACGCTTAATTTCAAGTTTCTCTTGAAATGTGACGCCCAACCCGGCCCAAGACAATCACAATACCTTCACAGTATTCCCTTTATGAATTCTTAAAATCTTAACAATGGGAAAAAACTTCTGTTTTTTAAGTGGCAAATAATTTTCCATTGACCAATGATAATGACTGTAATAACGATAATGACGGAGATTCAAGATTTCAGCGGCTCTTCCCAAAAATCGATTCATGAATTACAAAATTGCTTGGTATCGATCAAAGTCTGCTGGATCGATCTATAATGATAGATTCTATTACATTGAAATGTGTCACGAGAAATGGAAACTCCCCCATAGCCATGGGACGGATTCTTCTTCAAAGCGGACAGCAAATTTCTTCTACCTATATATTAATTGTTTTATTTATTTGTTTATTTGGTTTTTATATATTTTTTGAAATTTTTTTTTATTTTATTAATTCATTACCTCCAATAAGCGGGCGATTGGAAAATTACATCAAGATTGAGATTGATCTATTTCTTGGTATAAATGCTCGAGCACCTGTCTTTCTTTCACCTGACGCTGATTTTCTGGGTTCATTTTTCCTTTTGGCGAAACATATCCATTTCGATTGCATGTCAAGAAAGTCAAAATGTCGCCGGGCGAGCCACGCGAGTTACTACATCGCGAACACAAATGAACGGCAACATATCGGAACGTGTGCCAGCCGCTCGGAATACATACATATGTTACATAAGTACATTGAATACCTACTTACTTGTCGTTTTCAATTGTAGATATTAATTTTCTGCAATGTAAAATAAAAGAGTGCTTCGAATTCTTGTATGAACATGAGACTAACTCATATTAACTTGACTGTTCTCATGTTTGAGTCTCAAGTTTCGCAAAGCTCAAGAGACGTGTTTGTATGGATGTGTACATTGTATGTTTTCTTCATTGAATGAACTCAAAGTGATGACGACAAGGCGATCGTGTTTTGAGTTTATTTGACAAACGATGATAACGATGTTGCTGATGACGATGACGATGAAGATGATGATGATAAAGTTGATGATTCACATCCAAAGTATTTTGTTCTTGAGGCAATAGAGCAGCTCTAAACGATTGTAGCTCACTGGTGATAATAATAATGACGACGTTTTGTTCCATTGTTCCTTTCATCGAATTATTCGTACGTAAACATAAATGTTTCTTTATCAACAATAGCAATATAACAACAAAATATCATGGAGCTTGAATACTAGAAAGTTGGACAAATAATAAACTAAAGTAGAAGAAGAGTCTTCTCATCATCAGCTTGTCCCCTTTGGACTTTGAACTTAGATTCTTATATTCTATCATATATATATATATATATATGTATCTTTATATAATCTTGATAAGGATCCATCAGTCTGCAGCTCTCTTCGTAAAATATCGTTTGCATTGGTCAGTTTAATTTGTATCCCAGGTTAGAAGTGGAAGCACAGCCGAAAATTCTGATCTATTCGGCGTTTTGCTACCTGAGGCTTATACATACATACTCTATTGATTCATGGCTTTTGTCTAAGGACGTCGCTCGTAAAGGGCTGTCGAGTCCACCAATTTGAATCACTGATCAGGAATATTTTTGCATAGTATTGTTGTTAATCCCCTTAACTGAGCTTCAAAATCCTAAGAATACAATCCCACCGAGAGGGTTTCGAGAACAAGTTCTTTCGCATGAGAAAGCAATAAATGATTAATTCTTTTTGAACCGCTACTCGGGTTTTCTACCAGTAAATAAAAAACAAAACAAACGCCATTCTCGAAAGTGATCTATACGTGATATCTTGGTGTCATAGCAATGTCATAATTAAGCTTGATTTATTAGCTTTTTAAAATAAATTAGAACTTTTCACGTTGTATCGTTCACACGAAATTCAATCGTGGTCTTACATAAACACTTATTTTCGACCATTTTTAACTGGATGATAATTCATTTTAAAATTTTGGGAAAAATCTAAAAATCCAATAAAGAATAATTCGTGACAAAAGGTCATACATATTTATCAATTGACGATTTACTGTCCCAATTAAATAACACAGTCGAAACTCTAAATAACGAATTTTAAGGGACCGAAAAAAAAAAATCGTTTTCGAAGAGCTCGTTATAGAGTGTCTGTGTCCACTGTACTGTATGCCACATAGCCGCAAAACTGAGTGTTCGAAATTTCGACCACAGCGACTTCGCAGCAACCAAAAAAAAAAAATAAAATCGGAATAATTTTTGGAGAACGCAAAATTATTTTAAAATGTCCTGTAACGAGTCCTTGTGAAGGGTTTTAATATGTTTTTTTTTCTTTCACACTCTGTGTCGAGGTTACTCCCAGAACCAGTCGAGATAGACCATACCAAATGTGTACAGAAATGATCAGCGTCATCAGGATATCCGATTTAGCCATGTCCCGCTGTCTGTCAGTTTGTCCGTCTGTCTGTCTGTCTATATACAGTATTCTTATCGAAGAGGTTGATCTATCTTGACGAAATTAGGGCAAGAACAAATTCGTGAATGGACCAGATCGGACCATTTTTAAGTGCACTATGGCCTGTCACAAAAATCCCAAAACTATCCCTAAATCAGAGCTTTTCGAGATATTTCAATGAATTTTAGAATTTGAGCCTATATTTCAGCCTCCGATTAAATTTCCAAAAATTGAAAAAACGGTCGGTTTTTCATAAAAAAAAATTTAAAAAAATTTCCATACGAGGCCATCAATGACCTTTAAAATCTCCAGAATACCTTGTCTTAATGTAAGTGATTTGGAGCCTGTTAAAAAAAAAAATGTTCAAAAATATACATATGTCTGTGTCGGGTATTGTATTGTCAGGCCCGACTGACTGACTTATTATTTTTAAGAAGATTTAAACCACCTTATAGTTCTTATTAAAAAATATTGCTTGATCCAAAAAAGTTTGTCATTTTAAAATAAATTTTCAGTGCATTAACGGACCGTCCAATCTTAGGGCATTCTCAAAGTTTTTGTGGTCTTTAACCCTCTAATTCTTGGCTCCGTCTCTACACGGACTTTTTTCGAACAAATTACCAAAAAAAAAACTAATAATAATTAATTCAGATTCATGTTTCTCTACCCAAAATTAGTCATATCTGAACTTTTCATTGAAAAAAAAAAAAAAATTGTGGCATTAGAGGTTTAAAAGAGATTAATGCATTGACGAGGAGAAAAAACAGAGAAATAATATAAATTTCCGATCCGAATAAATTCGGGTTTTTGTTCCATTAAAACACGATTTTGTTTAAAAAAATATTTATTATTTGTTAAATTTTTAAAAATTTTTAATATTTATTTTTAATATTTTTTATTTTTATTTTTAATTTTTAATTTTTTTATTATTATTTATATATATATATATATATATATATATATATATTTATATTTTTTTATTTTTTTTTTTTGAAGCAATTTCCATGTGCACTCGATTTTGTTTTTATCGCCTTTCTCTAAGTTTGCTTTATAATTTGTTTTTCTTTAATTGTCTTTTATTTTTTTTTCCTTTTTTGCTAGTTTTTGTTTTCTTAATTTTTTTTTTTTAATTTGTTTTCGTTGATTGTCTGGCATTTAAAATTGTCTGGCAGCAGCACCGAAAGAGTCGTGAAAAAAATGCTGTTGAGATCATCGTCATTATTATCACGTAGCGATGACCGGCTACTATGAGAAGCAGCGATATTAATGCCGTCATTTGGTTGAACTTTTCTGGGTTTTTTCTCTCTTTTTTTCTTCTTCTTCTTTTTATTATTATAATACTTATTTTTGTTTTATGTTTTTCTCTGTGTCCGCCAAGGTTTCCCTTTCGCTTTTTTGTTTTCTTGAATTAAAAAAAAAAAATTGGGAAAAAGATTTTCCTAAAATTAATTTTTTTATTTTCTATTTTTTTTTTTTATGAAGGCAAATAGAAGCGGAAAAGATTGTTGTTGTTGCGCAAAGTTCGTTAAAATGACTTTTAAAACACTTTGTTCAATTAAGACGAGACAAATTTTGATTTAATATCATTTGATTTTTTGCCCGCTGCGCGTGACAAAATTCTGTTACTAAAAACGATATATTGACACTATAAGCTTGAAAATTAGCAAAGATTTTCATTTACCTAATATTAGATATTGTGAACTCAATGAATGCACCGGACTGCAGCATTATTTGAGATGCAGAATTTTATGTTTTCCAATTTTTATACCCGACACACTCTGTGTCGAGGGTATATTGCGTTTGTGTGGTTGTGTGTAACACCCAGAACCAGTCGAGATAGACCATACAAAATGTATATAGAAATGATCGGCGTCACCAGGAGATTCGATTTGGACATGTCCGTCCGTCCGTCCGTCTGTCTGTATACAATTATCTTATCGAAGGAGTTGAGCTATCTTGACGAAATTTGGTATGCGTGCTCACTGGGATATGAGTAAGAACAAGTTCGAGAATGGACCCGATCTGACCATTTTTAGGTGTACCTCCATTACTAGGGTCTGTTATGAAAATCACAAAAACTGCTCTAAAATCGAAGTTTTTCAACATATTTTGATGAAATTTGATATTTGAACATGTTTCAAGGCAAGTAATACGATTTCCAAAAATTTAAAATTGGGCGTGGCAGAAGGGCGTTTTTCGAAAATTGTCCCCTACACCCGAAATTCAAATGATACTTGACCGAAATTTGGCACTTATGCTTCTTTTGTAGCCATAAACATCCTCCCAAGATCCTAGATCGGTCCATTATTAAGGGTACCTCCAGTACAGGGGTCTGCCACAAAAATCCCAAAACTGCCTCAAAATCGGACTTTTTCGAAATATTTCAATGAAGCCCGGAATTCGAGTGTATATTTAAGCCTCCGATTATAATTGCAAAAAAAATTGGAAAAGTGGGCGTGGAAAAGGGGCGGTATTCATAAAGAAATTTAACAAAAGTCGGTATATGGGCCCCCCTAATGGCCTTCAAAAAACCTCTTGAATATTCTTACTTAGTGGTCCTGTTTTTTGGGCGTGGTTCAAAAATTATTTAAACATGTGTGTGTGTCGGGTATTTTATTGTCAGGCTCGCCTGACTATAACACCCTTACTTGTTTAATTATTTTTTAACTAAAAATTACACATTTTAATCATTCAATAAATAACTTTTCACGCCTCACTCATTGGTCGAATGATTCAAAAATTATTAACATACAAAGAGACGGCGAGCCACAGTATATCAGTCATTAATCGACGAAAAAAAAAATTCAATTCAAGTTACAAGCGTCTGCAATTCATTTCGGATTATACTCAATAAAAAATTAAAAAAATTAAATTAAAAAAAAAAACAAATAAAAATCGAGGAACAACAAATACCCGAGAAATAATCCAACGACAGTCTGCGTTATATCACGTTAAATGGGCTTATTATAGTCATATTCAAGTGTTAAATCTGATTGATACTCTGGTATTATAATGACAAATGGCCCACTTGAGTGATTAATTCTGAAGAGTATATTTTTCGAAGCAGATGTTGTTGGCCAAGTTTTCGTGACCCCATTAAGAACTGTGTGCTTAAGCGGTTAGTAGAGGCAATACTCATAGTTAATTTCCCCCGTTCTGGACTGCGATAAATTTATACTTTACACATTACAGTTACACCAATCGTTACACCTCTAATAAAGAGTCCGTTTTATAGTAGGTAATAAAATGATATCTTCTTTCTTTCCGCATGAACTCTGCAATAATTATCCAGTTTTGCTGGGCCAATTTTTCCTTCGATATTTACCAAAAACAACAAAATCCCTTTCGTTCTGTTTTCTATAGAAAATTATGCCAAGAATTCCCTTTTTATGCCCGCCACACTCTATGTCGAGGATATATTGCGTTTGTGCGGATGTGTGTAACACCCAGAATCAGTCGAGACCCTGTGGTAATGAAATGGTTTTGGTGTTAAAAAGAAGACCGGGCCTAGGTTAGTCCATTTAGGACCGACCACAAATTTATACAAAACGCGACCGATCTTGGGTCAAACTCTATGGGATGCATCCTCGTCTAATCCCAAATTGAGCGCTGTTGGGTGAGTTCAAAAAAAGGGACTGTTCCGTGCAAATCGACTGGATATAAAATCGATTCATTGAAAAAAAAAAAAAAAAATTAAGAAAAAATTTCAATGAAAACTTATCGTCATTGACAAATTTTGAAGTCGATTTGCGCGGAACGGGGATTGATTTTAGGGCGATAATTTCTAAGGGAAATTTTCTTAGTATTTTCCATACATTACGATTTTGCTATAGATACTATTTTTGGGAAAAAATTAATCGACCCGCTGTAATGGTCAGGCTTGTCTGCCCTACAACCACCCTTATTTGTTAAACATTTTTATAATATATATTTTTATTTATTTTTTTTTAATTTTTTTATGATTTTTGTAAATATATATGAAAGGCTAAAGATCATTAGAATTTATTTATTAATTGATGTTTTTAATTATACCTATTGAAAAATTCCGCGAAATGGGAAAAAGTCCCCAATCTGGCATCACTGAGCGTAATTACTTTCATTGTCTCTGCAATCTAATTTGAATTGTGGATTCTCAGAAAAGGCTTTCCATATATGGAAAGACGTGATAAACTCTATTTTGTGATACCTTATTACACGATAAAAAATATTGCATTTATTTACTTGTACATAATGGTAAAATTTCCTCGATCTGGTAACACAATTTTGATGGAGGCCACGAAATGGATTGATTCGCTTCTGTTTTTTTTCATGTAGAATAACTTTAAAGCCCATAGCCGTTGAATCTTGTAGAAATATAAAATAAATTAGAATGCAAAAAGAACTGCTTATTGCTCTTATGAGTAATGCCACGCCCAAGTACCCAAAAATACACACACATAAATGCCCACAACTAAGTATACTATGATGTCAAGTTTGCATTAAAAAAATATTGTACATATGTATGTATGTAGGTATACACATGCGCAAGTCAGTTCATTGGACGACCTTTAATTTTCCATTCACTTAAATTGGCGTTAAATTCAATATTAGATTACTTTTTTTTCCGTTCGAAGCATAACAATGAACGCTCTGCTGTTTCCGCGACAGGAAGTCAAGAGACTGGTGCACACGCACAGTAGCTATGTATAAATGACACCGACACGTGACACCACCGCAAGAAAAATCGTGCGAAAAATGAAGCAAAATATGAGAATAAAATCAAAAATAAAATAATAAAAAAAATATTTAAAAAAAAACTGTTTATAAAAATAAATAAATAAAATAAGTATAAAAAAAAAAAAAATTAGGGAAGAATAAAATAAAATTAAATATTTATAATAAAATGAAATAATATAAAACAAAAAAATAATAATGAATGAAAGAGAAAAAGCTGAATTTCCCGTGCGCATTAGCCGCCTTTTAGAATTCCGGCCAATAGTGAGCGTACACGTACAGCTTCCGAATGAAGATGATAATGCTATGGGCATTGGCAGCGCCAGCCACACTGTATTGTAGGGAATGACAATGAGAACGACCGGGACGGGACTGGTTGGGGATGGTAGAAAGCACTAAACACTACATTGACATCAATGCTAGCAGCGACTAGATTATCAACATCATTGGAGGCGTCATTACCGGCAATAGTTACAATCGCTTGAACCGAATAGAACAGAAGATTCTCTATTCAATTCAGTGCCGCCGCATAACGTTGCTTGCTGCCTACCTACATACATACGTTCCAACGTTCCAACGATCCAAAGCTAAAGCCGTATTCTCGACATCTATCTAACAACTTATAACAGCGCGCTGACTTCCGTACAATACGAACGTTTACCTTTTTGTATTTTCATTTCCCTCCCCTCTTTTTTTATATCCAGCCCAAGCCGGTTAGGTATATTAGTTTCGTACGGATCTTGTAACAGCTAGAACTAAACCACACAGGCTTATACACAAATGTGTATATTCTTGATTAGCATCGGAAATTGAATCGACTGAGACATATCTGTCTGACCGTCTTTCTCTGGTCGGATCCCCATCCAAACGACTGGACTAATCCCATCCAAAATTTGGCTCCGTTCACCGCCAAGACCACAAGTGAATTTAATATGTACCTACTGAGTAAAAATCTTATTGCTCGCGAACCACTCCACATATTTCATTGATATTGGGTACACCAGTTAATTACCAAAAGATACATTACATATCCTTGAAAAAATTGGTGTCGTCCTCCTACAGGCACGCCCATATATGCGCCCACAAAAACAGTTTTTTTTCTCTCCTTGCGGACACCTCTCTTAAACGGGCACTTTTTGGGGATGCTCTAGTGTTGTTGTTTCGAAAAAAAGTTTCCTCTTAAGCGGTCATATTTTTCGGTCCCGCAGGTGTCCGCTTAAGAGAGAGTACATATGTATATTAACCACGATGCATCAGAGATGGCTCACTGCCATGCCCACAAATGGAGAATTTTCTTTTCATAGCTTGCGAAGTCATAAGCTTAGAAGTTTCAAATTCGAAACATAGGTTGACCAAGAGGAATGAAAGGTCTACTAGAAAATTAATGTGTTCCGCTAGCTGCCACGCCCAGAAACATTTTTTTTTTTTTTAATCCGTACTCAAAGTTAAATCGTAGAACGCCAATAGTGACGGAACGCTAACGGTGCACGAATTTCGGGCTTGACCGACTTTAGCTTTCTTACTTGTTTTTATTTTGTTGAAATTTTCTCAATTTTTCAGCGCGTTCAAATTTTTCGTTTTTCCTTCAAAGAGCACTTTAGTTATTGTTGTTATTGTACTATGCTAGATACATAAATGTATATACGTGCGTGTGGGTGTGTGTGTGTGTGTGTCAGCGGCGTAAGCAGAGGTGATTTTGGGGGGATTAAACCCTCTCCGAAATGCGCGAGGCATCATAAAGGAACATGAGAAATTATTCACCATTATAGGTTTTCGTAGTGCCAAAACCCCCTCCCGATATAATTTTCTGCGTACGCGCCTCCTCTATAAATATATATATATATATATAGGAATACATAGGTTTATATATTATATATACAATATATAATTTTGGAAGAGTATTTTCTTTGTTGTTGTACTTGAACGTATGAATGAAATTGCTACGCTGATGCCTCAACTCGATTCGGCTTAGGTAGATTCACTTGTTGAAGATTACTTCGTGCTGTATTGCCGCAATCCGCTAACTGGGATTGCGGCTGCGATTGTAACTGTAACTGTAACTGAGACTGAGACTGAGACGTTCGGCTGTAAGCAGCAGCGTATCTAAGATACAGACTTAGCGCATACTGTATTTTAAATGATCATTATTTATTATTTCTTGGAGATTAATTTGTAGACTCGACTTCCTCAATCGTTTCACTTTTCAATGAGCTCGATTTTTTTTTCTGTCTTTCTTTTTTTTGTTTAATGCTTGCTTGTACAATACAACGTGAGAAGCTACAGGGTCTTTCATTTTAAAATCGGTTTATTTATATATTTTTCTTTCTCTCTATAAGAGCATCTTTACAGGAGTATCTGAGTGTTTAAGAGAGGAAGGAAACTTCTTTTCTCCCGTCTAACAAAATTCAAAATATCGAACCCCCAAAACCCTCCCCTTGCGCACGGGCCCGCTTGTTCCCTCTTCGGTTGAGCACCTATCCATACATACAGTGTATTCTCTCTTAAGCGGACAGTAACGGGACTAACGGAAAAATATGTCCGCTTAAGAGTAGTGTCCGCATGGAGAGAGTTGATTGTTTACCATTTTCCATCAACATATTAACTATGTTGCTCTTTCTCTTGTGGCTCTGTGATAGCGTAGGGGATGCGTGCTATGCTCTTGATCCTAGGGTCCGAGGTTCGATTCCCGGCACAGGCGAAACGGAGTGTAATGTTCCAAGCCTAGCACTGGTTTTTCAAAAATCGCATGTTAGGGGGACACTACATAAAAAGACATATACACTCACACAAACACAAGAAAACCTCCTTGGTATCACAATGGACCGATTAATGGCCTAAGTGGCAGTCACTTCAACCTACTTACCTTCTCTTTCTCTCTTTTTTTTTTTTTTCTCAGAAACCATATTTGGGCTAGTATGCGATAGAGGTTTAAGTAATTTCGGAACATATCAGTTTGGTATGACGAAGGGCCAGTAAAATTTATAAATGATTAAATGATTCATACACTGAGCGAAAACTACGATTGTGTAATTAACAACGATTCGTAGTTATTTTACAGCAAAACTGTAGTACGGACGTATTCAAACGTATTCTTTAGGAGCAAATTTCTCTACACACGTAGGTATTTCAAAAACTTTTATGAAAAAGCACGTAAAATAGTTTTCATTTGACTTTAAATAACATAAGTATTAAGTCCACACGAATTCGAATTTCTCCGTGGTGTTTGGGTAGCGTATTTGCTCAGCAATCCGAAGGGCTTGGGTTCAAATCCTACAGCAGGCGATGAAATGTGTGAAATATGGGTATTTTTCAAGTAAGTTGAAAATTATTAAAGCAAAAAAAGGGACAGCTGGAATGAAAAATGTAGCTTCCCAGCAGTGCTCGGACTTGAAAATTTTTAAAGGTGGTAGATCTTTAAAGAACAAGTGGTAGATTTTTTTATTAAAAAAGTGGTAGATTTTTATAAAAAGTGGTAGATTTTTATAAAAAGTGGTAGATTTAAAATTTGTTTAAAATGATAATGCAATATATCACATCTGATCATGTAGAAAATTGGGAAACTTAATTGTTTTTAGGTATTTTCTCTTGTTATAAAAAAAATGTTTCAATATTTATTGAATTTCGTTAAACGCCAATACTGCCATTTTTGACAACATTCTTGACAATAGGAAGCTGCTAACATATTTTTCAATAAAACATAACATTGAACCACATTTTTTATGTTCTCAATTATTCTTAATGACCATAAAATAAATAAAACTAATGCATAAATAAGTAAAAAAAAAAAAAAAAAAAAAAAGTGGTAGATTTGGACCTAGCGTGGTAGAAGTGGTAGAAAGTGAAAATAGTGGTAGATCTACCACTAAAGTGGTAGAAGTCCGAGCACTGCTTCCCAGCCGTATAAATAAGAGAGAAGAGAGGGCGCCCATCATGACTTTCCAAAATGTTTTTTTTTTTTTTTTTTTTTTCATAAAATGTTAGTTTTAATGCTTTTTATTCCTGTAAGGTTTTTAAGTATTATATACCTAAATGTTATGTTATTATTTGTAAAAACAAAAAAGAAAAAATTACGCTTGCCTGACCGGGGATCAAACCCGTCGCCGACTTGGGATTTCCTACTACTTCTTTACTACGCTTGTGGTTATTTTAACTACGTCCGTTAATGGAGCCAAATCATTGCTGTTCGTATTTAAATTAACTACGTTTTTGTTATTTTTACTACGATTTTTGGCTCAGTGTACGATTCGTTAACTGGAACATAGGTCGTGTCAATTATTTCAAGCTCTCGAGAGTAAACGGTTTCTTTTTTCCCTTTAGAAGTTCATTTTTGAAGTACATACCCGCATTCAGATTTTTGGAATAAACTTTTAGCGATCATCATTTGCACATTGGACATCAAACTCGGACGAACAAGTGATACAACTTTTCTCCCCCAGCTCTCATGGCTCATAGCTCTCAAAGCTATAATCCGGATATGTATAAATATGTATAAAATCCACATTTATTTTGAAGGACCCTTCATCTCGCTTCCGTGCACATATGTATATCTTTGTATCTGCAACGCTCTCTATTCTGTTATTTGACATTTGGTTGTGTAAACTTTTTGTCAATTTTTTTTTTTTTTTTCTTTTGAAATTCTTTTTTTTTTCTCTGTGTAATAATTTTCGCGTTGCTTTGCAAATTGTTGCTGTATGAGTACTCGAGTACTCGTATGAGTATCAAATCGACCATACGATGCCATGCCATCCCATTCCGTTGCGTTGCGAATTTTCGTATTGTTTAGAATTCATTCTCAAGGTAAAATCAATTGAGACCGAACTAACTGAAAAAAAGTTAAAAAAAAAAAAAAAAAAAAACTCAAACAAAATTCGAAAAAAATTCGAAAAACGAAAAAAAATTCAATTAAAGAAGTTCAATCTTCCCCCTTCGCCATCACCATCCCCATTCGCATCCGCATCGCCGTTAGCCCGCAACGGCGGAATTCATCAATTGTTTAGATAAGTGCGATTACCTATGCGAATTCTGGCGAGTCAGTCTCATTGAATTGCTTTTACGTAAGAAGAATTTCTTTCTTCCGTTTACTCAGCCGCTAAATGATGCTTACTTGCGATCCCGACGTGTGCACTCAGACATCGGATTTACCGTCTCGTCTACACTCGTCACATTCAATCGTCTATTCATCCGTCCAACTGTACATGGGGTCCGCCGTCTTTACATTGTAAATTGATTTAAAAGTTTTAGTCATATGGAAAGAGCGCAGAAGTAATTTTCCACTTAATCGAAGTTTATTGAAATTTGTTTAGATTTTCAATTGTTATGCGGCTTAACCGGTCCAGAGCGGTTATGGGGCACACAAATCGGTTAGCATTAGATTTCTGATCGCAAAAAAAAAAAAAATCTATGCAAATCGATCATGTTTGAACTTTCTGTCTCTCGCATTCTTGTTCTCACCCCCGCTCTCACTCTCGTTATCTTCCGCTCTCTCTCTTTCTTTATCTCTTTCTCTTCTTTGTCTCTTTCTCTCTCTTTATCTCTCTCTCTCTCTCTCTCTCTCTCTCATCTCTTTCTCTCTCTTTATCTCTTTCGCTATCTTTATCTCGTTCTCTCTCTCTTTCTCTCCCTCCCTCTGTCTCTCATTCTTGTTGTCTCTCTAGCTGTCTCTCATTTTTGTTGTCTCTCTCGCTCTCTGCCCCTCTCAAATTTATCTCATTTGAAATTGGATAACCTGGACTTTCAAAGCTGATGCCATGGTCTTGAATTCGAAGTGGAAAGTGGTGGTAAATCACAAATTAGATAAACCGTATTATACATCGGGCTCAAAATCATCGAAAATCGCATATCATAAGTCAAGCCCGTATTCGTTCGTATTAATAAGCCGAGACCGCCGTCGTCTGACTGTGCTAGTGAGGCTTAATTCATTCAATTAAATCCCATTCTGCATAAATTAAAATGAATTAAAATTACATTTTTTTCTCCCCAAACCTACAAATTTGTATATCTTAAAAAGATCATTTTTCTGCTATGTCTTCTATCAATCTTTTCCAAAAAAAAATCAAATTCCCCAACAATAATGTTTTGTAGGTTTCAACATATACCATGTACCGACATATATAGGTGTTCCATACAACGCAAGAACCTTTTTTTTCCCCGAAGGGCCGAACCCAAAAGACCCAGTGGGCAGAATGCTAAAACGAATTCTGGGGCACCCTGGTCCCCGTAATACCATGTTTGCGTTATAGATAAAGGTGTGAATACAACTTAAACTAGTATAGCCAATCGCTGCTGGTCGTGTGGTTAACCCTACGTACATTCCCAAAAGATTCCTGAACTTCCAATTTGACCCCATACCCGAATCATGTATTGGTGGACATTTGTGGCTGGGGTCCGCGGGTTAAGCCAAGCCCGAAGATCATAAATGATTCCCCCTTGTGGAAACGCTAAAGAGAACGTATAAAATGACGGCCCCTTGGCCCAGGCAATGACATCGCCATGTTATATTCGACATCGTTGTAGATAGGGAGGCGACGGACTGGTGACTGGTGAAATTGCTAGTTTTGTGGTGGCTCGGCTGACTATTGGGTATTTTTTGTATTTTGTATCCCCGAACCATTCGAAATAGATAATAAAAATGAGTAGTAGAGAAATAATCGCGTACCAACATGGTGTATGCTCAGATTCGAGAATGGATTTGATGGGGAAATTTTTACTGGTACCTGGAGTACTAGGGTCTGCTATGAAAATCTCAATATATTCTATAAAACCCAATGGGAAAGTAGGCATGGCCAGCGACCGAATGGCGATTTTCCGAAAATTGTCTCCTACATCGAAAATAGGAATGAAGGAAAAGATGTTAGAATATTGGGGGTTTTTTCTTAGTGAGCGGCAGGGTCTTCGTGTTTTTTTTAAATTGTATGTACATACATACATACATATATATATATATATCTGCATTTCTAGTATGTGTGTCGGCTATGGCAACGTCCGGCTAACTTGTTTTTTAAACATTTTTATTTGAACTTCCCAAAATTGTTACGACTTCATTGTCCTGTTCTATGGAGTGTCAAATTTATAGCTTCCACTTTTTACGCTTTCGTGAATCGGAAAATTATTTTTTGTTGTCTTTTTATGTTTTTCTTGATGTTTAATTTTTTTCAGTTTTTTTTTTTTGGGTAGTTTCCTTCGCCAGCTTTAACTGGCAAAGTTAGCTACGCAAGTTGGCTTTGTTTCCATCTTCCCCCCCCACTTCATATTCGTCTCTCATTCGAGTCACAATTAGTGAGCGCACAAATTGTATTCCTATTATATAATAAATAATCGTGTATGTATGTATGTATGTATTTACTTGCGGAGTAATTGAAACCAATATTTATTTTTTCTGTTCTGTTATTCTTGTTTTTTTTTTTTTGGTTTTTTTTTTATTGTGTATCTTTCCTTTTTTCATTATGTTAGTTTGATCGCTTTGGTCGCCGTCGCGGCCTCTCTCGTAGGAATATTGTATCATTAGGTGTACATAAATAAATCTATTTGAATGTTTTATAATTTTGCACACCTCAAGGTCTGACGTTGCGGAATTATTTATACATTTTTTGGGATTTTCGATTCGATCGATGGAACTGAATAATCGCGCATACCTGCTTCGATAATAGCTAGCTTCCTAATTTTCAAGTTAATTTGAAATTAATACATGTTATTAAATGAAATACATCTGTTGTTCCGTTGAAAACGAGTGCAAACAAATCCCGTAAAATGAGGCTCCCATCAATTCTCCCAAATTCATTGGAATCCATTCGATACCTACGGTAAAGTAATATACCGATACATCTCTTTAGTAAAATAAAACCAGATTCTTAGGATAATTGAGTGTGGAAACTTCAAGTAACGGTGCTATAGTATCCGGCGAACCTCGAAAGTACACTGGAGATGCACAGAGCACAAAATCGGTGATCCTGATGTAGATATCTAGGGACAGGGACATCAAAGAGAACTGTACAGCGGACGATCTTGGGAGAGCCGGTACAGAACTCGACCTGAATAAGGTTTACCGCTAGGCTCAGTAAAATTAAAGATTAAATCTGATTTCTAAGATCAGGCACGCAAGACATGGGCTGAGGAAGATTCTCAGCTCAAGGTTGATATGGGCAGACCTAAATCACAAAAATACCAATCAACTCCTAGTACTAGGCCGCACTAGGCGTACTACATAGGTCTTCAGTATCGCAGGCCACTGTCTAAGGAAGGAAGACTCGCCGTACGCCTTGACGTTCCCTCCAACGACTTCTGTAGAAGTTTCAGATGTGAGGAGGAACCGGTGATCCACCTCATGTGCCATTGTCCGGGCCTGGCCCAAAGAAGATTTGGCTCCTTCTTGCTCGTCTCCCTTACCGAGCTATCATCTGTTCGAATAAAAGATATGGTTCGCTTCATAAGTTGAAGTGGCTGCCACTTAGGCCGTTAATCGGTCCATTGTGATAGCTTCATAAGTGAGTCCCATCAAATTTTTAACAACGAAGACATATGTACCTTCCCTCGTGGCATCTCAACGACGGGCCCATATGCTGCCGAAGAGTGTCCCCATAAAGGGACAGTCACCCTAATCTAACTTAACCTACTTATGAATTCCATAATTTCCAAAGGACTAAAACGACTAATAGTTTGTAGATTCATTATCTCTGCGTCCAGTCACAGCGGAGTTAACATTGCTGCCGTAAATTTATTTCCTTAAAAAATAAGATATTAAAAATGAAATTTCCATACGGTAGCGGTTTCACTGTAAATTATTTTTATCTATTCTTTTCATCTCCAAATCCAAAGACAATATATCATATTATTCTTATCCACTCTCTTTAGAAAGCAAATGAAGCTATACCACTTTTCATTAAAATTCATTGAAGCGCTCCTTACAATTGTTTTTTCCCCTAGTTATTTTTGGTGAATTAATTCAGCTGAAAGTTTCATTTGAATCACCAATAATAGACCTTCTTAAAAAAAGGAGAAGAAAAAGAAGGAGAAAAAAAAAACAAATCCACATTGAATTCCACAAATATTTTTTAATTCATGGCACAAAACATGTTTAACTAAATTTAATGTGTAGACAGACGGTCTTAACCATTATTCAATCCAGTGAATTTTTGCAATCCTCATGCCGAATTAATTCGCTTTGTTGTTTATACCTCACACACACACACACTCTGTGTGGGGAGGGGTATATTGCGTTTGTGCGGTTGTGTGTTACACCCAGAACCATTCGAGATAGACCGTAAAAAATTGTATTTTTAGAAATGATCAGCGTCACGAGGAGATTCGATTTTATGATGTCCGTCTGTCTGTCTGTCCGTATACAGTTTTCTTATCGAAGGATCTCATCTATCTTCACGAAATTTGGTATGCTTATTTGGTATTCGCGGGGACATGAATAAGATCAAGTTCGAGAATGGACAAGATCGGACGATTTTTAAGGGTACCTCCAGTACTAGGGTATGTATGTATGTTATGAAATACACTCAGAGACCTGCTTTTTTTAAGTATTTGGATGTACTTTGATATGTGAGCATATTTTAGGGCACTAACAGCCCGATTCTGAATATTCACGGGGAACGAATATTCTCGGGGAATTTACTTTTCTTGAGACTAAAATTCTCCTTTTTTAAATAGATAGGGAAAGAAAAATTATGGGTATGAGTCGAATATCCATTCTCCATCAAATTTATTCCCCCAAATATTTGAAAAAGAAGAAGTTTACTTTCGAGAAATGTAAATTTCCCGGGAATATTCAGAATCGGGCTGTAAATGTAATATCGAAAAATTGGAAAAGTGGGCGGTGCTGAAGGGCGTTTTTTCCATTAATTTCCTCTTATACATGAAATTCTTGACTTGAACGAAAGTTTGCACATATGCTTCCTCTGCAGTCATTAACATCCTCCACAAGAAATTTTCTTAATCGGTCCATTTTTTTCCAGATATTTCCAGTACTGGATTCTGTCACAAAAAATTCCAAAAACTGCCCCAAAATCAGAGTTTTTCGAAATATTTCAATGAAATTTGGAATTTGAGCTTGTATATTTATACCTCCGATCGAATTTCGAAGAAGTGCGAAAGTAGGCTAGGCACAAGGGCGGTGTTCATAAATCTAGTGATGACCATATCAGGCACCTTTATGGTCATGAAATCCTCCAAAATACCCTGGTCTTAATAGTTCAAAAAAAAAAAAAAAAGAATTCAATCATATATAGCTAACCGTTTATCTGTGTCGGGTATTGGATTGTCAGGCTCGTCTGGCTATCACAGCCTTACCTACATATTGTTATTGTTGTTTATTTGCCATATATGGTGCCAGGGTATGACGTTGTGTTGTGATTGCAGTCAGGTCGTTCATTAATCTAAACTAATCGGCCAAGTGAAGTAGCAAAATCAACATAAAAGAGTACGTCGAAATTACCAAATACAAATGTCTAAATATGACGATGGCGCCGGATGGACGGTGCGACGCGGGGGGCGTGGCGGGGCGGGGCGAACGTGAGGCCTTCCACAGCGAATGTGAAACAATTTGAAAGTAATGCAAAGAGATTTCTGTAATTCACCTGTCGACAAAATCGACGAAATCGAATGTAAAACTCAATGGAATTCCACAGGTTGTTCGGATTTCGACTACTGCTGCTACAATGTGTACAAATACCACAACGACCACTACGAATTGTAGTGAAATGTTTTTGTTTTTGTGATTTCGATTCTCGATTCTCGATTTTATGAATGGAAAATTTTACGGCACACTTCAGCGTTGATTGAGTGTAAAATATTGTGGGGAAATTATAGAGATTGATTGTGTGGACGAATCAATCGCTAACCCTTTTGATTTTTATACCAAAGAGTGGCTTTTTTTTTATTATTTTAATTTTTTTTTTTTTTTTTGTTAATTATGCATACACAGAGAAAAAAATCAACCAGAAAACTGGTTAAATCAAAAGGAAAAACATACAAAATGGCTTCAACAAGGAATATTTTTAATTTTAACAATTTTTCTTGTTGAAAAAATAAAAAATTTTCCTTTTGAATCAACCATATTTCAGATTGAATTGAATTGATAATTTTCAAAAATGGATTTAAATTTAAATTGTTGAACCAACCACGGACATAGTTGAAATGACAAGATAATTTTTAAAATAATTCCAAAAAAAAATACCTATACAAGAAGAAATGTCAAAACAGATTTAATTAACGTTCAAAGCAATTGGCCACAGAGCCCTCTGCTGAACATAACCCCAAACATATATTACTATATATGTCACTCTCATAGATTTTGGGCGGGACATATCTCGCCAGTTAGAAAGATATGTTACTCGGCAGACAAAAAAAGAGCGAGAGAGAAATACTTTTGGTGAGTACCTAAGTGAAAAATGCTCATTTTGGTGGGTACCCAAGACCGTGGTGAAAAGAGCCAAAATGGAAACGGCTCCTGAGTGACATATATAGTTATATATGCCCCAAAGATAGCAATCTGATGGACTTTATCCGTTTTTCTCACTCCTTTGTCGTGGGACTGCTTTCGCAATGCTTCAAAAGTTCCAAGGTGAATAAATGTCTTATATGTCCTATTTTATAAACCAAATGAGAATTATACCGAACGAAATGAAATGTAATTAAACATATTTCCTTTCAAATCAAGCAAAAATGTTGTTGACTCAACCATTTTTCTTTTGAAATTTTTGTTCTGCTCGAAAATCAAAAGGACTGTGAATAACAATGCGCCGTTTTTAAAAAAAATCATGTTTAAGTTTTCGCTCAGTGTAGTTGAAATATTTTTAGATTTCGAGTAATCGATGATGGTAGAGTGTCCCTTGTTATGCGTTACGTGCGGCCACCCGGGGAAGGGCGATGGTCAATGGTGCCATTTAGCGAAATACTTTTTTCGCATCAGTCGTCGCTTTGGCTTGGATGGCCTTAAGGACGTGTTTTGTACCACTTAAGGCTCCCACAATATTCTATTACAGTGTAGGTACTTAACTCTTTTAAGCGGACACCTACGGGACGGAAAAATATGCCCGCTTTGGAGGAGTGTCCGCAAGGAGAAAGTACACTGTATACGCGACTGATGGGAACAGGAATAGTTTCGATTTCGATACTTTGATCATAGAGAATGGATTAATTGTCGCGCTTCTTTTTTGTTTTTGTGTTCCTTAGAAAATTTAATTTATTTATAGTTCTTTGAACAAAAAAAATTAAATTTAAAAAAAAACACTCAAAGGCCTTTGTTGAGAGGTCTCTTCGCTCTCTTCGCTCTCTTCGGTGCGATTTTACGTGCTTAACCTTGAAACTTATTTGAAATCATTATCAATTGGTAAGCGTACACGCACTGATATGAAATCGCCTTCCACGGTTTCAAGTTTCCACTTCAAATGTGTACGTTTCTTGCAGTCGCCCATAATTTCATACAATAGATATATCTATAGATATTCATACCAGCGGTGTTGCGAATATTCGCATCCGCAAGAATTTCAACATCCGCATTCATCGATGCGGATGCAGGTGTGCCAGAGTTCTTATAATAAATAGCTGATGGTAAGAGAAAAAGAAAAAAATATTTCCTAATCCGTACAGTTTTCATATCAATGTAATTGAGATATATTTGGTGTGCATGCTCACGGGGACATCAGTAAGAACAAGTTCGAGAATGGACCCGATCGGACCATTTTTAGGGGTACCTCCAGTACTAGGGTCTGTCAAAAAAATTTGAAAACTGCCTCAAAATCGGACTTTTTCGAAATATTTCAATGAAATTTAGAATTTTAGCGTTTATTTAAGCCACCGATTAGAATTAAAAGAAATTGGAAAAGTGGGCGTGGCAAAGAAAATTAACAAAAAAAAACGGTATATGGGGCACTTAGGGCTTTAAAACTCTCAAGAATATTCTTTCTTAATGGCCCTGTTTTTTGGGCGCGTTTTAAAAATTTTTCATGTAAACATGTGTGTGTGTGTGTCGGGTATTTTATTGACTATAACACCCTTACTTGTTTAAATTTGAAGTAGTTTTTTTATTTTTTTTATTTTTTTTTTATTAAAAAACAAAGATGAAATCGAAATGAAAGAGCAATTATTTTTTCCACCATACTGTAAAAAAAAATGAATAAATAAATACATAAATAAAAAAATAAAAAATGTGCGGTTTTACATAGTGAGATACAGACAGTCGGCTTGAAAATTATGTTAGGCAGAGATAGACGCGCAGTTATTAGACTGTAACGCCTTGTAATATTCCTATAGCAATGACAAGAAAATGTTTGTCTATTTTCCAAATTAAAAACAAAAATTCAAACAAAAAACAAATTTAATCCAACACTTCATTCGGCTTTCATTGCTCGACGTTTATTTTTATTTTTTTTTTCCCAATGAGAAAGTAAAAAATAAAAAAACCAAAAAAAAATATATATATACACATACATATATATAAAAAGAAAAACGCCAGGAAAAAGGAAAAAAGCAGCAATAAAAAATTGCTTAGAACAATAAACAACTTAATTAAATGGAATGTGATCGTAGTTTTTATTAAGCGATTTCGAGTCAAACGACACCGTCTTGAGAGGAGCACAGCGAATTCCGTAGCAATTCCGTAAATTGAGTGCTTTCTCATGCCTTATATAGAAAAAACGACGCTCAAAGTTATCATCGTTGAAAGGCGGTCGAACGGACGGACGGACGGACTGGATGACTGACAGGCAACCTATGCTTAATGTATGGTATGTAGGTGCATGAACCCATAAAGTGTGCACTTGAATCGTGTATATATTCTACTTAATTGATTGAAAGCGAAAATATCACTGTCCGTCAGACAAACGGACGGACAAATTCGTCACGACATCGTATCAATTTATGAAAGCGCAATTTTTGTTGTTAAAAATTTCTTATTTTCATTTTTAACACTCTCATAATTATATTAGGTAGGTATAGTGTTTATTCGATTATAGTAGGTACCCAGACGGAAATTTTCTCATAAAGGACCAATTCATTAATTTTTTCACCAAGGATATCAAGGGGAAAATTTGAGTACTTCTCAATTGCAATGGCATTGTCATCGAGAGAAGGAGCTTTTTATCGCAACTCCAATGGCATTGTCATCGAAAGGAAATGTTATTCATCGCAAATCCAATGGCACTGTCATCGATAGAGGTATCGATACGACGGAGAAGATCTACTCTACTTTCGATGACCAACTCGTGACATATGCTCTTGTGC
Organism: Chlorops oryzae; assembly: GCA_020466095.1. Taxonomy (NCBI): domain Eukaryota; kingdom Metazoa; phylum Arthropoda; class Insecta; order Diptera; family Chloropidae; genus Chlorops; species Chlorops oryzae. The sequence continues at coordinate 12,380,844 of CM035806.1, read as the reverse complement.
CGCTTGTGTGTAATTTCATGAGAAATTTTGTGTATAATCAGGAGGAGTCGCGGCTCTATGTTATGCTGAAATCATTAATTGTTTCACCGGGACATTTCCGGCTGGGTAGCCATTATAAATAATTGAATTAAAAAAAGGAATTCCTGAAATAAATTCGTGTCACTCACGATGGAAATCGAATCCGAGCGATTTTTTTTAAATTTTATTTATTTATTTTTTTTTTTTTATTTTTAAAGCACTCAAATATTAAAATGGACGAAAATACGAAACTATCAAATCAACTCTGCGATTTGGTTTCTTTTTATTCTTATCGTCAGGCGTATGGGTGTGTGTGTGTGTGTATGCATGTATGTGCATATTCGAGTGAGTGAGTTTTGCGGTGTTAAACGCTTCTCCGGAACGTGTTTAAAATGATTGTCATGCGGTGGTCTATCCATTTTAAATGTGTCATAAAAATGATTTACGATTACATTGCGACTATTTGGGGGAGACGTTTTCGACCGCAAAATCACTTGATTATGCCATTACATCTTAGATTACGTACATAGATAATCTTCTCAAATTTGATGTTGTGACGTAAGGAGCGCCATAACATTTATATATACATATAAAAAAACAACAACAAACAAATAAACGATAAAAGAAAAATAAAAAAGCGAATGAATCTGCGAGACATAAACGATCATGTGCGATCTTTAAGAGCGTTACGCAATATCGTCGACTGTTTCTGATTATTAACCCTTTAACGCAAAAGGCACAAAGTTGAAGACAAATTATTTGAGACCACATTAGTCGTGGTGTCAAATATGACAATATTTAAAAAAAAATTATAGGCATATTTTATTCCAAAGCACTACCCGGCTGGAAATTCTACCTCGGCACTAGGTAGTTTATATCTTGGCCGTAGCGAGTAAAGTCTAGCTAGCGCCTTCCTAGTTTGTTAATGCTTCGGCTAGCTAGCGCCTAGACCATATCGCACACCCTCTTCTAAGGTGACACAACTCAAAAATCGTCGATTTTGAGTTAACATATGGAAATTGATCATAGTTCATCTCTCTAACTGCACCGAAAATTCTATTCCGTTTTTGTTATAATAAAAAGCCGAAAAACACCGTCAATGCCTTTCTTCTTGCTTTGATTGACACACTGCGACGCATTTTGTTTTTTGCGTTTTCTGAAAAATGAGAAATTTTGAGTTGTGTCACCTTAGAAGAGGGGGTGCGATATGTCAAACACTTTGTTATACATAAAAGTGGTACTCATGCAGCTTCGCAAACAGTGCTCGGACTTCTACCACTTTAGTGGTGCATCTACCACTATTTTCACTTTCTACCACATCTACCACGCTTGGTCCAAATCTACCATTTTTTTTTTTTACTTATTTATGCCTTTGTTTTATTTATTTAATGATCATTTAGAATAATTGAGAACATAAAAAATGCGGTTCAATGTTATGTATTATTGAAAACTATGTTGGCAGCTTCTTTTTGTCAAGAAAGGCAGTATTGGCGCTTCCAATTCAATAAATATTGACACATTTTTTAAAATAAGAGAAAAACCTAAAAAAAAAAGTAAGTTTCCCAATTTTCTCCATGATCAGATGTGAATTATTGTACAACTATTTTTAACAATTTTTTAATCTACTACTTTTTTTAAAAATCTACCACTTCTTTAAAAATCTACCACCTTAAAAATTTTTCAAGTCCGAGCGCTGTTCGCAAATGCCTTCGCAACTTTTCCCACTAAAGATTTATTTTCACTTCCCATTGACGAGGTATTGGTTAAAGTTCTCACCTAGTTCGCAACTCATTGGTTACGATATCTAGGCCCTTTACAACATTAGTGGTACTCATGCAGCTTCGCAAATGCCTTCGCAACTTTTCCCATCGTAAATTTTCATATAAATCTTGACAGTTGTGTGACAAATTTCTCATTTCCCACAATTTGCGAAGCTGCATGAGTCCCACTATTGCTATAAATGGTTAAACTTATATGGGGAAAAATTTTTCTCTTATGCGTTAAAGGGTTAAATGCTTTCTTTTTTCGATAAAGTTAAAAAAAAAGAATTGATCGGAATTGAACTCTCAAACTCCATAAAATATTGCAATATCGGTCGCTCTCATTAAACGAACCCATAGCCAAGACGAACTTAATCAGTGTTGTGAAAATAACATCAGGGTTGAAATTCTTTCTACTTCTAGAGAAATGTATTTTCGTATGGGCATGCAGCGTTTCACATTTATTTCACCTCGAAGAAGCAAGTCATGACAAGAAAACAAGTAAACAAATCACAGTTGAAAATTTTTTTTTTTTATTAGGTGTAGTAAAAAGAAATCCATTATTTTTGCATTAAATTGAGGGCTTTAATTTAAGATAGTTAGAATGACCCGATTGAGGTCAAATATGCGCCGTTTTGTTCGATAACTTGTTGCCATTTTAAAGGTAGTTTCATTTTGCCTCTCTCATAGAAGCCTCGTTCCTATTAGCAAAAAAATTGAGACAGTCGAATTTCAGAAGCCTCTCTTGAAGCGAATGTTTCACCAGCAAAATTGTTCGCCATGGACAGGAACAGATGGTAATCACTTGGTGCCAGGTCCGGACTATAAGGTGGATGCAGATGAACCTCCCAACCAAACTCCCGGAGCTTCTAGCGAGTCACTATCGATGTGTGTGGCCTGGCGTTGTCCTGATGGAACACAATTCCTCTCCTATTGGCCAAAGCTGGCCGATTATGGGCGATTGCTTCCTTCAGACGGTCCAATTGTTGACAGTAGAGTTCCGAGTTAAGAGTTTTGCCGTATGGGAGCAGCTCATAGTAGATAATTCCCTGCCAATCCCACCAAACACACAGCAAAACCTTCCTGGCCGTCAATCCTGGCTTGGCCACCGTTTCCGCCGGTTCACCGTGTTTCGACCACGACCGTTTTCGCTTGACGTTGTCGTAAGTGACCACTTTTCATCACCAGTCACCAACCGCTTCAGAAATGGGTCGATTTTGTTGCGGTTCAGCAGCGATTCGCAGATGGAAATTCGGTCTGTGAGGTTTTTTTGCGTTAACTCGTGTGGCACCCATACATCGAGCTTCTTTGTGTATCCAGCCTTATTCAAATGGTTCCAAACGACTTTTTTGTGCAATCTTTAGCTCTTTTGCAATCGAAACAGTGCTAACATGACGGTCGGACTCGATAATTTCCATGATTTTATCGACATTTTCGACAATTGGCCTTCCAGTGCGTGGTGCATCCTTGACATCGAAGTTACCGGAACGGAATCGACGAAACCAAAATTGCGCATGATTGGCTGTTACAGTATCAGGTCCATAAACGCTATTCACATTTTCAGCCGCCTGGCTTGCGTTTTCTCCCTTATCGAAGAAAAACTTAAAATGTAGCGAATTTTCTCTTTGCTGATGTCCATCTTTGACAAGCTCTCAAACAAAACTGAATCAATCAATCAAAAAAGTGTCAAAAAAGCTTTTTTAGTAGGAACTGTCATCTTTCTAATGCCCCCTAGCGGAACACGATCGGACTTATACAACGCGAGATGCAGATAAATAACGCCATCTATTGGAAAAATAATGGATTTCTTTTTACTACACCTAATATGTTGGCAGCTTCTTTTTGTCAAGAAAGGCAGTATTGGCGCTTCCAATCCAATAAATATTGACACATTTTTCAAAATAAGAGAAAAACCTAAAAAAAAAGTAAGTTTCCAATTTTCTCCATGATCAGATGTGAATTATTGTACAACTATTGTAACAATTTTTAATCTACTACTTTTTTTAAAAATCTACCACTTCTTTAAAAATCTACCACCTTAAAAATTTTTCAAGTCGAGCGCTGTTCGCAAATGCCTTCGCAACTTTTCCCACTAAAGATTTATTTTCACTTCCCATTGACGAGGTATTGGTTAAAGTTCTCACCTAGTTCGCAACTCATTGGTTACGATATCTAGGCCCTTTACAACATTAGTGGTACTCATGCAGCTTCGCAAATGCCTTCGCAACTTTTCCCATCGTAAATTTTCATATAAATCTTGACAGTTGTGTGACAAATTTCTCATTTCCCACAATTTGCGAAGCTGCATGAGTCCCACTATTGCTATAAATGGTTAAACTTATATGGGGACAAATTTTTCTCTTATGCGTTAAAGGGTTAAATGCTTTCTTTTTTCGATAAAGTTAAAAAAAAAGAATTGATCGGAATTGAACTCTCAAACTCCATAAAAGATTGCAATATCGGTCGCTCTCATTAAACGAACCCATAGCCAAGACGAACTTAATCAGTGTTGTGAAAATAACATCAGGGTTGAAATTCTTTCTACTTCTAGAGAAATGTATATTTTATTTTAGTATGGGCATGCAGCGTTTCACATTTATTTCACCTCGAAGAAGCAAGTCATGACAAGAAAACAAGTAAACAAATCACAGTTGAAATTTTTTTTTTTTTTTTAGGTGTAGTAAAAAGAAATCCATTATTTTTGCATTAAATTGAGGGCTTTATTTAAGATAGTTAGAATGACCCGATTGAGGTCAAATATGCGCCGTTTTGTTCGATAACTTGTTGCCATTTTAAAGGTAGTTTCATTTTGCCTCTCTCATAGAAGCCCTCGTTCCTATTAGCAAAAAATTGAGACAGTCGAATTTCAGAAGCCTCTCTTGAAGCGAATGTTTCACCAGCAAAATTGTTCGCCATGGACAGGAACAGATGGTAATCACTTGGTGCCAGGTCCGGACTATAAGGTGGATGCAGATGAACCTCCCAACCAAACTCCCGGAGCTTCTAGCGAGTCACTATCGATGTGTGTGGCCTGGCGTTGTCCTGATGGAACACCAATTCCTCTCCTATTGCCAAAGCTGGCCGATTATGGGCGATTGCTTCCTTCAGACGGTCCAATTGTTGACAGTAGAGTTCCGAGTTAAGAGTTTTGCCGTATGGGAGCAGCTCATAGTAGATAATTCCCTGCCAATCCCACCAAACACACAGCAAAAACCTTCCTGGCCGTCAATCCTGGCTTGGCCACCGTTTCCGCCGGTTCACCGTGTTTCGACCACGACCGTTTTCGCTTGACGTTGTCGTAAGTGACCCACTTTTCATCACCAGTCACCAACCGCTTCAGAAATGGGTCGATTTTGTTGCGGTTCAGCAGCGATTCGCAGATGGAAATTCGGTCTGTGAGGTTTTTTTGCGTTAACTCGTGTGGCACCCATACATCGAGCTTCTTTGTGTATCCAGCCTTATTCAAATGGTTCCAAACGACTTTTTTGTGCAATCTTTAGCTCTTTTGCAATCGAAACAGTGCTAACATGACGGTCGGACTCGATAATTTCCATGATTTTATCGACATTTTCGACAATTGGCCTTCCAGTGCGTGGTGCATCCTTGACATCGAAGTTACCGGAACGGAATCGACGAAACCAAAATTGCGCATGATTGGCTGTTACAGTATCAGGTCCATAAACGCTATTCACATTTTCAGCCGCCTGGCTTGCGTTTTCTCCCTTATCGAAGAAAAACTTTAAAATGTAGCGAATTTTCTCTTTGCTGATGTCCATCTTTGACAAGCTCTCAAACAAAACTGAATCAATCAATCAAAAAAGTGTCAAAAAAGCTTTTTTAGTAGGAACTGTCATCTTTCTAATGCCCCCTAGCGGAACACGATCGGACTTATACAACGCGAGATGCAGATAAATAACGCCATCTATTGGAAAAACAATGGATTTCTTTTTACTACACCTAATATCTTACTGAGACGATTGAAATCGTGTAGAAAGCGTGCCTTGTTTTCCCCAATTCCTTTAAAAGAGACCTTGTAAGAACAGAACTGGATATATTCGATAGTAATTTCCTCTAATATAAAGGTATAGCAGACACTATTAAGACTATTTACTTTAAGTATGTAAACTTATTAACCTTCAATATTGGCATGAGTTCAATGGTTGAATAAATCAATATGCAAGCTTGTGCTTGTTAGGTTCATTAGCCTCATCTAATTATGAAGACTCTATTTGTTTGCCATTCAAGAAACAATTTTCAACAGATACAGTCAAACTTCCATAACTAGGACGACCGTCATTCTCTTAAAATAGACGTAGCGAACTACTTTTACATAATGTCCTTCAACTCGAAGCTTCCATAGCCGAACAATTAATTATTCGTTTGAATAATGGCATTCCGAGTTATGAAACTTTGACTGTAATTTGATGAGTTAAGCAATTGAGCGAAGATGCAAGGTTAATCTTCGGTTATTTTTATATTATGAGAACCATCTTTTTATTACATTAGCTAAAGCTTCACGCTCCATGTTAATCATTTTATCCACTTTCCTATCGCAGTGTCGCCGCCGACTCGTGGATATTCGAACGTCATGAAACCATTCCAGATTGTTTTTTGTTTGCCATTGGCATTTTAATTATGCATACACAGAGAAAAAAATCAACCAGAAAATTGGTTAAATCAAAAGGAAAAATATACAAAACGGCTTCAACAAGGAATATTTTTGTTTTAACAATTTTTCTTGTTGGAAAAAATAAAGATTTTCCTTTTGAATCAACCATATTTCAGTTTGAATTGAAATGATAATTTTCAAATATGGATTTAAATTTAAATTGTTGAACCAACCACGGACATAATTGAAACGACTAAGAAAAATTTCAAAAAAAAAAACCTATAAAAGAAGAAATGTCAAAAGAATTTTAATTAACGTTCAAAGCAAATGGCCACAGAGCCCTCTGCTGAACATAACCCCAAAAATAGCCATCGGATGGACTTCATCTGATATCGTCACTCCGTTGTCGTGACTGCTTTCGCAATGCTTAAAAAGTTGTAAGATGAATACATATCTTATATGTCCTATTTTATAAAGCAAATGAGAATTATACGGAACGAAAAGAAATGTAATTAAACATATTTCCTTTAAATCAACCAAAAATGTTGTTGACTCAACAATTTTCCTTTTGAAATTTTTGTTCTGCTCGAAAATCAAAAGGACTGTGAATAACAATGCGCCCTTTTAAAAAAATCATGGTTAAGTTCGCTCAGTGTAGCAGCTAAAACGATGCTATAAATCTGAGGAAAATTATGAAATTTAACCTAGTACGGATGGAAGGAGATAATAATGTTTGTCTGAGATGACATTCTTAGAATTTCTTCGCCAATAAATACATATATGACGAAAATTTCCAATAATTTTTTGAAGGGTTTCCAACGAGCCCTCTTAATTAGTTTACGTTCCAGCCGTACCAGATGAATTTTATTGCAGGGGCGGGGGGTTTTTTCTTTTCATCAAAATTTGCCCACAAATTAGAAGACAGACTTTAATACTTTTTCGAAAGTAAAGTGCGGACTTTCTCCATTAAACCTCCTTTCCCTTAACGCGAATATAAGGACTGTCCCAGAAATAGCTGTCCTTTTGTTTTTAGGCTATTTATAAAAAAGTGTTAACTCTATAGCAACATATTTGGTAAATAAATATTGCAGATTAAAAAAAAAAATACTAATTCGTAAAATAAAAGAGCTACTGAAAAGATGTCGTCTCAACAAGAAGAAAAGCGGAAAGCAATTATTTACAAACACCTGGAAAATCCAAACACCACGTACAAAAAGATCGCTAAGGAAGTTGGCGTGTGCGAAAAAACTGTCGGTAGGACCATAAAACGATACAGACAGCTTACCCCTTTATCAAAAACACCAGGATCAGGGAGAAAAAGTGGTCCAGCGAACCAAGCGGTGGCCCAGAACGTTAAGCGACTGTTTACTCAGAATCCAGGCACTTCCGTTCGTGATATGGCAGCAAAAGCGGGAACATCGAAGTCAAGTGTTCAACGGATTAAAAAAATTTTACAACCTAAGGAGCTATAAAGTACAAAAAGTACCTGATAGGTCAGAAGAAAAGGACGCCGAAGCCAAGAAGAGGGCTCGAAAACTGTATCGCGATTACCTGCCCAAATTTTGATTGCGTGATCATGGACGATGAAACTTATTGCAAAGCGGATTTCAAGCAGTTACCTGGACACGGATATTATACTGCGGTTAGAAGGGGTGGAGCATCCTCTAAATTTACCACCGAAAAACATACCAAATTTCCAACGAAATTCATGGTGTGGCAGGCCATTTGCAAATGTGGCCTTCGAAGTAAGGAATTTGTGACGGATCGCACAATCAACACCGAAATTTACATCAGAGAGTGTCTGGACCGGCGTTTGCTGCCTTTTATACGTCAACACCAAGGTTCAGTACTATTTTGGCCTGACCTAGCAACATCTCACTACGCCCAGAGAACGATGGATTGGTACCAAGCCAATAATGTCACTGTGGTACCAAGAGAAGCAAATCCTCCGAATTGCCCCGAACTTCGTCCAATCGAAAAATATTGGGCTTTAATGAAAAGGAACCTTAAGAAGACCAAACAAACTGCGAAGAACATCGAAATATTTCGACATAAATGGCGTCGGGCATACACTAAGGTGAACGAAAGGTCGGTAAAAAGCCTAATGGAGGACCTTAATAAAAAAGTGTAATTTTTTTAAAGTGTATTTTTTTCAGTGGTAATTAAAAATTTTATTTATTTTGTAATGTTCACTTAATAATAAACTGAAAGAATCTTTTAAAGAAACATCATTGGTTTTTTTGCAATAAAAAAAAAACAAAAGGACAGTTATTTCTGGGACAGTCTTTATGTATTCCAAAACCACTTTTTTTTTTTTGTGGCATTGCCCTTTAGGAATTTCAACTAATTTTCAATTAATGGAACAACTGATTGATTTAAAGTGACAATTAATTTAAACTCTGACTTTTTCCCATGGAGAAAACTGCCTTTTTTAGCATGGCGATGTCCTACGGCAAAGTCAATTGTCTGAATCTGCATATCTTTTAAATTAGTTTAAAATCAGTTTATTGTGAATTGATATTATTTTAGTTTTTTTCTTTGAGTGGTTTCAAAGTGGTTTTTTTTTTCAAGTTAATTGAGAAGGAATTCTTAAAACAAAAATAAGAGAGATTGTCTAACAATCCGATGTCGGTGAGTTCAAATCCCCTTCAGGCAAGAGTTTTTTTTTTTTTTTTTTTTTTTTTTTGGTAAAAAGTAGATACTAATATTTACCTAATATTTAAATAAAGTGGTATTCAAGCAACAGTGCAAATCGCAGTGTGCAATATTTGCACTGCTTTTTTTGTACGCAATTTGACAAGTGCAAATATTGCACACTGCGATTGCACTGTTGCTTGAATACCACTAATAATTAACAAACTTAGAAGAATATGCTTTCAACTAAACTTTTTATTCAAAATAAAAAATAAAAAAAAATTAATGAGTGGAACTTATTGGACTTTTTCAAAAAGCTTGTGTATGACGCTTTTGAAGAAAGGATGGAAACTTTACTGTATGGGTGGTGGCAGCTTCTTTTCTCCTCCATGAGATAATCAAAATTTTCCTTAATATTTAAAATTTAAATGCTTCTTTCAATTCCCAATTTTTCCACATCTTATTTCTGCCTGCAACAGGATTCGAACTCCAGCCTTCGGATTGCTACGCGCAATCTCTTGTCTATATTGACGTCAATATAGACATGGGGCCATATGGCGACAGGCTTGCTGCAGGGGTATTGCTCGCTTTAAATAAGTATTAGAAAATTATTTGGACATAAATATGTATGTATCTATATGTAAACACCGGGTTTGCTGTATGGTTTTTGGAAGACTTTATTGGCGGAAAGTATTTTCTAAAGTAAAAAAAAAAATGGAATTTCTAATGTCTTCGAATTCGTCACTTTATGTAGGTATTTTTTAATATTGAAAAATGATAGACGCCTGCAGTAATGAAGAGGTCAACTTACCAGAAAGGATTACTCTTAGGTTATTCGGATTGTGACCAGTCAAAATGTAGAGTATCTTATGTTATGCGAATTGACTAGACCTCGAGTAGCAACAAATGGTCTAGAAGAAGTGTAGTTAAAAAATTAAATCAACTGGTACATATGGGACAATCGGCCTCTAATTCACCACAGTAGGTCTACTTATGGAGTAGTTATATGTATTATTATTATTTCGTTGACGGGGCAGTTATAAATATAACTATGTCGTCGGTCTTATTCAGAGCATAGGGCGGTAACAAGGTCCTTCCACTGTTCCCAAATTGCTTGCGATTGTTGCTGTCAGTTGCTGCCATGATTGTTGAGCCTCCTTTTGCACACTTACTTCCCATGTTATTCTCCGCCGTCCCCTTCTTCTATAACCTTCCGGTGTCCATTGCAGCGCGATCCTAGTGATGTGTTTAGGTTCTTTTCGCAGTGTGTGCCCTATCCATCGCCACTTTCTTTCTCTTATTTCTATCTCAATAGGTTTAGTAGTAGCCAAGACTAGCCAGGATCTAGGCCACAGATATATACCGCAAATTCTCCTAAGGCAATGATTAGCTAAGTTAAATTTTGGAATGGTTACTTTTGAATGCCAAGCCAATGGTAGAAAAAACAGTTCAAAGCATGGGGGTTGGCAAATAAAGAGAGAGTGGTCCTGGAATTTTTGTGACTAGTCGGAGAGCAATTGGAATTCCTCTAGGGAAGCTTTAAAAAAAAAAGAAAATCCCAAAGTCCCCGACGCGTCGCGAAGCCCTGAATGTGTGAATCACAAAATTTTTACAAAGCTCATGTATTGTTTATTGCTTTTCGACGTGAAAAATCATCGGCATTCCGAGCGGGCAATCGACCGTGTAAACGATCATTTAAAACTCACGTGCGAAAAAAAGAGAAAAAAATAACCAAAAAAAAAAAAAAAACGAGGAAAAACAAAATCGTCATAGCGGAATTTTTTCCCTTCGGCTATTTTAAGAAAGACCAAAATATGCGAAGCATCAATATTTAGAAAACCAATTAGAATCCGAAATAATTCCATATCTCAAGTGTTCAATTTCAATTCAAAGTAAATAATAAATATAAAAAAGTATAAATGAAAAACAAAAACCAAAAAGAAAAAAAAATAATATTAAAAAATATCTGGTGACCATCAAAATAATCACTAAAATCATTTTAATGCACTTCATGGCAAACGAGCGATAGTTACGGTGACCATAAATCAGTGATGGCCAAACCTATACGTAAACATTCATAATCAGTGTTGCCAACTCCTCAGAAGCAAAAAGCACTGATTTATTTTGAAAACGCGCTAAAAAGCACCGGAAATCCCAATTAATTCCAAAAAGCGCTAAATCAACCAAAAGAAAGCGTTTTTGGAAGGGAACGTGTTGTTTTTCTAAAAAGATCATAGTGTATTTTGATGTTTTTTATTTCCTATGAATATTTATTATAAAACAAATGATTAAATATGCTTCTTAAATGTCTGCGTTTAGATTAGAAACGATGAGACTAAGGCACCGAACAACCATCTCTTTCTTTCCCATATGCCATTCTATATCACAAAATAGTCACGCAAAATGTTTCTCTAGTGACTAGAGTCTAGTCTAAACGCAATCACAAAATTAAAGCTGCCAGATTCATCATTGGTTCATCTTACAGCTGATGTGCTAGGAAGCAATACTTGGCTTACGTTATTACAATGTTCAAAATTGAAGGGAAAACTACTTTGAAAACTTACATGAACGCAACGAAAAAGCGTTAGATTTCGCGCGAAAAATAGCTTAGCGCTAAAAAGAAGTTTTCGCGCCGCGGGCATTCCAAAAGCGCTAGATCTAGCGCGAAAGGCGCTAAGTTGGCATCACTGCTTAAATCTATGTCCCGTTAAGTCCGAGGGCTGATTTAAAAGAAGCCATGGTGGGGTTCGTGGGGACAAGGAAAGAAACAGCAGAAGACTTCAGGGCGATGACAATATCACATCTTTGTTCGTCTTCGACTTAACTGTACTACTGTCCTACTCGACTGACCTTATAGGTCCTTATAGGCCCACAAATGGGCTAAACTTACACACTTAAGCACACACACACAAAGTTTTCACACCTTTCACGCATGTTTCGTGCACGGATTAAGGTCACGAAAACACTGTACACTTAAAAAAATACTCTTCAGGGAGATATTTCCAAAGCCGACGGAATGAAAGTCATTCAAAAGAATTCAATCCATGCCCAATTAAACTCCTCGGTGCCTCGATGCAGCCCGCTGGACAAATTGTATATTCGTATACCCTTCTTACATCGGACCCAAAAGGGTAAGCAGATACAAGCTATCACGAATATTTAGTTGCCTTCCGACACGCACCGACGCAGAAAATTATTTCGGAAGAGGTTTAAGGCATAACAAAACTATCCACCGAGATCATTTTCTCAATCCCCTTTGTAATTCTCCATATTTCGAGGGGGGCTAGAACCCCCAAAAGCACACTCCGAATACGCTCATAGTTCCCTTTGATGGTATTCGTCTTGAAAACAAATTTCCAATCATTATTTCCCTCCAAATGCAAAACTGCCCCGAGAAATGGTAATTCTTTTCAAAAAATTCCTACAATTCTCACTGAATTCATGCTTTCGGAAACGTATATAAAGCCATGAATTGAAGAAATTCTCAGTCATCTCAGTAGAGCTGGAGAACTATCGGAAGGGATATTTAAACATTTAACACACAACACTCATCATCATCAACAACCATTCACCAATCACCAAACCCACACCAACACTAACAACACCATCAACATCATCATCACCATCATACACACATCACCAACCATCACCAGCATCATCACCACACAACCCACCATCACCATCATAATCATCAATCACAACATCATCATCAGCACTCACATACCAACCTCACCATCAACATCATCATCACCATCATCACCACCATCACACCATCATCACCAACCATCACACCACCATCACTCATCACCATCACCTAACACCACACATCATCACCAACCTCAACCATCACATCATCACCAACCTCACCATCATCATCAACACCATCATAATCATCAACACCATCATCACCATCAACAACATCAACAACATCAACACCATCACACATCACACCATCAACACCATCATCATCACCAACCTCACCACCACCATCATCATCAACACCATCATCACCAACCTCACCACCACCATCATCATCACCAACCTCACCATCAACAACATCAACACCATCATCACCAACCTCACCATCGTCATCATAACCAACATCACCATCAACAACATCAACACCATCATAATCATCATCACCAACATCATCAGCATCACCATCATCACTACCAACCTCACCATCACCATAATTATCATCATCATCATCACCATCAACACCATCATCACCATCAACACCATCATCACCATACATCACCAACCTCACCATCGACACCATCATCACCAACCTCACACCACATCACATCACACTACTACCATCATCACACCATCAATTTCATCACATCATCACCACCATCATCATACCAACTCACCAATCAACATCATCACCATCAACACCATAATAATCATCATCTCCATCAACACCATAATAATCATCATCTCCATCATAATCATCATCAACATCATCATCATCAACACCATTATCACCAACATCACCATCATCATCGATAGTTTCGGTTATCGATAATTTTGACAGCCCAAAACTCCTAACGAAATTGCGGCAACAAAACCACTGTAAATTATTGTTATTTTTAATAGAAAATACCTTTTAAGCTGGGTCATTTGAACCCGGTAAGCTCAAATTAAATTCAATTATTGTCAATAATTAACTAGTGTAAAGGCTGCTGCAGTTAGAATCTTTTTGATTTGCATGGCGAAGAAAAACAGAACATTTTCGCTATTTTCCACTAAAAAAAAAAAACACAGAAAGAACAAGCGCACAAAAAAAAAAAAACAGAACACCTCTGCGTAAAACAGATATGATGGTCACCGTCACCGATGGTGCGTCGTCGGGAAAGTTTTAAGCCACCGATTCAGTTTATTCGATAAATTTATATAATTTATTATGCTCGATTCTAGATAATCAACGAATTGCGAGTGCTTACACAAAAAGAGACGATGGAAAGGAGAAATGATTTTGAGAAAAAGAGTTCAAAAGCGACGAAATATAAGAGAATTGATGGGAGGGGATGGGATGGGATGGAAAGCGACGAGAAGGCAACAAAAACTTCAAAGTTAAACTTTAGCAATTTGTTTTCTTTTAGTCGTTGACCATGGCAATAAATCACTCACATTGAACGGGGATATATAGTCAATTAAAAATTAAAATTTCCTCACATTCATCAATAGAACACCCCCTTTTTCATAAGTATCACAATTCAAAACTTTGTTCTGTACGATAAGCAATGACCACGCATCATCATCTCATGTCTTGTTCACTTTGGGACTGCAAATTTGAAAAAAAAAAAAATGATTATTTGCTCATCAATATGGCAAATCAATCAATAATGCAAAATTGCAACCTTGAGTGGACCATCCGAGGAAAGTTTCAAAAAAACGGTCGAAAGTTCATTCCAAAAAGGTCAATGGTTTGATGAATTTAAGTAGCGTTTCCGAGTATGACCCAAAATTTGAAAAAAATAAATTTTCTCTACTTTGCCCCATATTTCGGGCCATAACGCACTGAGAACCTACCTACATACCTACCTATACAAAGGAAAAGTACGTTGGGGTAGTATTTTGTGCATTTCCATTGTTGTTGTTTCCCACAAAGTATAGTTTGTGGGTGGGTTCGTGCAAAACAACAACAAGGCTCTCTTTTGTATTTTGCAAAATGGGGCAAAGTGGGTATTTTTTTCTTGTATCTGAACCTACAAGATCAACTACAATAGGGCTCCACAATATAAACTGGGAGGTAGGAATTTTCAGTGCTATAGAACGACAATAGTGGCTCGCCAATACGTTACTATATATTCTCTGCGGTATTAATATGGGGCGTAAGTTTTTTTTTCAAATTTGGGCCTATCCGGGTCTTAAATGTAAACCTTGACCTTTTTAATGAGGGGCTCTAAACTTCATAAATAAACAATAGAAAAAAGGTAATGCAAATTTTTTTTTTTTTGTGCATTGTGTATTTTTAAAGGCAAATATGGTTCCAGACCTCGCCATTCAGACTACCTTTTTACCTTCTTTTTTTCTGGGAATTAAATTCCTTTGTTTTAAATGAATTGAATTTTACATCGCACAGACAACAAAATCGGAAAAACAGCTACTTTTCGATAAAAAAAAAAAAAAGGAAGAATCCCGCTAAACGGGGAAAATCCCGCCATCTGTCATCGCTGGAGCGAGATAATGAGTGGGAGAATTTATTGTGACTCTCTCAAAACCTAAATCAAACAGTCTGGACCGTTCTTTCCTACAGAACTAACAAAAAAACTATCGAAAGGACAATTTTGATTTGAAAGGATAATTGCTTCAGAACTATATTTTTTTAATTGAATTAATTGAATGTCCGGTCCGCCATAAGCCCTCTAATTCCAAACAGGCAGTTAACACATTCTTCCCGAGTGTGTAGAACAATTCACTTCTAGCGATTATGCTTATTAAGAGGAGAGCCCCGAAAAAGCAACGAGCGAATGGACCCACAATTAATTGAACAAACTTACAAAATCCATGATTGGCTCCGATGGCGGTTCTGCAGTCCATTTGGGATTTCCCCGCTGCCGTAGCCATTGCCTTGGCCATCGCAATCGACAATTACATAATCAATAGCTTAGCGCTAAAATGAAGTTTTCGCGCCGCGGTCCTTCCAACACATGCAAAAGCTTCAATGTAGTGGTGCCCAGTCCTGATCATGACGATCGAATTTGGACTTAGTTTTCCCTTACTCGTTTAAACATAAGAATATATGTATGCTTGTGTAGTCTTGTGTAGAAATGCTCTGAAAACGATTTTTAGGGTACATTAAAGTTCCATAATCGTCCAAAATTTGACGATTTCGATTTCTATGACATGCCGGTTAAACTTTCAATCGTGAGATGCGGTAACAGTTTTCCGTAAAATAGGGCAGTTATGGGCAAATATCGTGCAGTACGGTAACAGAACTAATATATTCGAGAATTGAAACTTTTGAAGTTCGTAAGCCGTGTTGACGATTACGACCCTAAAAAAAAAACATACAGGAATGCTCTAGAATTCCAATCTGAATAAAAAAAAAAAATCGAAATCAATGTGTGCGCAATCTCGAAACGTTGCGTGTAATATTTCATGAAAATTTTCTCTAGCTCCAAAACTAGAGCTGAGAAAAAATTTTCAAAAATCTTCCTAGCCCAAAACTCCTAACGAAATCGCGGCAACAAAACCACTGTAAATTATTGTTATTTTTAATAGAAAATACCTTTTAAGCTGGGTCATTTGAACCCGGTAAGCTCAAATTAAATTCAATTATTGTCAATAATTAACTAGTGTAAAGGCTGCTGCAGTTAGAATCTTTTTGATTTGCATGGCGAAGAAAAACAGAACATTTTCGCTATTTTCCACTAAAAAAAAAAACAAACACACAGAACAAGCGCCCAAAAAAAAAAAAAAAAACAGAACACCTCTGCGTAAAACAGATATGATGGTCACCGTCACCGATGGTGCGTCGTCGGGAAAGTTTTAAGCCACCGATTCAGTTTATTCGATAAATTTATATAATTTATTATGCTCGATTCTAGATAATCAACGAATTGCGAGTGCTTACACAAAAAGAGACGATGGAAAGGAGAAATGATTTATGAGAAAAGAGTTCAAAAGCGACGTAAATATAAGAGAATTGAAGGGAGGGGATGGGATGGGATGGAAAGCGACGAGAAGGCAATAAGAAACTTCAGAGTTAAACTTTAGCAATTTGTTTTCTTTTAGTCGTTGACCATGGCAATAAATCACTCACATTGAACGGGGATATATAGTCAATTAAAAATTAAAATTTCCTCACATTCATCAATAGAACACCCCCTTTTTCAAAAGTATCACAATTCAAAACTTTGTTCTGTACGATAAGCAATGACCACGCATCATCATCTCATGTCTTGTTCACTTTGGGACTGCAAATTTGAAAAAAAAAAGATTGATTATTTGCTCATCAATATGGCAAATCAATCAATAATGCAAAATTGCAACCTTGAGTGGACCATCCGAGGAAAGTTTCAAAAAAACGGTCGAAAGTTCATTTCAAAAATGTCAATGTTTGATGAATTTAAGTAGCGTTTCCGAGGTATGACCCAAAATTTGAAAAAAATCAATTTTCTCTACTTTGCCCCATATTTCGGGCCATAACGCACTGAGAACCTACCTACATACCTACCATGATACAAAGAGAGAAAAATAGCGCCACTTCGGGTACCGCTATTTTGTAGCATTCGCATTGTTGTTGTTTCCCATGCTAAAGTATAGTTGTGACGTTGGGCTTAGCGTGCAAAACAACAACAACGAAGCTCTCATTTTGTATTTGTGACATCATCGGGCTGAAGTGGCGCTATCTTGTTTTCTTGTATCATGCATACCTACATACGTATACGTAACGTACAATAGTGTGCTCGCACAATACGTATACGTGGGTAGGTAGGTAAGTAGGTTCTCAGTGCGTATACGTAACGTACAATAGTGTGCTCGCACAATACGTATACGTAGGTAGGTAGGTTCTCAGTGCGGTATGGCCCGAAATATGGGGCAAAGTAGAGAAAATTGATTTTTTTCAAACTTTGGGCCATATCTCGGAAACGCTACTTAAATGTATCAAACCATTGACCTTTTTGGAATGAGGGAGCTCTAAACTTACATAAATAAACCAATAGAAAAAAAGGTAATGAACAAATTTTTTTTTTTTGTAGCATTGTGCTATTTTTTAGAACGGCAACACTGAGTGGATGTCCGAGACCTCGACCATTACGATTGACTCACCTATTTTACCTTCTTTTTTCTGCGGCTAATTAATATTGGCCTTGCTAGCTTTTCTTCTTTTGACGTTCCATATGAATTAATGGGGTTACGTAGTGTCCCAGTGGTCCTGAAATAGGGTAAATTCACTTTGTTGGTTTATCAATTTATTTCAATTGAGTTCTTCTACGGACTTGTGCATTGTAGGCCCAAATTAAAGGGCATCTTTTCATGACTTCACACTTCTTTTGCGTGCATCTGTCGATTCTTTTTTTTTTTTATCGCATTGTCTTATCGTGTAATCTTTCTACATAGATCATAAAAAATTTATGGGTATCAAAGTACATTTGCGCCTATTTTCAAAGGCACTTTAAACACTTTTAAAAGCTCCAATATTTTTAGTCTTGAATTCATGAAAAAAATTGAAAAATTAAAATCTTTGTGACGAATCGGAAGAGCGATTATTTAACCCAGTTTTGTTTTATAATAAACAATAATTCACGCGCTGGAAATAATATATAAAAATAAAAAAAAATAAAAAAAACGGTGAAATTAGTTTCCTTAGCAAATGTTCCGATCAGTTCCGATAATCGTATGCCGTTAACATGTTCTCAAGTGCTTTTTCCCCTATTCTTCGTGTGTAATTTATTCATTACGTGTCTTAATTACAATTCGCTCATTGTAAATGGGGCATTGATGATTGCTAGTCATGGCGAAATTAAAAAGGAATCGAAAATACGACAACAACAAAAACAACGCAAAATTCAAACAATTACTGAAAGCGCTTCATTAAACTTGGGCTTTATTTGCATTAATGGCGAAAATGATCGCGTGATTTTAATTTGTATTGATAAGGTCTTTTAAGAGAAAAGTCAATACACACATAAAGCTAATGTCTTTCAATAAACCAAATGATTCACATTAGAGCTGGAGAAACAATCGATAGCACTATCGATAATATCGATGTTTTCAAACTATCGAAAACATCGATGGTTTTTGAAGACTATCGATAGTTTTGATTCATGGACATTTAATTTAGAATTGGAAAGGTGGCGCTGGCGGTAACAGAGGGCCGTCTTCTTTTTGAAATGGACGGATTCCTAAGAATCCTGTATTTAGATAAGGGCGAAGGCCGCTCGAAAATTCATATTTCGATTATCAAAATTATCGATTGGCAAAATTATCGAAAATATCGATTCTAGAAACAATTATCGGAAATATCGATCTCTGAAACTATCAATTGTTGAAGCTATCGATGATTTTGACTATCGATTAAAGAAGCTATCGATTATAGAACCTAACGATTATTTTATATATCGATTATTGAAATAATCGATTACGGAACCTATCGATTATAATCGATAAAACTATCGATATTTCGCCAGATCTATCGAGCCAATAAATAAGGCAAACTTACACACGTTCTTGCTTCATCACGTCTCGAAAAATCTTCAGAAATTCTGCGAGTCTTAAGTGTCCCATTTTAAAAACCAAATGAGAATTATAGGCGTCATGCTAAAATTTTATTCTATGCATTGATGTCAGAACGAGGGGTTTTTTCCGTTTTGATGGAATTTTTCGATTTTGCCTTTAACCAAAAATCACTTCCAATGTTTACAAGGGATTTTTTACTGATCAGTGCTCACTTTTCTAAAGAAAACAGAAATGAAGGGATTTTTTTTTTCAATATTCAAGAGAAAAGAGTCACCAAAATACTGCCTAGCGTCAGAAAATAAATAAAAACAAAAATAATTAACAAAACAAATAGACAATTTTCTTTTCATTAGCTTTATTTATTAACTCAAATTTGTATTGAAAGGAGAGCTTTTAGCATGGCAAGGAGAATTTCCCGATTTTTGTTTTTTATTTAATTTATTTTATTTTTTTTTGTTTTTTGGACTGTCGTTTTAAGGCCTCGCATTGTTTTATGCGTTTACAAATTTTACCTTAAATTAATGTAAACAAGCGAATGACAGTAGAGCAGACATCACACAATCGAGACATAACACGAACTTGGAGGCATTATGACAATATGTCAATATCGCAATTCAAGGAAGAACGATGAGCGTGTTTGTCTTGTTTATTCAAATAATTATAACAAAACTAACGAGAAATAACGAGAATAACAAAATAAATTCAATTTTAAGTGGAATTGAGTGGAAACTTGTTGCACTTTGGCAGCGCTCCACACCGCACCGCCCCAAACCGCTCCACACAGCACCGAATCGAATTGAAATAAATCGAATTGAATTGGATGGAATCGAATAGAAGCGGCTGGAATGCAATAATAAATCATGAATACAATCAACCGAACAAGCGTGCGAATGTACAATTGAACTACTTATAATAAATAGCTCACTGTGAGGTAAACAGTGGGAGTACGAGGTCGAACATTGGGCTTCGCTGCGGAATCGGAAATGAAAATGAAAATGGAAATGCATTTTATCCATCGGTGTGAAATGAAGAATTTTTAAGGTTTGTGTGTGTGTGTGTGTGTGTGTGTGTGTGTGGGCTGTGTGTGCTAACATGGGGTGCTAAGAAGAAGCATTCATGAATGCTATATGGCTATAGCCACAGTTTTCATTTACAAATATCTTTGACATTTACTAACGCCCAAACTCGACGAAGATTAATAATCTGTTGTGATATAGGTGATGATATAATTGATAAAACGAAGCAAACAATTAACCTTTAAACGAATGTGATGATTATCTTCGTTGGCAGTATTATTTCGAACATTGGCTTCGCTGCGGAATCGGAAATGAAAATGAAATGGAAATGCATTATTATCCTATCGGTGTGAAATGAACTCGCAATGTTTAAGTTTCGTCGACTGATGATAACCTGTGTGTCGGTTGTGTGTGCTAACATGGTGCTAACTAAGAAGCAATTCCGGACAGGCTATATGGCTAATAGCCACAGTTTTCATTTATCAAATACATACTTTGACATTGCATAACTGAATGGGGAAACAGTTTTCTATTTTATATTCTTAGAATTGTTATCATTAATCCTTTAAACGATACGTGATGATTTCTTCGTTCGCATATTTTTCAAGATGCTTCCATTTAATGATTGGCCTCTTTAAACATTGAAGATTTCTATTTGAAAAACTCGCAATGAATTTCGACCGACGATGATAACCTTTTCGGTTTTCCATGCAACTAATACTCAATTCCGGGCAGGCAGTGGATAATGCGGTTTTTTTTTTTTTAATACATACTTAAATTGCAAACTGTTGGGGAAACAGTAGTCTATTTTATAATCTAGAATTGTTATCATCTATCTAAAGATACGTATGTCTCTCTCTCTCGTCTGTGCAGAGCTCTCATCTACGTCTGCCTCTTTCCCATGAAGATATCGTTCTAAAAAGAAAGTCGAGAAGAAATCTATGGTAAATAATACATAAAGACCTCTCAATCTCTCTCCTCTCTCTCTCTCTTTCTCTCTCCTCTCTCTTCTCTCTCTCTCTACTCTCTCTCCTCTCTCTCTCTCCTCTCCTCTCCCTCTCTCTCCCTCTCTCTCTCTCTCTCTCTCTCTCTCTCCTCCCTCTCTCTCTCTCTCTCTCTCTCTCTCTCTCTCTCTCTCTCTCTCTCTCTCCTCTCTCCTCTCTCTCTCTCTCCTCTCTCCTCTCTCTCCTCTCTCTCTCTTCTCTCTCTCTCTCTCTCGCGGTCGATTTTCCACTTGTCAGTGACAAGTTATCCCCATGTTGAAATGAACACAAAAATCCCACGATCTGGCATCACTGCTCCAGTCCTACAGAACAAACCCATAAAAATACAAATTTACACATCTTCTTGCCACATCCACTTCCCACTATGCTCAACTGCGTATGCTATGGTCAACAAGTATAGATAAATTCATTAAAATTCAGTCAAACACGTTTTAAAGTCCGCCTTCTTTTTAATTCCCACGTACTATAACTTGAAGAAGGATACGTTCATGAGCAGAAATTCTTTTCAAAATCCGTATTCCTCGGATCGAAACTTCTGTCATTGTCATCCTTCCATCCTCTCAATTGACTTCGATATAAAGATTCCACGTTTAAAAGAACGGGTTTCTGTGCGTTTTTAATGTTTCTCTTATCCAGGGAATACTATACGTTTTTAGGAAGAAGAAAAGAAATTTAAATGCAATAAATAATCTCATGCAATCAACATGAAAATTCTTTTCATTCGGATATTTGTTGTTTTGTTTTTGTTTTTGTTCCTTGTTTTTTTTTATGGAATGTTTCCTTCGATGACTGCAACGTTCTTCAAAGTCATTTGATTGTGATACTGATAGCCCGAGTTGGTCTACATTCCAGTGGCATGAATAATGTTTTTGTTGATTACACAAACACAGCACAAAACAACAATAACAACAACAATACAATGCATCGAACATCGAACATGCATAGGGGCGTCTCAATAAAAACGCATGCATGTACGCATATGTAGATGTTCATACAATTTGGGTATGGAAACGATTGATATGCCAACTTTCATTACTGAACAAATTCAAAAACAAAACACACACCCCACAGAAGGTCAGACGCAAGTTAAACTTTTTAATGGTCTCTTCTTTTTATTATTTTGTTTTTTATTACTGTTCTTTCGTTTATTTTTATTCTTTACTTGGGTCGTCCATTGTACGCGCTTATCACAGACACAAAAAAAAAAAAAAAAAAAACACGGACACACACCCAAAACGAAAGTGACAATGCTGCGACCTTAAGTTCTTGATAAATTGAAATATTTTTAAGCCGCATAAAAGCCTTAACGAAGACTTTAAGAGTATGAATAATCATTATATTTTTGTTTAAAAACAACAACAACAACAACAACAAATATTACAAAAAAAAGGAAAGTAATAAACAAAAGAAAAATTGCTTTTGCTCTCTTCCTTCAGTCAACGACATTGAACGATAAGCCGCACTATTTAGACTTGTTGTCTCTGTACACTGGATGCTGGCGACGACAGGACGAGGTACTCAATCAATATAAATTTGAATAAATTTGAATAAGAACATACACACACACACACAGTTACATGAACATGCAAACAAAGAAAAGAAATTAATTTTAACCAAGTATGTACGAGTATATATGTATGTAATTATCGGAGTTTTGATACTGCTGCTCTTTTGCTAGCCTTCAAGTGTACATAGTCTATCAGTCTTAAATGCTCCTTGAATTGTTTGCTATTTGCTTCTTTCCCTTCTCCGAATTCCCTTTGAACGTTCTTTTAATTTTATTATAATTATTATTATTAAAAATTTTTCCCCCAACCCCCTTCTTTGTTTTTTTTTTTTTTTTTGTTTGTCTCTTTCCCTCTCTATGTTGAGCGATTTCCTTGACCTTGGTAAGAAAAAACAAAATAAGACCCAATAGCTCAAAACTGCTTCTAATTTGTCACCGCCTTTGAGTTTCTCATTGCTTGCTGTTGTCACAAAATTCCCTCGGCTGCCCTTGTTGCCGTGGCCAGCATTGATTTGCCATTTGTCGCGTGCGTGCACAGTGGTCAGTTCATAATTGTTGACATTCCAACTCGACCTTAGTTCTTAGATGCCGTCATCGATAGAGCTTCTTTCATTTATGAGAATATTCGCACATACATACATACATACATATGTACATATGTATGTATAAATTTCAGTTGTTATTGTCGCCGTTGCTGTTGTTAGCTTTGTCGGCACTATTTAATTTTATTCACTTTTTTTGCCTTTATGTGATCCTAAATTGCTATTCAAAGCGTCGTATTCCCCCTCCTCTCTCTCACTCTTTCTCTCTCTCTCTTCTGTATCTCTCACTTTCTCTATCTCTGTCTCTCTCTCTCAGTTGCGTTCATTTAAAATGTAGGTACATAAATTTTTATTTACAAAAAAAAATTTCCTTTAAAATCTTAATTAAAAATTAAGACAAAAATATGCAATTTTATTGAGAATAGACTCCCTGAGGAAGACTACAAAACTACAAAGCTAGTCGAAATGCGCATGGGGGAAAAAAGAATTCGAGTTTTTGAATTGCCTTGGAATTAGCCGACCAAAAAAAAACCCGCATCTACAAGACATACATAACTTAGGAAACTTGGTCAAAGGAACGCAAACAAAAATATATAATTTTAGCTACACATGGTCGCCTTAATCCTACTGTTTCACTATGTCCCTATTGTCTGTCTATTTCTAATTTTTATTTTTTTAAATTTTATTTTATTACTAAAAGTATAACCGATTTAAGCCCCTAACTGTATGCTTGGAAAATGCTTCTTAAGCTTTATTCAATTTTTTTTTTTTTTTTTTTTTTTTTTTGTATTGTGGCAAAAATTAATATCAAAACTTTCGACTTTATTTTCAGGCAAAAAAACAGACGATCTCGTTGCAGCATAACAATGTTATATCAAATACAGATCGTGTACCACCGATTGGTGGCTATCAATGGCCACCAGATCAGACACCAGGCGTAATGGGTCTAAAAAATCACGGTAACACGTGCTTCATGAATGCCGTTCTACAGTGTCTCAGCCATACGGATATACTGGCGGAATATTTTGTTCTCGATCAATATAAGGTAAAATAAAAAAACCAAAAAAGTAAAAATTTTCGAATTTAATCGAGTTATTAATAAATTATAAAATCTAAATTGATTTCACTCGTTGCTGCAGGCCGACTTAAAAAGACGCAATAAAATCAATTCACGAAAATTTGGCACAAAAGGAGAACTGACCGAGCAATTGGCGAATGTCCTCAAAGCCTTATGGACATGTAAGAACGAGAGCGATCACAGCACCAGTTTTAAGGTGAGTCCCAACAATCAAAACCCACAACGATAAATACAAAAAAAAAAAAAAAAAAATCCATACTCTCAACAGGCCGTTGTCGATCGTTATGGCTCGCAATTTCGTAGCTCAACGCAGCACGATGCTCAGGAATTCCTGTTCTGGTTACTCGATAAGGTTCACGAAGACCTGAATACTGCAACGAAACGGAAATACAAGAGCGTAAAGGCAAGACTTTATATTTTATTTATTTTTTAATTAAAAAAAAAAAAAATTATATATATATATATATATATCCCTGCAAGAAATGCCTACCCGAAACACTAATACAGTTGTAAAAAATTTTATAAACACTAATGCCCATAAAATAAAAAGTTTAGGGTATGATATGAGTGAGAGCGAGCAGGATAAAAGCCTTTGTTAAATTACGTATGCGTAAAAGAGACGGCTGATGTAAGCGGCTTTGTGCTATGCGAAAGTAAAGTTTTTCATGCTATAATACCGACTACTTGTTAAGAATTTTTTTTGGACTAGATGAAGCATCACTATGGAATAAAAATTGTTAAGTCGAAATAATGTTTTTGGACTTGCAGCTCTTTACAGAATTTTATCTTTTTTCACAGCATTACTTAATTTTGACGCTAGCCCTAAAATATTCTACCGTTAGGTAGGCTTGCCAAAAAGCGATACCTCTTTTTAAAGGAATGCCTAAGCGGTTTTTCCGTGTTCCCAAACAATAATTTTTACATACCGATTAGTTTAACCAAAAACAAAATGAGGTCTTGAATCCATACACCACCTAAAAGACTGCCTGATAATACTACTGATTATTAGGTGTGTAAAGAATTTATTTAGTTTTGATTAAACTTAGGGCTTTATTTAAATAGTTAGAATGACCCGATTTAGGTCAAATATGCGCCGTTTTGTCGATAACTTGTGCCATTTTAAAGGTAATTTCATTATGCTCTCATAGAAGCCCTCTTCCTATAGCAAAAAATTGAACAGTCAATTTTCTAAGCCTCTCTTGAAGCGAATGTTTACCAGCTAAATTTTCGCCATGACAGGAAAAGTTGTTAATTCACTTGGTCAAAAGTCCGGACTATAAGTGGAGCAAAGAACTTCCTCCAAGTCCGGAGCTTCGCGAGTCACTATCGATGTGTTGGCCGGCGTTGCCTGATGGAACACAATTCTCTCATAGAAATTAGGCCGCTTATGGCGATTGCTTCTTTCAGGGTCCTAATTGTACCTGACAGTAAGTTCCGAGTTAAAGTTTTGCCGTTGGGAGCACTCATTAGATAATTCCCTGCCAATCCCCAAAACACAGCGATACCATCCTGCCGTCAACTGGCTGGCCAACCGTTTCCGGTTTCACCTGTTTTCGACTGACCGTTTTCGCTATGATTTCTTAAGTGACCACTTTTCATACCAGTCACAACGCTTCAAAATGGGTCATTTTGTTGCGGTTCAGCAGCGTTCGCAGATGGAAATTCGGTCTATCAGTTTTTTTTGGTTAATCGTGTGCACCCATAATCGAGCTTTTGTGTACAGCCTTATCAAATGGTTCCATAAATTTTTTGGACAATTTTAGCCTTTTGCAATCGAAAATGCTTAATGACGGTGGACTCGATAATTTCATGATTATATGACATTTTCGACAATTGCCTTCCAGTGCTGGTGCACTGAATCGAAGTTTACCGAACGGAATCGACGAAACCAAATTGCGAGAATTGGCTGTTACAGTATCAGGTCCATAAACGCTATAACTTTTTCAGCCGCACTGCTTGATTTTCTCCCTTATCGAAGAAAAACTGTAAAATGACGAATTTTTCTTGCTGATGTTCATCTTTGACAAACTCAAACAAAACTAAATCATCTGATCAAAAAGTGTCAAAAAAGCTTTTTAGTAGAACTGTATGCTTTCTAAATGCCACCTTAGGAACACGATCGGATTTACAACGCGAGATGCAGAAATAACGCATCTATTGGAAAAAAATGGATTTCTTTTTACTACACCTAATATGCGTGATGTCTAACGAATTTTGTTGTTAACTAAACCCACATTATAACCCTAGGAATTCATATTAATAGTACTGGATATTTCACTCGCGAAACAGTCAGTATGTCTACCATGAAAAAGCAAGACAACTGTATGTCAAAACATATGCGAGTGTTCATGTGGAAGAAAAGGATAAATTGTTACACGTACATTTGTTTCAGGTAGTTTTTTCACACTGTCTTTAAGGAGCAAATAGAATCTTTTTCATATTGACTACCAAAAAGTATAGTTAGCGCTATTAGTTAAATCTCCTGGTAATTAACAGGTAGTGTGTTTGCAGGGATATTTTTTTTATATAAGTTTTTTTTTTTTATTTAAAAAAAATTCTTTTTGTTAAAAGAATTTTTTCGTCAAAAGATTTTCCTAATGTAAGCGTCGATAGATTAAAGTAGGTGCTTAGTTTTCTTATTACCCTCATATAATAATACCTACAAGTTTGAAGGTCTAGATAAGATAGTGGCACCACGTTGCACAATGATTCTTGATAAGTCTCTGATAAGATCTTTGAAAAAGAAAGAAAAAAAAAGCAAGCAAATTTTTCGCACCTAATTAAAAATTATAGATAATTTGGCATGCTCTTTAAATAGCAAAAAAAAAAATAGAGTGGAGGGTAGTACAGACAAGAATAAATTACCGTTGCATTCATATTATTAAACTGTACAGTGGGCATTCGTAATCCACCAATTGCTAAGAAATTTCTTTTTAATTTCTTAATTGATCTTAATTAGAGAATTAGACCCACTCTCTCTATCTCTCTATCTGTCTATCTCTATTTTTTTTTTTTTTTTCCTTCTCAACAGCTCTCTATTTAAAAATGGAAATCTCAAAGCAAACATTTTAAAGGAAGAAAAATTCAATAGAAAATTTCTTTATCAACTCATGTCAATAGTGGGCAATGATGATACCAAAATGGGTAAATTCCCGACGAAGTTTTCCGGCAAATTGGGTTTTTTTTATTTTTGTTTTAGTAAAAGCGTATTCAACAATTTGTTTAAAATTGATTTGTTGAATAAGCTTTTACTGAATGCCGAGAGACTCAGCGAAGTCTGTGAATTCATTATTAGACTGTGCACCCCACATCTTGGGCGATTTAAAATTTAAGGAGAAATAAGTCCGTTTTCCTGCCCTTTCTGTAGTTAAACGATTGGATTTCTTATTATGTATCCATCCAAAAGTGCTGAAGGTTCTTTCGATGGCTGCTGAGGTGTTTAATGATGAAAGGATCCGAATGGCAACTTGAGTTAATTCGGTTTGTGGTGCATATGGCTTCCACCATAACAATGGGCTGAAAGTGTTTGCAGGTTTTCCGCAGTACTCGTATGTGCGAATGAACCCATTGGTATCCATTGCTTTGGATTCAACACGCAGCCTTGAATATTGGCATCCAACTTGGCGCTACAGCCAAGTAAATTGGTTTTAAAGCGAATTCTTTTCCTTTCTCTATTTTACTTTTTAGAGAGTCCAATATTGCGAGAGCCCGAAATATTTTGCGTGACGCATTTCAATCTCCAATGAGAGTTTTGCGTCACGCAGATAATAGCATAATTTCGCTTCTAGTAATGCAATATTTGAACCAAGTACCGATCTAACGAGTACCTAGTACTCATAAAATTTATACGTTATCACTTGAGCTGAAATTTTTATAAAAAAATTTTCAAAAAATTTTCAAAATGAACCAAAACTCGGAAAATATTTTAAAAGCTCTTTTTTACGGTACAGTGAACAGCATTTGTTTTATTCGTTTAAACGAGTACTCAAAAAATAGCTACATACATCGTTAACCTGTCAAATTGCCTCGCAACGAGAGATATTAAATTTTTCAAAATTTTCTCGCTACGAGATCTCGCAGTGCGATACATTGGATCTTGAGCCATATAACAAGGGCGTAGCTAGAGAAAGAGTGCTTTGGTAGTGCTTATATTTGCCACAGTTGTATATTGAACAATTATAAGATATTAACCGAAAAAAAATTTGGGGGGGCAAGAAGAAGTTTAGAGAGTTTTGGACCAAAAACCCAAAAAATCCGAAAAATTAATGACGTCCGATTTCGATGAAAATTTATATATAGAATAAGTGAAAAATTCTAAGAATTTTGGCACTTAAACTTTTTAAAAATACTGATTACAACTAGTCCTTTTTGGACCAGTTTGGTACTACACCCAAACTAGACTAGTTGTAATCAGTATTTTTTTAAATGTTATCGCCAAAATTCTTAAAATTTTTCACTTATTCTATATATAAATTTTCATCGAAATCGTACGTCATGAATTTTTCGGATTTTTTGGGTTTTTGGTCCAAAACTCTCTAAACTTCTTCTTGCCCCCCCAAATTTTTTTTTCGGTTAATGTCTTATAATTGCTCAATATACCGCTGTGGCATATATAAGCGCTACCAGAGCACTCTTTCTCTAGCTACGCCCTTGCCATATAATTGAATGTTTTGAAATTAGTGTGCGTCTCGTCTCCGGCTCTCGCAATATTGGATTTTGGGCTTTATGCTTTCGGAAAATATAAAATTCGAAATTCGGGTATTCTCGGGAAAATACCCGGTAAAAGACAGACAAAAGAATCTTCATCCAAGGAACAAATAATTTTGTTTAAGCGATTTTTAAGTAACGGGGTTGGATGAAAAATAAAGCGATTTCTAACACGATTATCAGATTTTTTTTTTTTTTTCTCTCCAAAGACGACACCTCTCTACAATGGCAAAATATGCACTGGTCCTTGACTGTGCTTACATAGAGTTTACACTGTATATATGTTTTTTTTTTTTTTGTATTCTTTACGTAAACACTTCCATTTCAATTTGACTGACTAATTTGAATTTTGAATTCATGTTCCCTTAAAATGAAATAAATCTAGAACTCCTATGGTCGGCCAGATGAAATTATTGCTGCTGAGACACTAGCGAATCACATACGCTGTAATAATTCGTTCGTGCAAGCGGTCTTTCAAGCTCAATTTCGCTCCTCGCTGACCTGTCCACGTTGCAAAAAGCAATCGAACACTTTCGATCCGTTCCATTGCATTTCGGTGCAATTGCCGCAATTGATGCAGCAAAGCGTTTTCGTGACGGTCGTCTACCTTAAGCAGCAGCCTCGACAAGTCAAGCTCGGCTTGAGGATTCCCGCTGGTTCGCCAATTGTTGCATTGCGAGAACAGCTACAAACAGATACTGGGATCAGCGGCGATCGCATGGTTTTGGTTGACATCAATAAAGAAGGATTCTCTCGTGTCTTCTACGATACGCAACCGATTGAATCGTTGATTGGAATCGAAACGATCTATTGCATTGAAGTACCAGAAACAACAACAGACCAATCAGAGTCCAAAGTTAACGCAAGAAGTGAGACTATGACATTCAAAACGACGGTGGCACCATCGAAAACAGCAACAACACCAACAACAGCAACTCAACCCAACGAGATTTCAATGACGGACAACCACAACGACAACGACAGCAACAGTAACGGCAACAACGACAATGCCTACGACAACAGCGACAGCGACAAATTCAGCGGAAAAGACGAACACAGCCGCCAATACCACCATCAGTACTATAAAACCAAGAACCACCGGATATAGTGGTGCCAATGAATCAGCAGCAGAATTGCTACTCCTTGTTGCCAACGTACGTAAGAAACCGAAAGCCAATTCAAGCGCAGATGAAGAGAAAATCGATACGAAAGAAATCGGATCGAATTTGGAGCGCTTTGGGACACCATTCAGCATGAGAGCACCACGAGATTGCTCGTTTGTAGAATTGCAAAAGAAATTGCTACAAGAGATGTCCGAAACGCTGAAGCCCGAAGTATTCGCTTACAAGACACCACTGACTGATATGTTTCAAATACGTTTGCAATGTCCATCAGCAGATCCGGACGCGTACCTGGAACAAGTCGAACATCCATTGCTAACCGAAATGATCGATATGGCATTGTCTGTTCTATCGGTCGAATCGGGTCCAGCGCACGTTAAGCTGCTGCTCGAATGGCCAGAACCGGAGCAATATTTTGCCGATCTGAGCGATACGTGTGTGGAGCACGAAAGCTTTATTCATTTACGCGATAACAAACAGCCGGAGACACAAGCACTTTTGTTGGAACAATGCCTGGAGCATTATACCAAAGCCGAGACGTTGAGTGCCGAAGACGCTTGGCGTTGTCCGCATTGCCAGCAATATTTACCGGTCGTTAAGACGCTGGGACTCTGGTCGCTGCCCGACATACTTGTTGTGCACTTCAAACGCTTTCGGCAGCATCAAGAGAAGGGTTCCAATGCTGCAAAGCTAACAACAATGGTGAAATTTCCATTGACCGCTTTCGATATGTCGCCACATTTGGCACGCGGCGCTGCTGAACAAAGTAGCATCAATCTATCTGCAGCCGGAACATTTGAGAACTATAGACCCAGTCCGTGGCGCAAGTCACGTCCGGGCGACTCGCGTTCGTCCACATTGAATTCGCGCGATAACAAAGAAACGCGCTACGATCTTTATGCTGTTTGCTATCATCAAGGTGATACGCTCGAGACGGGACACTATACAGCGGCATGTAAGAATCCCTACGATCAGCAATGGTATAAATTTGATGATCAGCGCGTTTCTAAGGTACCAACCGACTCAATTCAAGAGGAGATCATCAACAATGAGGCCTACATGCTTTTCTATCAGAGACGCAATGACAATGGCGAGTGTTCGGGCTCTAGTTCAAATTCAGGCGGCGATCATTGGGTATCGCGTCTGCCACCGCCGCCGGGTGCAACACCAGTCCCGGTGGTTGAGAAATTTACAGCCACTGCGCGAGAGCACCATTGCACCCAAGCCGAAGAATCGAAAATACTCGAAGAGCCGAAAATATCGAGTGCAGAAGTTAAAGCGGTCGACATACCAACTGTGGAAGAGCCAACTAAAGAGCACGCTACTGCGGGTAAGTTCCGATGGCATAATTAAGCTAAACATCTATTTTACATCCTAATTTCTCGAGGTCATCCAAGTCGCTATAATTAACATTAATTAATTGAATACAATAAATTAATACTCGAATAATAATAATTAATAATAAATAATAATAATAATAATAATAATAATAATAATAATAATAATATATATAATAATAATAATAATAATAATAATAATAATAATAATAATAATAATAATAATAATAATAATTTTTAATAATAATAATAATAATAATAATAATAATAATAATAATAATAATAATAATAATAATAATAATAATAATATAAAAAAAAAAACTTGAATAATTTCTTTATTTACTTATAGACCTGCCTTCACCACCGGTTGCCGCCAAGACTATAATTGTGCAATTAGATATTCATAAAGAAGTGGACGACACGAAAACCATAACGAAACCAACTGCAATGGACATAGAAAAGTTCGATTTCGCCGACGCTGATGATCAGCAACTTGATCATACAGAGACACCACTGAAGGCCGATGCTGACGAACTCCCAAGCGAGAAATCCTTACTTACGATTACCTTAAATAAAGAAGCACCCACATCGAATGCCAACAAAGCACAAAGCCCACAATCAAGTTTCAATTTAAATACGGAAATTATAGAAACGATTAAGCCCATCAATGAACATGTTAATCCAATAAAAGTCAACGTGATTACCAATGGCTATAAGCAAAAAACTCAACCAGAACAGACCATAAATGAACGCGTTTCGCCTGGACCAACGAAAATACAAATTTCGGACAACAACAGCAACAGGATCAGCAACAACAATAACAACAAAAAACCCAATGGTCCAACTTCTCGCGCCGCCACCATCATCGTCACCATCATCATCATCATCATCATCGTCGTCATCGTCGTCACTTTCGTCGCGATCCTCACCACATGAGCTAGCGACGTCCATTAATGGCGCGACCACCTTACAAACGAAATTCAACGGCTACTCCTCAACAACATATGCATCGACAATAGCAAGTCACAAGGAGGCATTCCTCTCGAGCAGCTTGAAGAGCAACAGCAGCAGCATTATTGGCGCTCATGCTGCAACCGTTTCACACAATCAGGAATTCCATTTATCACGTTACCAGCATGAGAATTGGAACGGCAGCCGCTTTAGTGTCTCAGCCGTTGAAAATGCAATAGCAGCACAAGCCCATACCAACTCTCATGGCCTTAATTTGCGGCATTCTTTTTCAACCAGTTCCAACTACAAATTACGTGAATGCAATGAAACACTTTCGTCCTTATTACGAAATTCGACGAACACTTGCAGCAAGGATACTTTGCTTATTATTGACCAACAGACACATCATCACCACCATCATCATAATCATCCCAATAGCTTGTTGGAAGATGAGGACGATAATTTTATGGGCAGCCGCTCGTTATGGGTGTGTAAAGATACATACAAGACAGAATAGACTATGGAAATTATAAATTCACCATTTTCAACTGCCTTCCATCTTTTTTTTTTTTGCAGATATCTCCAGTGACTCCACATAAACTTATAACTGTCTCTCCGAAAAATTGAAAAAAATTCCGGAGGATATCATCAGAATTACAACTCCAATTCGATGCAATGATTTCTCTATTGAATTGCTAGAAATGAGGCTCCAAACGCAAGGACTTCAACGTAGACATGAAAACGATAATCGCAAAAACTCAAGGCTAGGATATAAAAGTTTCTGAGCATCGACTGACGTTATTCAATGAAGAGCTAGTGACGTGCTTAGACGATATATATAAATATATATATATATGTATATATATATATATATAGTATATGTATATATATAAAAAAGAATAGAATATTGCTTACTATAGCAATAGGATAAATTTTAACGCAGCGCAAGTTTGTTAAAACGAAAAAAAAATCGACAGTGACGCTTTATAAGCGTATAAAACGTTACAGAAATTAAATTAAAAATGTCTCGCGGTAAGTGGAACTTGCTATGAATTTTTCCATTACCAACATAAAATTAAAATATTATGAACGTTTTTTTCAAAACCGCTCTTCAATAAAATTCACTGACAATTCATCAGACATTTTCGAATCAAACCAACCGCTCCAACGAACACAAAACCGGATTTTTTTTTTTTTTATTATGATTCCTCTACAGTATCAATTAGACCACTGCACAAATCCATATGCCTGGCTTTGAATGACAACAAATGATCTAGTGAAGAGAACAATGCTTGTAAAACAAAGCGAGCGATTCAAATCCTCGCTAAATCAAAACAAATACATGTCTTGAAAAATATCAAATGGTTTTGCAACCGTTTCAAATGCATTTGTGCAGGGGTCTAGTATCCATTTATATGCCAATGATACAAGTAATTTAGATAGCGCCACTTCGGGTACCGCTATTTCGTAGCATTCTCTTCCAGAGCGAAAATGACGTATCAATAGAGAACGTACAAATAGAACTATTATTCAGCATAGGGATGTTTGTGTTGAAAAATTGCGACGCTCCGCTTTCGATGTGATCGCATTGAAAGCACAGTACCATATATTACTATATATGTCACTCTCATAGATTTTGAGCGGGACATTTCGCGCCGGTTAAAAGGAGTTAACTCGGCAGCAAAAAAAGCGAGAGAGAAATACTTTTGGTGAGTACCTAAGTGAAAAATGCTCATTTTGGTGGGTACCCAAGACCGTGGTGGGTACCCAAGAGCGTGTTGAAAAGAGCCAAAATACAAACGGCTCCTGAGTGACATATAGTTATATATGCACAGTACGAACTGCCGATCGAAAAAAAAAAAACAAAACTACGTGCGAGTTAGGGATGCAAGCGAAACTTTGAATGCGAAATTTTTAATCAAAAAACTATTAATTCAAATGAAATATAAATTTTTCAATTTTTTTCTTCAAACATTTCTTTATACATTAAAATAAAATAAAAAATTTATCCAAGTTTGCAAATAAAAGCAATATTCGCACCAAAAGATCAAAATTCGGCTTGACATGGAAAACAACAACTACGAGATTATCTCCTTTTTGTAGTTCCTACGTCACAGGCCTGAAGTGGCGCTATCAATTTAACTTGTATCATGTTCATATGCACACTTGAACCGACGAATATTTTTGGCTTTCAAAATTTTTATATAACAATTGCAATGAATTTCAAATTACTCAACAAAAAAAAAAAAAAATTATTTTTATATTTTTAACCAATAAAATCTGATTAGATTAGAATTAGTTTCATTCATAAAATCATATGATTTTTTTTTTTTTTTTTAAATAGATCACGAAAAATACCGAAATGCCTCAAACAAGGAAGAACATGAAATTTCAACAAACAAACAAATTGCAGCAAAACATTTTGGATTTTGGAGCAGCGGACTGTTCTTAATCTAATCAGCCTACCAATTTAACAAGAAATATGGAAAAAAATTAAGTGTCGTGAAGCTGCAATTAGTTGAAAAGCAATTTAAAAAAAAAAAAATTTAATTTACTAGGTCCTCTAAATAATTCTGATCCATAAAATTTTAAATACGAAAAACAATAGATAACATTTAAAATTTACTTGTGTAAACGATATACAGGGTGCAACAGATGGAGTTGTCAGCAAATTTGAACAAGACATATGGGCATTTCCGCCGCCAATATTTTTTTTTTTTTTTCGTACGTTCGCGACATTCGCATTTTTATTGCTATCCTTATGAGAACTAAAACTCAAAGAAACCCATCTTCTGCACCACATGTGAAGCTACCAAAATACTATCGAATAACAAGGAAAACTACAAGGAAAACGTTGGAAAACGAAGTCGCGAACGTACGAAAAAAAAAAAAATACTGGGGCCGGAAACGCCCATAAGTATATTAAAAGTCTTTTGAGTTTCGAAATTTTTTCAAATTCTTGAGTTGAATTTCCAATTTAAGATTGTCCTCCAAGAGTGGTGTAATTATATACACTATGTGTAGCCTTATATGTACATTTTACACACATGTATATATATATATATATATACAAATATATATATGTTTATATTTCATTTATTTATTTTTTTGTAATTTTTAATATAAAATGAAAGTTTTAGGCAGTTTCGTGCAGTTTAAGGTACAATTTCAGATGGAAAAAGAATATAAAATTAATCAAAATAATTCTTAATTAGAAGTCAGATAGCATTTAAACACATAGCCAACCACATTTTAAATGTAAATTTGAAGTGTTACTGTACTTGGGAGTGGCAGAAAAATTGTCCCAATAGAGATATCGATATCGCACATGTCACAACAAGAGTGTCATAACTCAAAATTGGTCATATTGGGGTTAATGCAAGGAATGTGTTCACAGGTCACCTGTGTACCTAATCGCACACTCATAGTTGCGTTTTTGTTATTGCAAATGAGCGCAAAAAACAGTAGATAATTATCTCATTGTCTTCGTCCGAAAAGACACGATCATCTATTGGCTGGGCTGTGGAAATTATAGCTCCAACTGTTATAAGTACTAGCATGAATCGACGCACGAATTGCTGCTCGTTAAATAAAGTTTCCATCGAGGTTAGTTTGACTAACTGTCAAATTTCCAATTTGCAAAACCGGCGATTTTCCATGTTTCGAACCTTTCGTTACGTTTTCTTACGAAACGAACAATTTTTCCCTGCAACAAAACGAACTATTTTTTACCTTCAACGAAACCACACAAATGCACCCTGTATTTCGGCATCTAGATTTAAGAAAAACAATTCAAGAGACAGTTTGTAAATTACTTTATATAAAGTAACGAAGAAAATATGTAACAGTGAATGAAATTTGTTGTTATAAAGTTATACAAAACATTTTGAATACATATGTATACAATTATACATAGCTAAATAGCGTAAATACATAGAATATAATAGATTACTATTGAAATCAATTTAAATATTTATCTTCTCCTTTTTAATATATACACACATATATATACATATATATATTTTTTTTTTGTTTTATCATTTAAATTTGTATTTAAAGATTGTTTTGTTAAATTTTTAATTGAATTACTTTGTTTCAGTTATTTTATTTTATCCATGTGACTATGTACAATATATATATAAACATTTGAAAATGGAATAAGTCTGCGTATTTTTTTATTCTCGACTTTTTTGTAAACTTCTTTCAGTTCAAATTTTTGTTTGTTTTTATCTATTATATTATAGAAATTGACGTTTTTATACATGTTCAAAGAGTGGATATGCAGCAAAAAAAAAATAGTATAGAATGCCCGGATTCCATGAGAGAAATTGAAAAAATTAAATTTTTTCTCCAGTAATTTCTTTAAATTGTCGTTTATTTATTATTATTATTATTATTTGAGTATTGCGCCTTAATGAATTAAGACGCAATCTTTAAAAAAATAAGAGGCGCTAGATTCTGAGGCTATCGGCCCGTTTCGTTTATTTAATTTAGCAAAATGAACCGAATGAAATTCGGTTCTTTAAAGATTTTTGGTTGTCATGTTTTTATTTTTATTCTTAGATTTCTTATTAAACAACTAACAATCACTATAACACCACCTTACCCCCATTTACTTATCCGTCCATTTGATCTTACATGGTGAAATCAGTAGCACAAAAACATTTTTTGAAGTCTTTTTATGGATCCTTGATAGATATTCACGAAAAAGGAATACGTTTTCAGACTTATAAAGTTAAAACGCAGTTATTTTAGGTCTGCAATATCTTTTGTCCTTTATTTTGAACCGGCTACGGGAAACGTGCTTTACTTTAGTCAATTGAATCATTAAGAGAAAATTGAATTACTTGCAGGCTATATCTTTAGGTTATGGCATTAAATGCAGAAAGCTTAAAAATTCGGTTCATTGCAATGCATCATTTTTTTTTTTTTTTTTTTAATATATCGTATCGTATATCTGGTTGTATAAGGTCATAGGTGCCAAAAAATCCAAAAATGTGCTAACAATTTCAGAATATTCCGGAACATTCGGAATACATTAAGTGGTTAAAAATCTTCTTTTTTGTAGTGCAAAGTAGTATTATACGATTTCA
This sequence comes from Chlorops oryzae, assembly GCA_020466095.1. Taxonomy (NCBI): domain Eukaryota; kingdom Metazoa; phylum Arthropoda; class Insecta; order Diptera; family Chloropidae; genus Chlorops; species Chlorops oryzae. Next base: position 12,343,276 of record CM035806.1, on the reverse strand, counting down.
GGCCGTTCGGACATATCGCACCTCCTCTTCTAAGGTGACACAACTCAAAATTTCTCATTTTTCAGAAAACGCAAAAAACAAAATGCATCGCAGTGTCAATCAAAGCAAGGCGAAAGGCATTACGGCTTTTTTTCGGCCTTTTATAATAGGAAAAACGGAATGGAATTTTTCCTGCAGGTAGACAGGTGACTTAGGAACAAGATCCACATCATAACTCAAAATTCAAAAATTTTGAGTTGTGTCACTTTAGAAGAGGAGGTGCGATATGTATTTTCCATAATGAATCCAAATCCATCTTTTTTGTCTCGACTCGTATTATTTTCTAAATTCAAATGAATAATATTCACTGCGTGAAACTTCCTTTAAATCGTTTCCTTTGGCATCTTCTTGATTCCTTTTGGATTTATATTATTATTATATTATTATTATTATTATTATTGTTATTTTTATTTGAGTATTGCGCCTTAATGAATTAAGACGCAATCTTTAAAAAATAAGAGGCGCTAATTTCTGAGGCTATCGGCTCCCTTTTGGTTTTATATAACAGAAACTTTCCTCAAAACGGGAAACAAAATTGCATGTCTTTTTTATATTGCCTCTGCATATTGCAATTAAAACATCAGGGAAATTTTTACGGATTATTCGTTGAAAGAATGAATTTTAAGTACCTACAATGATTTAATATAGAAAGGAAAAAAAGGATAGAAATATTGTTTCGTTTTCTTGGTCATTGCTGCTGTTTTTGGATTGGGGCATCCCCTGACATTTGATAACGATTGTATAAGAATACAAAGAGCTTAAATTGAATTTGTATGTTTTTTTTTTTTTAATTTTAAAGTAAGGAGCATTGAAAGCAGGTCGTTCATCAAAAGATTGAGAATAATTCGACGGAGGAAAAAAAATTGAAAATTGAATTCGAAATTCCATGTAATACACACCATGCGATTCGCATGTGGCTACAGTACTTGGCATGAGAAGATTCAAGCTTACACTTGGTGAAAGCTAGAATAAATGAAATTTTCATGATTACAAAAAATGAATTCAATTTCGATATTTAAAATAGATAGAAATATCTTTCGAGTGTTGAAACGCAAAAAAAAAAAAAAAAAAAATATTAAGGAAAATTGTTTCAACTAAAAGGACATCCATTTTAGTAAACTTTTCTCTAAATTTTTAGGACGAGTTGGATAACATATAAATCTATGTTGCGTTATGCTGAATAAATTTCTTCGTATATTGAATTGGATTTTTTTTTTTAACTAAACGTACTTCTTATACATAGTGCTTTCTCTGTTGTGTCTCTAATATGTTTTGCGTTTGCATAACATACAAAATTCGAAAATCAACTTATTAACTATTAGTATTATTATTGTTTTTATTATTATTATTATTATTATTATTACCTATTATTATTATTATTACTATGCTTTAAAATTTTTCTTCACTTTATTTATTATATATAGATATATTCTATTATGAAACTGAATTTCTTTATGCCCACATTTCCTCCCTTTCCGGTTTGTTCTTAAGTCATGTCAAAAAATAATTAGATAAATGTCCTTGCGATATAAATTGCATTTTAATGAAATTCATTAAAAACTAATAAGATTTATAAAAGAGCACTTTTGTATGTATAACGTAACTTGAGCTGTTTGTAAAACTTTATAAAACCATTTTGTAATTGAAGAAAAAATAATATATAGCAATTAAAATAATAAAATAAAATTATATGTCAACCAAAAAACAAATTAAAGACTTTAAAATAGAAACTGAAACAAATTATATATACATACATACGTATAATATTATTAAATCTATTAAAAATGTTTTGAGTCTCAACTCCAGCTCTTAAAAACTTTGAAAAATCTAATAAATAATTGCCTGTGTATGCACAGTGCATAGAAAGGTTTTGCCGTTCCAATTCGAGGTATTATATAAATGAATCTATATACAATATATATGTATAATACATTTATAAATCAATTGTATTTATATTGCAGACTTGTTGAATATGGATAAAATCTATTGTATTTGAATTTTTTTTTTTTTTTGCGATGTATGCAAAAATTAACAAAGAAAGATTAAAATAAAAATTTGCTAAATGTGAGAAGACGTCTATATTTTTTTATCTCAAAACATTAAAATCACTTCTGGAGTTTTTGGTATATCTTATTACAGGCACTTTTATACCCTCAATATGAAAATGATCCACGTGTTCTATATAATCCACTTCCACAGTGATTTTAAACAAGTATTACATATTAATTTTTAAAATAAATTTAAAAATTTAAAAGCCGCTGTGTAGGGCTCGCTTATAACTTAGGTTTCATTTGGTACTCACTTATAAATTGAACTTTATTTTGGTGCTCACATATAACAATGGCTTTATTTTAATGTAAGGAACGTAGAGGTGGCAAACCATCGATATGTACGTCTATCCAACCAAAACATCGAAAGTATTGATTGAGGCCTTTTGTACTAGTCAATTGTTGATCGTCAATTCTATATTTATTTGCTTTTGGAGTTGTATTCGTGTTAATACGTAGCAAAGAGAGCACGAAACTATTGACCGAATTCGTGCAACCAAAAAATGCTCAATTTCTTTTTACTTCTTCGCACTTCGTACACTCGAAAGTTAGAATTGATAATCAATAATTTACTTGTGTAAAACGCCTCATTTTCATATAAAATTTAAGCAAATCAAATTCAAAATATTTATATCTTTATACTTATATGCTGCCTACTTGATGTAGAAAGTTCGGCGCGCTCTTTGATATAAAATTGTTCCTCTGTGTGTCCCTGGCCATTCAAAATGCTTTCATAAGTGATACAATTTTTTATGAAAAAGTGCTACGGCTTCAAAAAATTTGTTTTCCCATGAAAACCAAAAAGAATAATAACATTTAAAGAACTAATTAAATCATATTAAGCTAATTTTTTTTTTTTTTTTTGCGGCGAGGAGGTCAAAAACCTTTGGATTGTCAGCATCCGTGATTTCTGGGTGTATGGTGATTCCACTAAAAAAACATCCCCCTCTCTTCTAGTTGGGATTCCTACCCTGGAAACACTGTTACATTACTTCGGGGTAGGGCCCAAATTTCGTTAAAGCTGACGCTCCCTACAGTTAACCCGCGGCCGGGTCCCGCTTCATACATTTATTTACCAGTCTGCATGATTCGACTGGGGCAATCGGCTATTACCGCGACTCGCGAAAGTCGGGGCCGTCAAGCCTGTGACCCGTGCCATTGGGTCCCCTGCCTCAGCCATATTAAGCTTACATTGAGCGATTTAATTTTATTTAACCCAATAAAACAAAATTTAATCATGTACTGGCGTTTTTCGGATCAAATTATTAAATTAATTCAAATAATTATTTTAAACGACTCTTTTCCGATCCCCCTTTCTGATTAAAATAACCATATATGAGCTCGGTTTCTGATCAGAAATGTCGTAGCCGAGACTCTTGGGGCGTCATATAAATTCCATTTTGAGTCTTTTGTAATCGCGCATGATATAAGAAACTTTGTTTTTATCAAAAATCTTACACCCCTATTTTCAAATATCGGTAGCTGGTATAAGAAAGAAGTTTTTTATAAACCGGTTTTTTTTTATATAAGAAAGAATTTTCTTATAAACGGGTTTTATATAAGAAAAAATGTAATAGAAAGAAATTTCTTGGCAAAATCGACTTTCTTATATAGCGAAACTACTGTATGACCCACAAACTAGTACAAACTGCCGCGTCGTTATTCTCGTAATATAAATACGGACATATCTGAGAGTAGCCGATAAAATGATAAGAGAACCATCGATAATGACAAAAAAAAAAAAAATCATCGATAGTAGGAAAAACTTAAAAACATCGATACTATCGACTGTGCCATCGGTTATTTTCCAGTTCTACTCTAAAAATTAAAAGAAAACGAAAAAGAAAGGATTTTCACAAAGATCAAAACTCTAAAATTTTTCTGTTTATAAAAAAGGTAAGCTTTAAGCAATCGTTGCATTAAAAATGAGAAATGAGAAATTTTTAAGGATTGAGAAATAAATATATTAAAAATAAAAAATCTCGCATCATTTCTGCTTCTCTATCTCTTTCCCTCCTCCCCTTGCAGTGTGAAGTTGCCACCCCAAACCTAAAGGGGACATATATATTTTCATGACGTTTGAAAGCAATATTGGAATAACAGCATACCAAGGAGCACCCCCATTTCCATCCAAACGAAATAAAACGTTTAGTTTATCGTGCATGAAGTCTAAAGTTGCTAGCAACAGACATCGGAAGCCGCAATCCTTTAAGGAAAGGTAAGTTGTTGGGGGGAATTTTGGGGGAGGGGGCAGGTTTTTCATGCTAGATTTGTACGCGTGTCTCTTTGTGCGTATAGATACGTATGCATATACGTGCACGTATGTATATACGCGAGAAACGTGCATGTATATACGTATGTATAGCATGGGACTTTTTAAAAAAAAAATTTTTTTCTTTATTTTAAACTGCACGCTTCGCGATTTTATACAAAGGAAAATTTTAAATTCTTTTACAGACGAAAGACACAAAACTGATGAACTCGTTTACGCTCGCCTAAACAGCCAAACGGTGCACGGGAACATCCGTACATGCAGCAATTAGTAAAAGTAGCAGCAGCAATAATAACAACAACAACAACAACCAAAGCAATAAAGCAGCTTTAATAGCAGCGCCACGTGTTACATGTGGAGATAAGCGAAAGTTCAATATAAAAGGCAGAGCAATATCTAAAACAAAAGTCCAACTGCACATCATTTAATCTAATCCATCATTGCGTCAGAATACAAAATAACAGCAAAACTGCAGCCATACACAGAAGCCAGCGTAAAAATACAACACCCCAAGGACCATCGAGATGGGTTCCGTTAACGTCAATCGCAATGTCACCGATATCTTTTATCGGTATAAGATGCCACGCCTGCAGGCGAAAGTCGAGGGCAAGGGCAACGGCATCAAGACGGTCATTGTTAACATGGCTGAGGTGGCAAGAGCTATTGGCCGTCCGGCAACTTATCCGACCAAGTATTTTGGTTGCGAACTCGGCGCCCAAACTCAGTTCGATTACAAGAATGAACGTTTTATAGTGAACGGTTCGCATGACGCTGCCAAATTGCAGGACTTACTCGATGGTTTCATCCGTAAGTTCGTGCTATGCCCAGAGTGCGATAACCCGGAAACGGATTTGACTGTTTCCGCTAAAAATCAGACCATCTCACAATCGTGTAAAGCATGCGGTTTTCATGGTCTGCTAAAGGTTAATCATAAAGTTAATACGTTCATTCTTAAGAATCCGCCAACGGTGAATCCTGCTGCGCAGGGTTCATCGTTAACTGAGGGCAAACGTTCGAAACGAGGACAAAAGAAGAATGGTGACGTTTCCGTTTCGAATAGCACAACCGATGCAAACAATTCGACTACTAATGTAACTGGCAATAATTCGGGTGGTGAATCTGATGGCGGTACCGCTGGTCAAACTGAGGCCGAGATAAGTGCAGCTATTCCAGAGAAGGTCGATGACGACGACGATGATGCCAATTGGAGCGTTGACGTTTCGAAGGAGGCCATTAAGGCACGTTTACAAGATTTGACCGATGGCGCCAAGGGTATGACCATTTCGGATGATTACGATAAGACCGAAAAGGAGCGCATCGATATTTTCTACGAATTGGTCAAATCGAAACGTGACGCTGGACTTTTGGATTCTGTTGCCGTTCATAAGGAACTTCTAATTGATGCTGAACGCTTGGATATTGCTCATAAAGCAACATTGGTATTGGCTGAACTTCTTTTCGGTCATAATATTACACAAGAGGTGCGCAAACACCGTAATTTGCTGCTGCGCTTTACACATGACAACCCGAAGGCACAACGTTATCTGATTGGCGGATTGGAGCAAATCATCGCATTGCATGCAGCGAAGCTGATGAATAAGGTTGCTGGAATATTTAAAATTTTCTACGATTGCGATATACTCGAGGAGAAGCCAATCCTAGAGTGGTCTCAGAAGGTTAGCAAGAAGTACGTTTCAAAAGAAATTGCCACTGAGATACATGAGAAAGCCAAGCCATTTATTCAATGGCTTAAGGAGGCCGAAGAGGAGGAATCATCGGAGGATGAGGACGCCGATTCCGATGTTGAAATCGAGTATAACGATCGTGCGCGCGTAGAATCACTTAAAGCTGTCGCCCCAGTCGCCAATCAAAAGAAAGCTGCTGCGGATGATGATGATGGCGAGGAAATCGATATTGATGATATTTAAGGAACATACTAGACAACAATAATCAAAACAACAATAACTAAAATTAAGTTGGAGCGGAAGAAGCACAAAAAGCAACACTCGAAAATTTCAGACATATAAATTTTGATTCTTCCCGTTTCCCCCCCCCCCACTCTACTTCATTGCCTATTATTTTTTTTAAAAAACATATTTCGAAATTTTGTTATTTTTTCGTCCATATTTTGCTAATAAAACCGAAATAAATAAAGCAATTGGATTTTCCGACCAAGATGGTGTTTTTAGTAGTTTAGAAATAGACTACTTTTTATTGTTCGGTCATCCCTTCTCTTAGAAGGGAAAAAATCTCCCACATAAACCTAATTTTAGGCGAAATGCAACGAGAGTATGGACAATCGGTCCACATGTATTGTGTTAGCGACTAGTTATGTAATCGGTACGTTTCGGGTTCGTAAAAAAAAACAAAAAGCTGTCAATCCTGTTCAGTACCGAGTACCATACGAAACTGTAATGAATATAATATGAGTTTAGCTAGTGCAGCATCAAGCTAAAAATCATAACTAAAGATTTTCTCCTGTTTTCGTTTCCAATCTAAAGGAATGTCTGATTCTCAATTGACGGAAGCCCAAAAGTCGCGCATTGAAAGGAATCGTCTGAAGGCACAGGTTCTGCGACAGGCAAAGCTCGTTAGTCATCCCTATGCTGTCAAGTGAGTGATGATATCCTTAAAAAAAAAAAAGAGATGCACTATTGAACACCGTTTGTTACAGAGATGCCAATGGAACGTCCGTCATTAAAGTGCATGGCACTAAATACGTTGACAGCGGTGGCGGTTTCCTTTTGGAGCAAACAATTGGTGCCGACGCCAACAAACAAGAAAAAGAAGCGCCGAAGAAAACCGACAATGGCGCCATTAATATTCCTGTTTCGTATGAAGAGTGTCTGGAGTGTGGAGAGATTTTTATTGACTCTTATTTGAATGATAATTTCGGTTATTGTGTTTGTGATACGTGTCGCGAACCTGATGAGGCACATTCCCTAATAACGCGGACGGAAGCTAAAGCTGAATATTTGCTCAAGGATTGCGATTTTGATAGGCGTGAACCGCCATTGCGCTATATCAGTCGTAAGAATCCACATAACGTGCGCTGGGGTGAAATGAAGCTATACCTACGTTTGCAAGTCGAAAAGCGTGCCATGGAGGTATGGGGCACCGAAGAGGAACTAATGCGTCAACATGAACTACGTGACGAGAAACGTGACATCTCCAAGGTGCGCAAATACAATAAGCAAATGACACAATTGCGTCGCGAGGTACGAAGCAGTCTTTTTACCAAGGAGACCAAAGCCACACATACGCACGAATTCGGTCCGGACACCTACAACGAGGATGATGATACTTACACACATACCTGCCAGACCTGCAGCTATGAGGAGACATATGAGAAGATGTAATCATCGAAGACATCAACATGGATATTCCGCTCTAAAATGTTTGTTATACGAACTTGTTCTTATTTACCGCTGAAGCTTATCTATTTCAAATATGTTTTGTGTTCAATTCAAATACAGTATTTCTAGATATACAATAAAATTCGCAATGATTTTTTCTTTAATTTAATATAAATTTTGCAAATTTCCACTGCAATTATGAAATTACTAATCGGATTTGAATCAAGATTATAAATTCAAATCCATATCGACAGAAATTTTTTCATCCATTGTAATTGAGAGTAGAAATAAATTAGGCGTGGCCATTCATCGCTATTGAACACCCCGTTTTAAGTGCATTTGGCGACCACATATTATGCCAATTCATTTTCCAATGGGGTTTCAGTAGTACCAAGTACGTAAGAGTGTACCGAGTGCAAGAGAACCCGATATCGGGTGTATGTATCGAGAATGTTTTTGTTTTATTCATTTGAATACATCACTAAGGATTTATCATCCATTTACCTTTTCAAAGGAATTGCTTTCAATTGAAAGAAAACCATTAGAACTTAAGTCAATTCATTTAGATATGGAACCAACACCACTTAGTGACAACGACAAAGTTCGGATCGTTTCGAATTTTATCTTCCATTCGCCTCCTGGCGAATTCAATGAAGTCTTCAATGACGTACGCGAACTATTAAAAAACGATGCACTATTGAAGGAGGGAGCTAGCCCCGCCTTCGCACAATACAATAAGGATCAGTTGACACCAGTACGCATCGAGGGCAGCGAGCATAACGCTATCATTTCGGAATACAACGATTTGGGTAAGTCCGATGATGGAGTGCGTTTGAATTGAAATGTGTGTACATATATACATACATGTATGTAATTCTTGATTTTTTGTTGTATTCGATGCTTCGTCATGCACACGATTCTTCATTGTTTTCTTATCGCATGAATTGACAAACAAAAATATTGTCTGATTATCGTGAAATATGATAACCACATTTTCATTGATATTGAATTCGCTAATGCAGGCAACGATCGTTTTTATGATCCACGCACTAAACAGAGTTTTCGTTACGATCACTTGCGCAAGGAGGCTAGTGAATATCAAGATCTAGAAACGGATGCAACAGCCGAGCCATGGCGTGCAGCATTAGATATTGAGGCATTGGCTTACACAGCCAGTCATTATAGGCATGGCGTAAGTTATAGATACATTGCAGTGTTGCAGCAGGAATCCAAAATTTTTTTCATTTTCAGGTCTGTTCCGTTTTTGGGAAATCACAAGGGAATCAAGTTACACTCACGATCTGCATTGAACATCATCAATTTCAGCCGCAAAATTATTGGAACGGACGATGGCGCTCCCAGTGGCATGTTACGTTTCAATTGGGCAGTGGCACTGCTGAGTTGAAAGGCGTTCTTAAAGTGCAGGTAGGATTATTTGTATTTTTTTTTTTTTTTTTCATAATTTGAATTAATACCAAAATATGGTATACTATTTAGGTTCACTACTATGAAGATGGCAACGTTCAGTTGGTCTCGTCGAAAGAATGTCGAGAGAGCCTTATCGTAAGCAATGAACAACAATTAGCAAAAGAAGTCATACGTCTAATTGAAGAAGCCGAAAATGAATATCAATTGGCAATTTCTGAAAACTATCAAACAATGTCTGATACAACATTTAAAGCAATGCGCCGTCAACTGCCAATTACACGAACTAAAATCGATTGGAGTAAAATCGTTTCATATAGTATTGGTAAAGAGTTAAAAACGCAATAAGAGCAAGCGGAAGAGGAGTTGGTCGTTAAAAAATTTAATATAGTAAAACGGCCAAATAGCTTTCCTCTCCCACTTTCCTCATCAACTAACGAAAATAACAAAAAATTTTGTATAAAAAAAAATTGATGGAAAATAATTATCCAAATATCACCCTATAGCAGCAAAGTCGTAAAGCAAGTAAGAAGTAATACCAATAACAAAAACAAAAACTGAAATGAAGCGAAAACCCTAAAATTTATTAATAGCAATCATATGTTAATCTATGAATTCTTGCTTATTCGTGCCTATGCATATTTCGTGTCTACATATACTTAAAAAAAAAAAAAAAACGAAGAAAAAATCTTATGTATATACACTTTCGCCATTTGCTGTTGATATTGCTGCTGCTGCTGCTGCGCTGCTGCTGCTAGTGAAAGTCGTGAAGCCCAAAACTGTTTTCGAATAAGCAGTCAAAGGTATTGTAACTGATATAGTCTTTGGTATTGGACTTACTCCTTCTAAGTGTTCGCAAACATTTTGCGTTTAAAAAAATTCTAAGCTACTTTTTACGTCTTTTTATAAAATGTGCTTATAATGGAAATTGAAAAGCAAATATAGCCTTTTTATAATTCTGGTAAAATTAAAGACTTAATAAAAATAGAAAAAAAAAAAATTCTGTATTTTATTTTCAATCAGATAGAGTGCAAGTATTTCTGGGGTCGAAATATGCTTTTTAGGCTCGCGATCGATATCAAAATTGAATCGGGAGTTCTAGATAGAATTATTTGCATTGGTAAATATTTAAAATAAGTACGTTTTTGAAAACACCCTTGATTGTAGGAAAACGAAATAGCTTTATTGTAATGCCCGTTGCATAAAATGCACAAAAAAATTGAACATTCTTGTTTCGAAGATGTTTCTAAACATGGAATATAGTAGTAGTAGTAGTAGTAGTAGTAGTAGTAGTAGTAGTAGTAGTAGTATAGTAGTAGTAGTAGTAGTAGTAGTAGTAGTAGTAGTAGTAGTAGTAGTAGTAGTAGTAGTAGTAGTAGTAGTAGTAGTACCCCAGCGGAAAATTATCTCCTGCATGACAAAGTCACCAGTGATGTCACCGATGACAAATAGGTGACATTGTCATGCATGACATCTTGGAGGACATGTCATCGTGGAGGGATGCTGTTCATGTGCTTGCCTCTCATTGGCTACTGAAATTTAAATAAGGTTTTCGCGTCATTTCCGCGTTAGCATGATGTGGCGTAGATGATGAGTGCTCGACTCTGAATCCGAAGATCGCGGGTTCGATCCCTGGCTGAGGCGAACAAAAATTATTAAAAATTGATTTTTAAAAATTTTCGAAATATTCAAAGAGAGGGCAAAGAAGAGAGTGTTTTCAACTGACCAGCTATGGATTCTATAAATTAACATTGAGAGAGAAAAGAGCATGTGCTTCTCTTAAATGCTTTTTTCGCCATCGCTCCTCCTAGGAGGACATGTCACCGGTGAAATCACTGTCCAACTCCTGTACAAATGTCATGCTAGGCGTCCTATCAATTGTCAAGCATGCCAGGGTGACTTGTCACCCTGACTTCACCGGTGATGTCAGGGTGACATTTCCCGCTGGGACTTTATTTTCACAATTTTGAATTCAATAACAATTTTTCTTACTGTCTAAGAACATAGGACACTACTGGAATATAGTATTTTTAAGTTTTCTTTAATTAATAGAAATACGATATTTGCACCGAATATCGGTTGGTCTTAAGTATCTTTAATTTTTCCATCCAGACTGGTGGTATGTGACTCGTCGGTGATGTCACGCCGTTTTAGTACATATATTTTATCAGGCTCCGATTTCAGTTCCAGATCCAATCGGTCGATTAGCCAACCGTTTTCTTGTGTATTTGTCGCCCAGAAATGCATTTTTCCTGTTATTGTTTGTTTTGAATTATTTTTTTGTTTTTGTGGGGGTTTTCAATAAAAGTTTCGAAAAATAAGTATGGACAATGTATGTTCGTTTCGGTCTTACCTCGTTCCTTGGCTCCTTTCACACTGACTTCAAAATGAGCTCGCAACGCATTGCACGCATTACTTTTATTTGTCAAATCGAAACCCATTTCTTTAATAGGCTCTCCAAGTAGTGACACTGCACCTGACAAAACATTAAACAAATTATATATAATTTATGTACAAGAAATTCGAGTAAATTAAATTAGTAAATTAAAAGTTCTTAAGTGACTTTTAACAATTTAATTCTTCTAAGACATTAAGAAAATAAAGTCAGTGGTTAAAATAGATCCTAAAAATAAAATACCCTTATGTGATCGTAGGGTTTTAAGAGCCAAACGAAAAAAATCAGCGTTACGAATTCGTTGTTCAAATTTGTATTTCATCACCATGACTGCCGATATGGAGGCCACAGCTCCATAAACGCAAATTTTTGCTAAAGTTCGATTGGATGGAAAACGCATTTTTGATAAAAGATCAAATTCTCTGTTTAGAGCCGAATAACAGTACTTAACCTAAATATATAATGTATGTAAGAAAAAAAAAAAAAAAAAATACTGCTGTTACGCTCGCGTGGCTAAAGTGACCATGTTCTTTTTCCTGTTGAATTTCTGCTCTGTTTTTCAGTTGGATTCATATACCCGTATCATGATACAAGAAAAGAAGATAGCGCCACTTCGGGTACCGCTATTTTGAAGCATTCTCTCAGAGAGCGAAAATGACGAAATACATAAAAGAGAGAGCGGCATTGTTGTTGTTTTCCCATGCTATTCTACGACTTTTTATCTTAAAATCCCCATATTTCTTTTAATTTTTATTATTTATTATCGATTTTTGCATTAGTATGTAGAGAAATGTTGCAAGAAAAATTAAAAATTCAGGTTTCTTAAAATAATAACTTTTTCATGCATAATTTGTTGTACAAAGTGCAACTTCTTCGATTGTTGAAAAATTTTCGCAAAAGCTCTTTCAGTCTGGCTGCGTCGGAGCGATCGCATAGAAACCCAGCCGGAACTGTGTACAGCTGGTGGTCAAACACGTGCATAGCACAACGAATGATGTGCACAGCACGGTGCTTATATACGCTTTTTGCTATATTTGCTTTTTGATGTCAATATATGAAGTGTATCTGTTGACATCGTGCATTTTATCACAATTCTGTTCACTTCGTGAATTGTTTCATGCACAAATGTTTTTATTTTGGCCTAACTACTTCGTCATAACATTGTGCTCATACACCATAACTCCCGGCTGGGAAGCTGAAGTGCGGACGTTTTTTGCTCTTGTTTATAAAAAAAACAGCGGAAAAAATTCCGACACTCCGCTCGCAATGTTGTCGCTCACAGCGCTGAAAGCGAACTGACGATCGAAAACGAAATTGCTTGCGCGTTTCCAGCAAATGGCTCTTTGAATGCAAAATTATTAATGAAAAAGTTGATTTTTTGAATGAAATATATTTTTCTATTTTTCTTCAAACATTTCTTTACACATTGATATAAAAATCTGTTGTCTTAACCTTCAAATAGAACCAAAATTCGCATCCGAAGATAAAAAGCCGATTTAACATGCAAAACAACAACAAAATGTCAACAGTTTTGATTTATTTCGTCATCGGCCTGAAGTGGCGCTATCTTCTTTTCTTGTATCATGTACCCGTATATGATTTCGAGTACATAAAACATTATATTCAGTTTGAAAATTTTAGAAGATGTATGTATGTATATGGATATCGGCTCGTCAGTCAAAATAAAAAACCCTCAAAAAAAAAAATTCAGTAATTACTTTGCACGCATAATTTCAAGAAAATGGTCACTTTAATTTTAACAGCTGATTCATTGTCAAAATGAATTTGAGGTTATACAATCAAGAGTTAATATAATTTGCAACTTTTATATTTAAAAAATAAATAAAACAAACGGAGACAGAATGAATTTCGGAAGTTTAACGTTGAGCTTTACACTTCTACGCCAGCGAGTATTGCCAAAGATCATAAATGCACACAACTATGCCGCCAAAGGTCTAGGCGCAGGTTGGTGGATTAGTATTTTTTTTAGTGTTTTTCTTTAACAGTATGTATTCTTTTATTCAGCTCCTGCGATGAAAAAGAAGAAATTGGGAAAATTAGGACCTGTAATGGAGAAAAAAGTACTGCCGGTCGAGACGGATCCCAATAAATTAGTAAACTATGTTTGTGGCAGCAATATTTACAAAACTGGAGAGGACATAAAAGTATGTTAAAGATAAAACATTTATTAGCGATGCGTGTTCCACAATTTCGATTTACATAACTTAACAATTACGGTGTTATTTTTTTAGCTAAAACCTGACTCGGAATATCCAGACTGGCTGTGGGAAATCAATACCGAACGTATCATACCTCTTGAAGAAATGGATCCCAATACCAAACAATACTGGAGACGTGTTCGCAGTATGGCTCTCAGACGTAATAACAAACTGGCGAAACTGAAACGTTTTTAAGATTCAAAATAAATTCCCGATGTATGCTTCTTATTCAAAAGGATTGCTCTTGTTCCACAATATTATATTAATATGTTCATTTTTGTTGCCAACAGTAAACTTTTGTCATTCGGGCATTCGGAAAAAAAACAGCTTTGATATATGGTTAAACACGTTTAATTTTATTCAATCAGATGAATCAGTTTAACAAGTATGATTTGCGAAAAAAATAGAAATAATAAACATATTGAAAAATACATAATTGTTAATAAAAATAAATTATAAGAAATTCTTCCTTTTTTCGGACAATTCTTTTGATTGAATTACATAGAAGCCGATACAAGCATCCAATAGCAATTGCGACCAATTTGAGGAAGTTTTGTTAAAATTTACTTTCCGAACAAATATTTTTGTATACATGAAATTTTTTCATACTTCCATGCGAGGAGATCTTCGAACAATCCTTCGCCTTGATATTGATAAAGTAAATATATAATATTCAATACGATATAATAATATGGATTACATGTGTAAATAAATGCTTAAAAAAATTTTATATATATATATGTATTGAAATTCGACAGACTTGAAAAATAGTAACATAATTTTTTACCGCCTAATCATGCTGGATGGTCTAGGCAAACCGCTGCGTTTTATAGGAGGACGTAGGCCAGAGGGCTTCGGTATACCCGTGTTAGGCATAGCTCTCGAAACGTTCGTTTCTTCTGCTGAAGTTGTTGCAACACTTTTTGTTGCGTTCACTGCTCGCATTTGGATGGATGGATCGGGAGCTTGGTTGTTTCCAGTTTGAAAATTATCCACTTTGGCTGTTACATTCAAACTATAATAACCGGACGATGGACGAGCCATTAATGCTGTTGTTCTATTCGGTCTAGCATTGTTACTTTGCAGTCCAGACATCGGCAAAGGTTTCTTAAAGCCATCGAAAGGTTTTTGTTTCATTTGAGTAGCTTGCTGTTGAGGATGTTTCTGCGTACGTTGTTCAAAACCGAAACCACCGCTGTTAATTTTTCTCAAGCCAAAAGTACCAATACGCGATTGTGAATTGGTAGCTATAGATGTCGATGGTCCTTGATTGCTATAAGCCAAATTATGCAAAGATTTTGCTTTAATTCCCATTGGGCTTTTGAGATTGCTTGCCGGCTTAACAGAGTCAATATTTCCGGATGCCTGCGTTCTTCGTGCATCGAAAATCTTATTGAGCTGCGATGTCTTCGTTTCATTTGGGCCTGCGTTGTTAACATTTTCATCCAAGTCCCCGGCAGATACTGCCTTGCTAACAACGCTGAACTTTTGCAAACCACTAATATAGCGGGGTCTTGACAACGAACGTGCTTCTGGTGGCTTTAAAGCGGATGGCCTCGAAGTTGTAGCAATTAGATTGTTTCTTTTCTCAGAGTTATCCAAATCGCTACGTGAAATACGTTTCGATGATACTGAAGGCTTCGGTTGTGTGTCATTTTGATATGACTCCTTTTCATTGCTTATGCATTCATACTTATTTTCATTTCCCATTTGTTTATTAACTGCATCATCATGAATATCATTATCATCATCATCGATACAAGGCACATTTAAAACGGTTTGAGTGGCACTTTCATTCTCTTCATTCCTATTTCTTATAATTTTAATTGTCTTGAAGCGGTCTCGATCGCGTTCACGCTGTTCCGCTAGCTTATACTTTGCAGTTTCGCTATTCTCAGTCGAATACATCGAAATTTTCTTATCATTCTTACCCTCTTTCTGCATTGCATTGCTTTCTGTTGAGTTTTCTTTTTCAGATGGATTATTCGGCGCCATAGCCAAAGTATTTGTTTCCCCGGGACATTGCGATGATGCCTGTTTGACAGGTGAAAAACTTAAATCGTCGTTCAAACGACTGCGACGGCTAAGAAGTCTTTCACCACTGCTGCTTCCACTTGCCGCCATTGATGGAACGATAAACGAACTGCCATTACCGCTCGCAATGCCACTTCCACTACTACCGGCGTTGGCGCTAAATCCAATATCGCTTGAATTTGAACGACTTCCCGACATTTCAATTGTAGTATCATTGCGAAAAGTATCCCGGAGCTTTCGTAAAGTTTCTTGCTTCGTTTCGCTTGTAAATGTATTCGAGAGCCCAGAGCCATATTCGCTGCTAGAAATGGTAGTATGCGTATCCGAATCAGGTTGATTGAGACTGCAATTAAAACGCTTCTTGATCTTATCTAATGATTTTTGCATTTTAAGCTGCTCCGCATTTAATTTAATACGACTGAATTCATCCAACATATGCTCAAACTGTTCTTCATCATCATCGGCGTTTGCTGTCCCAAGTATTTCTGCTTCCGCTTGAGCAAGATCCATAATATCCTGGAGTTCGATTTCGTTTTTGTGTCGCTGTTCGCGTTCCTCGTTCAATTCCTGTTGACGTGTTCTATTCCGACAATTGAATGTTTTATTAGGATATTCAATATCCTCCAGTAATTCCATATCTTTGTAACGGGATAATGGACTTTGGCAAAACGTAGCTGAAGCTTTTGTTGTCCTCGGTGATTCTAGTGTTGGAACAATTGGCGATATGTTTGGATCTTCGACGATCTTTCTTATGGCCGGTGTATAGGAATTTTTGTTGCCAGCACAACGCATGCGCGTCGTATGTGGCGTTGATTCACACATCTTTTTCGAATTCTCGGCATGATCAGGCGTATGCTGAAGCTTACGTAAATTATCTTCCAAGTCCTGACAATTGAATGTCTCATTGCCAACCGGTGCAGCTTCAGGCTCATCCGATTTACTTAGACAAACCGTTTCATTCATTTTCGTCATCTTCAATGCGATTAAACATTCAGCAACTTCATCATTTTGATTTTCTTTTTTGTTCGTTTTTTCAGTCTCCTTGTTCATCTGCCGATTAATTATAAAAGACTGGCCATTCTGTAACATAGTAAAGGTCGAATCACCGACTGAGTCATTATTTTGAATCACGTTGGTACATTGTACAGCTTCTTTTACACTATCATCATTTGAATTGGCGAACGTTTGATTGCGATAACTATTGCTGGCATTATTATTATTCGATAGCTGAATGGTTCGATCGTTGAAATTGCACTCCACGCTATCCGCCGAATTGACCATACTATTGCAACCGGAACTGCTTTTAAGCATTGAAAGTGATATATCATCAATTTGTGATATTTGCGAGTCTTTGATGAGAGTTCCATCGTCAGCAGAGAGCGTTAGAGACTCCAAAGCCTTTCGATCTCGTATCATGTCGCCCAATGTGTATCCAGCACAGTTCGGTTGATTAAAATTGAAGCTTGCTTCCACGCTAGGCGTCGAGAGCAAGAAATTCAAATGCGTAAAGTCCGCCGAAGTTATTAGGGAGTTATTCATGTTATAGCTATCCTGCGAGGTATCCATTGAGCAAATGGAAGACGGTGGCGAGGTATCTTGAAGCATCGATCGTGACGAAAATGGTGTCCGTACTTTCCCACCTATTTGTACATTGAGCACTGGTGTCATCGGCTGTCTTTGAGTATTTTCAGGCACTTGGAGTTCTTGCTGTCGTTGTTGTTGCTGCAATTGTTGGTGGCTTTCTGAACCACTTCCCATATTCGAGAATTGCTTTTCGAGCTTTTGCGCTGCTGACCTTCTGGGACGAGTAAAAGTTTTCGAGTCAATCTTATAAGCCTCATTGTGTTGTTGTTGCTGTTGTTGTTGTTGTTGTTGTTGCTCCGGCTGCTGCATGTAATTTTGATTTTTCCATTGTTGTATGATATTGCTGACATCGTCGGGATTTTTTTCTTCAAGAAAATGAAATGAATCATCTTTAAGCATTTCGTCAATGTCCAAAATATCCATTTTTATAACAAAGTGAATTTGACAGCTGTTTTTTATTGGATTAGTAAATATGTAGAGGTGGGAAACCAACGATGGTACTTTCGTTAGTATCGATAGTTTCAAAACTTCATGGCTATCGATGGTCTTTATCCACTATCGATAGCTTTCTTTCATTTGAATCAAACTGATTAATAGCGCGTTTCCATATGGCGTTTAGCTTAAACACTTTGATTAAAACACTACCGTTTCCACTTGCACGAAAATATTTTAGCTTGACAGCTGTGTAATAGCGTAGTTTACGGTTTGACATGCCCGGTTTGATGGTTTTCAAAAATTTGTGATATTTTGTGTTTACCATGCTGTTCGATATGCCGCGAGTGATAGTGTAATAGCAAACCTCTCTCTCTCTCTCTCTCTCTCTCTCTCTCTCTCTCTCTCTCTCTCTCTCTCTCTCTCTCTCTCTCTCTCTCTCTCTCTCTCTCTCTCTCTCTCTCTCTCTCTCTCTCTCTCTCTCTTCTCTCTCTCTCTCTCTCTCTCTCTCTCTCTCTCTCTCTCTCTCTCTCTCTCTCTCTCATCGAACCTTGCTCACATGCCACGTTCGTTAATCTAATAGGCGCTTAATAGGATTCATATAGGAGTGTTTTAGGACTCAGATTGTTTGCTTGGTAAATTCTTTAATTTTATTTTAATAAAAGCATAAAAACATATACAGCCCGATTCTGAATATTCCCGGGGAATTAACTTTTCTCGAGAGTAAATTTCTTCTTTTTTTAAGTATTTGGGGGAACAAATTTGATGGGGAATGGGTATTTTACCCATATCCATAATTTTCCTTACCCTATTTAAAAAAAAAGAGAATTTTAACTCGAGAAAAGTAAATTCCCCGGGAATTCGTTCCCCGGGAAAATTCAGAATCGGGATAATAAATACATTGTGGAGACCTTCAATTGATCTGGTTTAAGAGTGACAGTTCACATTTTGTGGCCAATTGCATACACCAAGACTTTCATCAAAGTACAAACCCGCTGGACACTGCCTATCATAAAGAACGCCGTTGTCACAGACATAATAACGATTGCAGTTCGATGGATTAGCAAAACTGCGGTTTTGGGTGCAGGTTATGGAGGAAGACGTCGATGAACTTGGTACTGTAGTGGACGTTATAGAAGATAATGAAATTTATGGAGTTGTTGTAGTAGAAGAAGTCACACCTATAGATGGGGCATCTAGGCTCGCCTTAATAGTTTTCAATAATGGAAAACTTTCTCCACATACACCTCGGAAATCATCAGTTTCTATGGACCACACCATAGCGCCCGCTAAATCCATCGACTTCAAGTAATTCACTTTAAGCGCTAAGCTTTGCGGATTATCGTAACTGACCCATTGATCACCGTTATAGGCATATGGGACCGAATGAGCAGAATCCCAGTTTGTAGTCCAACCAGCTTGGAGCTTCTCACAAATCTCATTATAACCCAAAAAGCCAGCTTCGTTTGTATATGGACCAGGCTACGGAAATGTTATGAACGAATCTTACTCAAAACGACTATGAGAATGTTGGGAAAAAATTAATTACTCACATTTCCGGTGCCATTTATCGCAGAATCAGGAGTGTTCTGAGCACTGTTTGCCAGGGTAAAAGAACGACCATAAAATGGTAGGCCCAAAACGAGTTTGTTTGCCGGAGCACCTGTTCGGTTACTACTAATTAACACATACATATATGTATACATATGGGAATTTATCTACCGGATTGTAGCCAGTATGCTATTGCGGCTTTATCATTAAGCCCATTGCCAGTCCCATCAAGAGGCGCATTAGCACCTGCTTTGCCTGCCCATGTCCCAGTGAAATCATAGGCCATAACGTTTATATAATCAACATATTGAGAGAAATGTTGTATGTCATAGGATATGCTTGCTGAACTCTCGGGGGCCGCAACAGCTACGGTCAATAGTTTACCATAATAATGAAGACTGCAATTAAAATCCGAATTTAGGACATTGAAGTGATCCACTACATTTTAAGGCTTACGCATTACTCAGCTCCGCTAAAAGTGTAACAAAGCGAGCACGATCATCTGAACTACCACCGCGTTGTGCCGGGTACTCCCAATCTAAATCACAACCATCGAATCCTCTTTGAAGGATAAATTGAACTACGGACGTGATAAAATTCGATCGTGTCGTGCTACTAGAAGCCATTGCCGAATATTTCTGTGAACCCTCATTCCATCCTCCAACGGATAGCATGACTTTAAGACTTGGATTGACTTGTTTTAACGCGATAGCCTTATTGATGGTACCTAATAAGAAGAAATAATTAGAAATATCTCTGTGTTCCGGATATAAGCCTATTTCATTTAAATAAAAATAAAAAAAAAATAAAAAATTTCAAAAGCACTTACCCAAACCATCATCTAACCATGGATCGAGTGATTTGAGTGTACCATTTGTCTCAATGCCGAAAAAAGAATAATAGAGGTGAGTGCATAAATTCGGATTAATGTTTTCGGGCTGAAACTTTCCATTTCCGGTTCGATAATTTGCCCACGTTCCCCAATAACATCCCAAGACACCTTGAAAAAAAAAAAAATATTTTAAAAAGGCTTATGATTCCGCCCTTCCACCGTCGAAAAAAAAAATTACCTGATCCTTCAACGATCTCTGTTTGCGACAAGAGAAACGCGATGGCAAAACTAGCCAACAAATATTTTTGCATTATATATATATTTTTTTTTTTTTTGTTGAAATTCGCAATCAAATTAGGACAGTTTTTTTGAAAACTTCTAAGCGATACTGCTGAAAATTTTGAAAAAAATATTCCTTTTATAGAATGTCTTTCACGTTATGAAAGTAAACAAGATAAAAATCAAAGAGCAATACAAGATGTTTATACTTGGTAAGAATCATGAATAAACAGAAGAATTTTTGTTTGTTTGTTTTTTATTAGTTTTTATTTAACATTGTCAAATTAAAGTCTACACATGTCATATAAAGTGAAAGTATCAAATTTTGAGCGATCTTATTTGAATTGTTTTCGTAACGATCGGGTCGCGTGTCCTTCATCGTTGGCGCAAATAAATTATCTTCATGGTGAATCCAACGACCTAAGCCACACGCGTCAGAAACAGAATAGACAATACAAGGGCGTAGCTAGAGAAATAGTGCTTTGGTAGCGCTTATATTTGCCACAGTGGTATATTGAGCAATTATAAGACATTAACCGAAATAAAATTTGGGGGGGCAAGAAGAAGTTTAGAGAGTTTTGGACCAAAAACCCAAAAAATCGGACAAATTAATGACGTCCGATTTCGATGAAAATTTATATGTAAAATAAGTGAAAAATTCTAAGAATTTTGGTACTAAAACTTTTTCAAAAAACTTATAAAAACTAGTCCTTTTTGGACCAGTTTGGAACTAGACCCAAACTAGACTAGTTGTAATCAGTATTTTTAAAAAGTTTAAGTGCCAAAATTCTTAGAATTTTTCATTTATTTTATATATAAATTTTCATCGAAATCGGACGTCATGAATTTTTCGGATTTTTTGGGTTTTTGGTCCAAAACTCTCTAAACTTCTTCTTGCCCCCCCCAAATTTTTTTTCGGTTAATATCTTATAATTGTTCAATATACCACTGTGGTAAATATAAGCACTACCAAAGCACTCTTTCTCTAGCTACGCCCTTGAGACAATATACGGTAATTCAATATCGAAATTGAAGTGATTTATTCCCCTTTTTCCTAGATTGAGAGGGAAATTGAATTACTTTAATAGAGAATGCATATCGCCAGTTAGATCATGAGGTAATTCAAATTCCTCCACAATCTGGAGAAAGGGAAATCACATCAGTTGGGGAATTGAATTCCCCGGGAAAGGGATACCCGATAGAAAAAAATACGACTTTTCCCAAAAAAGCATATCTTTAATTTTGGATTTTAAGGAAAAAAAAAAAATATTTCTATTTATAGCCGAATACAAACATCCTTATCTTAGCCACACTGACCCAACCTTACCTAACCTTGGGCATTAATCAAAAGTTTTGAAACTATTTTTCAGATCCATTAATTTGGATACTTTAACGGAATCATTTTCGGCGTTTTTAACGCACTTTTTGTGGTTTTTAGAAATTTCCAAATTTTTCCGCCTATGCGTTGTCTTGGCTTGCTGTATTTTTATACCCGACACACTCTGTGTCGAGGGTATATTGCGTTTGTTGGGTTGTGTGTAACACCCAGAACCAGTCGAGATAGACCATACAAAATGTATATAGAAATGATCAGCGTCACCAGGAGATTCGATTTAGCCATGTCCGTCTGTCTGTCCGTCTGTTTGTATACAGTTTTCTTATCGAAGGATTTGAGCTATCTTGAAGAAATTTGGTATGCGTGCTAACGGGGACATGAGTAAAAACAAGTTCGAGAATGGACCCGATCGGACCATTTTTAGGGGTAACTCCAGTACTAGGGTCTGTTACGAAAATCACAAAAACTGCTCTAAAATCGAAGTCCTTCAAGATATTTTGATGAAATTTGATATTTGATCATATTTAAAGGCCAGTAGTATTATTTCCAAAAATTGAAAAAGTGGGCGTGGCAGAAGGGCGGTTTTCGAAAAATGTCTCGTACAACTGAAATTCAAATGGGACTTGAACGAAATTTGGCACTTATGCTGCGTTTGTAGCAATAAACATCCTCCAAAAAAATTTCCTTGGTCGGTCCTTTATTAAGGGTACCTCCAGTACTAGGGTCTGTCACAAAAATCCCAAAACTGCCTTTAAATCGGACTTTTTTGAAATATTTTAATGAAACTTAAAATTTGAGCGTATATTTAAGCCTCTGATTATAGTTCAAAAAAAATTGGAAAAGTGGGCGTGGCAAAGGGGCAGTTTTCATAAAGAAATCTATCAAAAGTCGGTATATGGGGCCCCTTATGGTCTTAAACACCTCTTGATATTAAAAATATTTGAACATGTGTGTATGTGTCGGGTATTCTATTGTCAGGCTCGCCTGACTATAACACCCTTACTTGTTTTTTTTTTTTTTAATAATTATACCCGACTCCCATAAGTGCTTTATTTGCTAAGCTTGTTGTCTTGCGTTTTATTATCAATCTAAACATTATAAATATTGAATCAAAACAATTTTTTTCTAATGTGATTGTTTTTGTTTTTACTTTTTTCAAATTATTTGAACGTTTTCGTATTAACCTTGAGCAATCATTCACAATTCTTGAATTCCATACGTTTTTTAAACGAAATCTCTTGTGGCAAAAATAATAAATTTTAAATTTAACAATTTAAAAAAAATCGATCAACTTAATATTAATTTAGTTTTTGAATGTAGCTGTAGTCTGTCTATACCCAGCTAGCATTTGGAAGACTGTTTTATGAGAACGATCATATACGAGTCTTTTTCGAGCCCACTTGATGATTTAAAAGCGATTGATCGCATGGAAGATTAAAAGAAGATACGAAAACGACTCTTCAATATGTTTCAAAAGCGATCCATATTGAAAGTACAAAAACAAAACATAGAACAATCGCCAATTAATCACGTGGGGGATTGAAATATGATCATTCAACCTCTTGCTATTTTCACTCAATATTTGACTCAAAATTGAATTGAATCCAATTTGACTTTAAAGTTATAAACGAAAAAAAATCCATGCCTTTCGATTTGGCAAACACGGTGTCGACGGGTGAGCTCAGGGCTAGAAAACGAGAGTTCCCAGTTTCAAATCCCACACAATTCATGGGGAAAAAAAAAACAATATTGAATCTATAATAATACATACATATATTCACGAAAAAGCCAAAAATTTGTATTGATTTATCAATATTTCTTATTTCTTTGGAAAGCAATCGATTATAAATATATCTCGGAAAAGACTCGAAAACGATATTAAATATGAGGGGTAGAAGACTCGTAAATGATCACTAATATGAGTCAAAAAAGACTGGAATATGATAACAAATATGACTCGAAAACGACTCGCAAATGATATCAAATATGACCCCCAAGAAGAGTCGCGGGTAAGGTACCATTTTCTCCCGAAAAAAGTATCGTTTCTGATCAGAAAACGAGCGCATATTTGATTTTTTTTAATCAGCCACTCGAGTCGAATTCGAGTCGCTTTTGATCAGAAATTTAATAAAATGTTGATGGGTAGTTTCGCTAGATTGGATAAGAGGTCAATTTTAAATCTCTCTCTCTCTCTCTCTCTCTCTCTCTCTCTCTCTCTCTTTCTACATCTCTCCCTCACACGCAATCTTTTTATTTATAGCACATTTATCAAAGTTCTTTGTTTGTCGGATCGATTTCAATAACTGGCCGCACCCATCGTTGAACAAGTTTAATGGAATATTGAAAAACTATAATAATTTCCACAAAAACAAAAAAATTTATGGGACTTTACGTTGTTTTCCTCATTAAAATTTCGATCAATTCGATACCATCTGTTAGAAAGTCTCGAATTACCTGCCATATCATGAAAAATTATACGCCTGTGCATACATATATCTGTCACTATGCACTCACATTAGATTTATGCGTACTCAGTCAAGTCCATAGTGTTATTTTTGAATACAAAATGTGAGTAAATTGATGAGAAAGATTATTAGATCAATGCTTTCATAGCAGCAGAAATTTTATGCCCGAAGAATATAAACATAACAACTAAGAATAAAATTCAAAACTTCAGTTAAGACAATTACATTTTTAACGAAACTCCAAATCTTTCTTGGTTTCTGGAACAATCATGTTAGATCAAGCGTTCAATAATTTTTGTACAAATGTCTTTATTGCTATAAAATCATATGAATATACTTTATAATAAATAAAGTAACGTTTGTTTGAATAAAAACGTATAAACATTCTTTGGATATGTTTGCTAAAATATTTTATGGAAATTTATATTCCGCAGTTTTAAACGTAAATGCTATTTTTATAAGAACTCTGAACTCCCTAATAAGTGTGATAAAAATCAAATGCAGACATTTTCTTCAATTTTCCTTTTTTTTTCGATCACATCTCATTCGGCTCAAGTCTGAATCCAAGTGTATTTAACAAAGTGCAGGCACTAGGGCAACAACTAAAACTCGAACAAACAGAACATAGAACTGTGATTGTCCAACGAAATGGGACTTCTAAAATCGGCTTAGTTATAAGTGAACAAAAATTTTCAAAAATTATTTAAAAAAAAAAAAAACAAAATATATCATTTAATATGTCTTGAGAAATGTTTCAATGCTAGAGAATCGATACAGGGGAAAATTAACCGCAGAAAATGAGCTAGGTACATCAATTTTTCCGGACACAACGCGCTTTCTCATTTTGAAATTCAAATTTCATATTTAAATATAAAGTAAACGACCAAACGTCAATAAATAAATCAATTAAAGCAAACATAGTTTAAGTTCGACAAATCTTATTTTCACTGTTGCTAGTTTTTTTTAGGAGAATATTCCCCTGAATGTCACAAAACAAGGCTACAATAATCTAAAATTTAATTTTGAAATCTTCTAAAAAACAAAAACTTGGTCCCATTAAGTGCCATACAATCTACAAAAAATCATAAATGTCTTTTAATTTAGGGGAGATTCCCCAGAAATGAATAAAAACAAGCATAACATCTAGTGCCTACACCTTGGTCAATAAAGCTTGAGTCTGAAATTAGAAAAAATTTATAAAAATATTTGTGTCAATTAAATAATATATTACTTGATCAAAAAGAATTTGAAAAGACTTTAAAAGCAAGATTTGAAATTTCAAAATCAGAATCTTGTGTATTTTGTCGCAAATCTGCGAAATTAAAAATAAATCGAAAAAGTGAATGTGCGTTATTGTTTGTAACTTATCGAAATGTTCCCATTCATAAGAAACGGCAATTTTTAAGTCGGCGAGTCAATTAACATGGTTTTTTCACTTTTTCATTTGTATCAAAATGATTACGAAATTCGTAAAACAATTGCTTTGAAATTTGTGTCACTTTTTGATCAATAGAATATACCCATTAGAGCTATTGGGCAATTCACAAGGCCTTCTAAAATCTCTTTTAAATTTATCCCCTGCTAAAATCAGCATTTTTTGCTCTAAACACACACATTTTTGTTGGGAATAAGTTGAAAAGGGATTTTAGAAGACCTGGTAAATTGCCTATATATGATAATTATGTTAACATGTATGATGAGAAAACAAGAACTCTTTAAACATTTTTTTTTTTTTTCGTACATGAATTATCCTATTACAGCCAAGCTGCGCTTTACTATTCGATTCGAATTCGGTTTGTGCGTCGTAGTTTCGCGAATTCTTTCATAACCAAACGCACTAATAAAAGCATTGCTATTATATCAGCAACAATCAGCATGTAAAAAACATGTTCCCAACCATGTCCGTTTGAGATGACACCAGCAAGTAATGGTCCAACGGCTGCACCTATAAAGTCGTTCTCAATAAAAACTTGGTTTAAATCGAATTTTTTTTTTTTTTTTCTTACCTATCGAGCCGGTGCCATCGATTATTGCCGTAACGGTTGCTAGCGCCTTGGCATTACCCTCCAATGAATGATGCTGACCTAATTCAGCACTCACAGACGTTGTAATGAGCGCATATGGACCATTCACCAAAGTACCTGCTATAAGAAGTAGAATAATGCTTACGGATAATGATATGCTACCGTATTGCTGATACAATAAGAGCTTGAAAATAAAAATAACTTTCAATATTTGGGCATAAAATTATATAAGATGAATTGTGAACTTTACCGCTGGTGATGCCAAGAACAGCATGCCAATACACGTTGTGGCCGACATGCCAGTAGCATCGGATATCATGCCTGCAGCTATTGCACCAATAATGCCCCCAACATCAAATAATGTAGAAAGATCGGCTGAATACTGTGGTCCCAGCGTACCTAAAATGTGAAGAAAAATTTTATAGAAAAAGAAAGCTCTATGGGAGAAATAATTGCACCAACTCGAATGCGTCAGTTTATAGATTGAAAAACTTTTGGAGAACTTACTTGAGGTCTGTATATAAAGCGGCAGCCAATAAAGGAATGTGTAGCTCACCAATTTCGAAAAAAATAAGCACAATGAAAACTCAATGACACCAGGAATATTAAGTGCATCTACAAGACTTATAGGTGGACGCTCCGTTAGTGAGTTTGCGCTATGTCTTCTTTGTAATATTGGCGTTCGCTCTGAAGGGCGGAAGTTTACTTCCTAAAATGAAATTTTTTTTAATTTCATATTAGTTATGGGGCTGTTATATTCGCGATATATATATATATTGGACAACATAGACACAATTCATCAAAAACAGATTGCAATGAAGCAAAACGTGAAAAGGACGAGTACTTTGTTGCTACATCTACAACGCTAAATTGAAAATGACATTTACATTCGACATAATATGCACTTACTGAATCCTCACTATATGAGCCATGAACGACGATTGGCTGATTAAAATAAGTTGAGATTATAGTTTGATTTCGTATGGAATTTCAATTTTATAATAATGCTCCAAAATTAATCAAATTGTTTGTGATTGATCGGAAAGATGTCATTTTATTGAACGATGTCAGCGTTGGTATAAGTTCAGATATTAATTATGAAAGAACAGAGCAAATTGGAATAAGCGATTAATGGAAATAATTTATATGGATTTATTTTTTTCTTTTTTTCTTGCTTTAGACTATTGGAAAAAGGAATCTTCAATTGAAAAACTCTTCGAAATTCACGATCAACAGATTTCTCATTTTCCGATGAATATATGTATATACATACCTAGGGTGACCAAACGTCCTTTTTTAAAAGGACATGTCCTTTTTTTTTGGCAATTTGGGGAAAGTAATTAATCGGCCTTTGATTGTCCTTTATTTTATTCATTTTTCTGGTGATATTAATAAACCCCGTTCCAGTGTAAATAACTTATTACTAATAAGTACATACTAGGGTGTCCGAATTTTTTTTTTTTTTTGGAAATATTAAAATGTCCACACGGATTTCGAAAGATAATTGTCTAAAAAGATTTTGAGAATTTTTTCAGATATTTTGAAGGACGTTTAGAGGTCGCGCAAATGAATTTTATGGGGAAACCTCCACTTTTGAGGGAAGCATTGTAATTTATACCTCAAATCGATGGCTAAGTGTAAAATTGTATTGTGAAATGTAATCAGGTCCAAAGATAATGAATTGAGCTTTATTTTGGGTCGTACAGAAGGGGGCTTAAAATCGTTTTTCAGGATTGAAATAAAGTTTTTTTGAAAAACCAAAAAAAAAAAAAAATAATAAAACTCGTTTTAAATGTAAAATATGAGTATGCAGATTTAAAGTCCAATCAATTCTTAGCAAATAAAAAACAATATTCATTTACCTTTTATTTTGACGAAGCTATGCTAATTTAAAATTTGTGCTCACCTGTGTGTGCGCGATTTTTGGTTTTCGATTTATGGTGTCCTTTATTTAACCGAAGGCAATTTGGTCACCCTAACATACCATCAATTGTTATGAACAATACTATTGATTCGATTTACTCACCGCATCGTACTGCTGATCATTTTCATTTCCATCTTCTGCATCTGAGTCATTGGGTATACGTTCTACTGATAACTGACGCTGTGTCTGACAACCAACAATTTCTGGACTTTCAGCTAAAAATAAGAATAAAATAAATCCTACACACGCCATTACAATGCCAGGAACTATAAACGACAATGCCCAATCGGTTTCAACATAGTACGCAGCTATAAGTGTTCCAAGAATATTGCCAATCGAGGTATGACTATTCCATATGCCAAAAATTAAGCCACGTTTACTTTTCCCAAACCACCGACCCACAAGCGTTACGACACCCGGCCAACCGGTAGTTTGAAAAATTCCAGCACACGCTTGCACGAACAGAAAATAAAAAAGACTATGTATATTCGATGTCCTTGCTATGCCGAAAAGATATGTGAAAATTCCAGAGAGTATCATGCCGAGGGCAAGGAAATAGCGTAACGATACACGTTCAGCTACGAAACCAGAAACGAACATCGCTCCCGCATAGGAAAAAAGAAATGCAGAGTCCAGCGCACCAAAAAGTGTACCGGCATCTGGACGGTCTGGAAATAAGAGCAAATATAAGCAAATTGATTTGTGAACCCGCATATATATACTTACCAAATGGAGGGTAGCCACAATCATCGCTGCCCGTGCAGTTACCCTGTAATACCGATTTAACAACGGATATAGGTTTCCTTGTCATATGATAACATGTGTAGGCGAGATATGTAAGTCCGAGTATGGAGGCCTTGAAGCTGCAAATGAATTTCAACTTTAAAATCTTTATATTTCATATAGGACACATTTGAATCTAACGGTTTTTGTCAGATCATTGACTGGTAATAAACGTCCAGACATATATATAATTATATATATATATATATATATATCTATTAATATTTACGCTACACTTACACGATCTGTTTACTGCATCTGTTCGGACAACATTGCCGTGATAGTTTCTGTACTGCCAAAATACCGACTGGAATGTCATTATAACTGTTGCTCATTCTGCGCGAACGGTGAGGACTCATCTAAAGCAAACCGTTCAAAATTGGATCTCTTCCCTATCAACTCAGACGTTCCGTTGTTCAATCCAGCAACTCCCACAAAGACAAAGCCATCAGTGATGCCAATTTAGCGCTTTTACCACTAGATTGTCCCGGTTTAAACAGGGAGACAAAACGCGAGACATTGAAAGAAAACACATCGGAGTGACGGAGACGAAAGACATTCCATCTCCGTCACTCTCATGTGTTTCCTTCCTTAATCTCAATAAATAGTCTTGAAATAATAGCAATTGCGTAAGTATTTGTGTGTTTATATTCATATGTTCATAAAATAGTATTTTTTTTTTTAATTTAATTTTTTAAAATAATGACTTGGCGTTCTTTGTTTGGCTTTAATTTATCTGTTTATGAATTTATTTTGTGATAAAAGTATAAAATAATAGTATTCATTTTTCCATTCCTGCTCTCTCTCTTTTCTTGAAAGAGAATTTCTAATTCAAAAGTTAGCAGCACTGAAAGCAAACTGGTACACTAGTGATGCGTCTGTTGATTGAAATATCGGTGATATTATCGATAATATCGTTTTCATTATCCATTATTAGAGGCCATTTACACGTTGAGACATTTAGATAATGAAACACACTTTTTGTGGACTAGGAACGGACGGGGATGTGGTATGGTAGCGTTTTTCTCTCTTTCCCCTGCCTCCCTTGCCATCGAAAATTTGTTTCACTGTCGAAATGTCTTAACGTGTAAATAGCGTATTATGGTAGGGTAGTTTCTCTACATCCCCGCGCTTCGTCTCGCCGATAAACCAAACCTCAATGAGGCCTTCTACACTAGGCAATTTTAGTTTCGCAACTCGCGAGTTTGTAGGAGAGACGAAGTACGGGGAAGGCAAGGGGAAATTTTCTGTCGCGAGTTGCTCGTACAGGCAATTTTGTGCGATACGCTTTGTGCATCTCTTTCTTACTTTCAAACGTGTAAATGGCATCTCTTTCTTATTTTCAAACGTGAAAGTGACGTCGAGGTCGTTTTTTAAGATACATATGAAATTGCTCAATTTCAGAACAAAATTGAAATTGTCTCAATTTCAAATGTCAAATTTGTTCTGAAATTTTTTGAAATTGCTCAATTTCGATCTACGTGTGGCAGGCATATTAATTAAATTTCAAAATGAAGACTCATACCCTTTTTAGCATAAAAACAAAGTTGAAAGAAAAAAAAAAAAACTGGCAGTGATCTTATCCAAGCAAATCGGAATCAAAATTTCAAAAGGGATATAAACTGAAACGGAATCCGATTTCACAATTTCATAATTATGCCACCTTGGATTTTTTTTTTAACTTTTGCTCTACAATAGTTTTTTTTCTTCTTCTTCTTCAAAAAGCGCCTTATTAAACAAAGCAAAACTAGAAACAAAGAAATTTTTTAATAAACAAACAGTTAAATCAGGTTGTTCAATTAAAAAATTAATTTCCATATTGATACTTACGTTTTGAAAGAGTTCTGTTTTTTGTAAATGTTTTATTATAAAAATAGATCGAACATTTCAGGCTCTTGCTTTTTGTGAATATATTTAAATGAAAATCATATTAATTCGATTTAAACTCATTCATGAATAACTAAACCAACTGCAAGCTATAGGGTAAAAAGGTATACTATCTTCAGGTCATATACCTTTGGTAACGATAAGATTCCATTTATGTACGTATATATATATTTTCTTTAACACAGTGAGATTGCTGTGCCAAACTTAAAAATCATATTGCTTTGTATTGGTCTTTCTGTTACGTGTAATTACTCTCAATAATTTTGGTACGACGAAACTGGAGTTGAAATTTATGGAATAGAATTATATGCATTCCCAAACAATAGAATCTTCACTGAAGAATAAAAATATTTATCCTCACATACTAAGGAAAAATAGAAATCAAACTACGAAAACTAATAGACCATTCTCATCCAAGTATTAAAAAAATCTTACCACTATGAATTAAATCTAGCCTACATATGTAAATCCAACACAATCCGAATCCTACGATATACATTAACTTAAATGGATAATTCTATCCCATTCTTGCACATTGCCACATAGAGCTCTAGTATTTGTTATGCTGCGCAACTAGCTGCATATCTGTAAGATACTTAATTATATGAACTTTCGCCTCGGCCTTCTGACGTACGCCAAGCGTATTTAGCATATCGGTAACGACCATACCGAATGACTGGTCCTCGGCACTGACAGCCTGCGATAGACTATTTTGGAAAATTTTTATTGAACTGAGCATGTTGTCGTTATGTTCCTCTACGCCGCGTTCGCGCTTCATTGCCGGTTCGTAGAAATATTTTTGATCTTTAGTATCGGCAGCCAATTGCGTGTCGCCTGTAACTATAATTTCTAAAATTCAATTTTTTTTCACGTTTGTCAATCAGTGTGTCGCGTGGAAGGGGGTTTAACCAAATAATGAAAATAACAAAAAAAAAATTTTTTTCAAATTAAAATCGGAAATTAGAATTGTCTTTCAGAATTTCTGTACTAACCATGGGGATGTGTAAGTGCTTGCGTAGAAGTTGTTGCGGCTCCATTGAAGGGCTGTGCGAAGATGTCAACGACAGCCTGTTGAGGCTGCTGCTGGTTAGGATCAACTTGAGCGATTTGGTTTGTCGTCGTTTGTGTTGTTACTGCACCACATTTTCCCAAAAGCGATTCACGATATTGTCTGTCGATAAGGAAGGAGGCATAAGTTAAATCGAGAAGGGATTATTCAAATTTTCGAAATTATGTATGTATACCTGATTGAGTCAACGAGAAATTGCATTTGTTTGAAATAACGCCATCGAGAGTCATGCGTCAGTTTCATTTCTCGAGCAAATTTGTCGCGCAAGCTTTTCCATCGTTTCGTGCATTTTTGCTCTAAAAGTGAATTAAAGATAACAACGAAATTCCATCAAAAATACGTACATACATATCAAAAGTTGTCAGCTAACCAAAGTAATTATTTAATTTGAAAACTTTGTAAGTTTTATGCAGAGATTTCGCATTTATGAGGCTGACTGAACGAACGGAACTGAGTGCTTTAATAAGAAGAAGCTCAACTTATTCGAATTTCCGCTGCGTTCTGCTTCTGCAGGCTTCGAAAAATGCTAACATAGTGTGCGCTGCCGTTTAAAATGCAGAACGCTGAAAGCAAGCAGAAGTTTACCGGGTGCAGGGACGTAGCATCGGGGTACGTCGATTTTTTTTTTTTTTTTTAATCTTTTAACAGATGTAACGACAGTTCAGAGATATAACCAAAAAGGTCCGACTCGATTTACAAGGGTTCTTAAAAATTTTTATGGAAACTGTTGTCTGATATTTATAAGATATTGACATGGTCCGAAGTATATGCTGTATTTTTAAAGATAAATATATATTTATATATAAGAGATATGGCAAGAGTACGGATTTGATCGAATTGTATGTAGGTACAAATTGTTCAATTCTGGTGTACCTATTTCTGTTAAATCCATTGCGTATCTTTACATGGCGCCTGGACACGCACTAAGGGTCCTCATGCAACGCATTTACACCGTGTAAGCTGAGTGAAGTTCGTAAAACTGTCAAATTTTGTATGCAATTTTGACAGTTTTACTTACTTCACTCAGTTTACACGGTGTAAATGTGTTGCATGAGGACCCATACTAATTATTGCTAGCAATCTGTCAACTTGAGCAATATTGCCAATGGAGACCGCTCATTTTGAAAAGATGGCAATATATGGCAAGCAATATTGCCACGCTGCGATTGCCAACTTTGAGTTTGGCAATGAGCTGTCATTTTGCTATTTGACAGCCGAATTTAATTTCTATGAAATTTTCAAAGTGTGTATATCGTCAAAATGGATTGGTTCGTCGCCGATATTTATCAGATAATAAATCTTTACCGACAGTTCGAATGTCTTTGGGCTATAAAGCCTCATCATATAAATGTACTGATATGAAAAAATAATGCGTGGCTTCAAATGGCGAAGGAAATTAAAAAGGACTACGTTGAAATAAAAAAAAAAAATTAAAAATTTGCGAACTGCCTATATCGCAGAGAAGAAAAAATAAGAGAGTTTCTTCTTTGTCACACTCATCGCAAAGTTGTTTCAAGGCATCGAGAGCGCGTGCGCAGCGTAGTAGCCTGTTCGACGTCATTTTGAATATGAAGATGGCATAACATAAAAATCCCACCCTGGCAATATTGCCTCTACCTGGCAAAGCAATTTGACAGATTGCTAGCAATAATTATTGCCCGTTGAGAAGCAGCGTTGCAGCGAAGCAGCGTTGAACGTCTTCTTTAATACAGATATTATAGATTAATGAGATTGAATAAATTTTGTTTGAAATCTAATATGAAATACCGATTTTGATGTACACCATATCAAAGAATTTTGTTAGTTGCTCCTATTTCTCTATCCCATCATTAAACGTATAGATATTGCCTTGGATGATATAAAAAGTACTTTCAATGAAATTTTCTTTCTCTTATATTGTATAAATGTTCTTCTCAATCAAGTCCATTATTACCACGTAATTTCAAAAAAATAAAAAATAAATAAAATAAAAAATTATAAAAATATTTTAAAAAAAAAGCATACTTTAAAGAAGGAGCCTCAATTTAGGATATCTTTATCTTCTTTTCAGTTTTACTACTATTTGTGTCCACTGAATTACAACCCTTATTTCATTCTGCAGCTTCGTTCCGTCGACGTATTCGTTTTTCATAAATGTCGACGATGTTTCTGTTCGTTCGCAGTCGCTATCTCTGTCTGCCTATCGCTGTCGTGCACGCCATTCTGCATAGGCCATCCTACTTAAATATGCTGTATATGCTTTAAAGTATGTGTGTGCTCGTATGTTTGTGGTTTTAAATTGAAAAAAAAAAAAAAAAAAATTAGTAAAATTTTCATATGCGTTGGCCAGGAAACTACGTCGTCGGTATAAATTGCCTTAAAAATACTCGTCCTCGGATGCTTCTGTGGAAAGACTATAATGCTTAAATACTCAGGAAGAGAGCTTACCAGGAACCCCTAGAGAATCTGCAATCTGTTTCCAAGTCTGAGCTTTTCTCACAAAATGCTTATAATTATAATGTGAGCGATCATAGATCACGGGATTGACTTTGACTGCCTCAATGAGGTTCAAGTCAAACTGCTGCTCCAAATTTGCATCCAATTTATCCATTCTGCTTATTCTCTGCTGCTGTTCTACGTTCAGCGTAAATTTCGCGTAGATATGTACTTCCTACGTCGACGTTTTATTTTCCTCCTGTTTTTTCTTTTTCAGAATTCCTAAATTACTTTTGCTGTCGCCAGCAGAAGTAGTTATAGGTACAGCAACGACAACAGCAAAAACAAGCAAGAAGAATGAAGGCAAAGAAAAAAATACTTTTCCATACACGCGTACCGCGAGCGAGCTGAACTGCGACGGAACTGCAACTGAAAACGACTGAAAGCGACTGAACGACGACCGAGACAGAGACAGAGACAGCGATAATAGCGAAAGCGAACACATTATGAGTGGCTGAGAGGCACAGTGGGCCGAGTTAGCTACAAAAAAACAAGAATTTTCATTTGAAAAGCAGTCAAGCAAATTTCATTTAAAATAATTAAATGCAGGAAACTTATTATTCGATATGTTTAGTTCAGTAATTTTGGTATCTATAGATCACACTCAGACAGATATTACAATGCACACAAGTCGGAAAAAAATCGAATTTAAAAATATATCTGAAGGGACCAAGGTCTATTTAATAAGGTGAAAGCAGTTCTACAACAAGTACAACTCGGCAAAAACAACAGGGAGCTTTTTGTTCTGGCGAGTACGACCAAACGTCAAATATGTTGTTGTGAGTACAGAAATGTCAATATCAACTAATGTATACAAAAACAAAGTTGTAATCAAACAAAATATGTGACATTTAAATCTGAGTTTTAAAAATAAAAGGTCTGTTCCCGTACTGCACGAAACTGCCCAATTTTTCGTGCAGTACGGGAACAAACCTAAAATAAAAAAAAAAAAAAAACGGAAAATAATAAAATAAGAAGACATATGCGCTACTGCTACCATCTTATTAAATACATTTTGGAAGGGACAAAACAGAAAATTGAAAACCACAACAACCACATAAGTCCCATTTTGGGATCAAAGTTCTTAAATTGCATCTTTTATCTCAAATTTTATCATTATATATTGGGAAAAAGAAATCCAATGGATTCTCAAAACGAAACGTTGTCAATGAGCCTTTCATTTTGCTTGAAACATTTCAACCCCTATGAATCGGGGTCTGTGTCCCACTGTGCTACCGTAATGCTGCAGTCAAAGACGCGACTCTGCGACTGTTACGCTTGTCGTTGTCGCTCTGTCGGTCGTCGTCAGTGCATTTCGGCAACTTTGTGACTTCGCATAATATTCGTTCCGAACGCGGTTTCAACGCGCTTCTGTATATTTTCATTCGTTTGACGTTTGCCTTGCTGCTGCTGCTGTTGTTTTTTTTTTTTTTTTTTTGTTTTTTTTTTTTGTATGTTTTTGCGCCAAGTGTAGCAGAAAGCAGCAAGTGATTCAGTACATATTTAAGATTTTCGGGAAAATCAAAAAAAAGTGCGCGCAAAATGGATAAACTAGAAGTGAACTTAGAACAGCAATTCGATTTGAATCTGATTGAGGCGGTTAAGATGAATCCGGTGATTTACGATCGCTCTCATTACAATTATAAACATTTTGTGAGAAAGGCGCAAACCTGGAAACAGATTGCAGAATCGCTCGGTGTGACTGGTAAGGAAATGGTAAACCAAAAATTCACAATAAGAGAGAAATTCTCTTTTCAAGGGATATATTCTCCATTTTTTTTTTTTTTTTTTTTTTTTTTTTTTTTAGTTGCTTCAATGCATTCCTCTGATAGTTTATATCAATATCGTGGGGCAGTTTCGAATTACGGACATAAAATCTTCCAGCCGACGATTGATTAAAACAAAACTGACCATAGCTTTTTTAAGTTCTTAATATTGTTTTTAACCAACCGTTTAATTGCCATTTTCAAACAAATATCTTGTTAAATATCTATATGTTCGTATGTGCAATTGTAAAACGAAACAGTGCAGAGAAGATGAAGGGAAAGAAAAGGAAACGTACCGAAAGGCAACACAACACAATTTCATATTGTTCCTAAGGTGACCAAACGTCCTTTTTAATGCTTCAATGAAAGACTGCCTTTACTCATGAAATACATTGGGAATACCAGCCCTTTATTGAGATTGCCCCAAAAGATACAAGCTTGAAATAAACAAATATATCAGGATTCATTTAGTCAAAGTCAGGACTGCGACCAATCGTAAGTTTATAAATTGTGTACGTGTGTGTGTACAAGTCATCGCGGTCGGCACACTAACACCATAACACTTTCGCTTGTGCTGCCGACGACAAACAGAAATGTGTAGCGAACGTGAGCGTAAACGTAGCTACAAACGCTGCAGCGACAAATTTTTACTCTCACTCTTCTTTGACGACCCCATGGTTGTAATTTTACGTAGGTGGCACACTTTTTTCACACTCGTAACAATTTGGGCACATTTTCAATGCGGGTCACAATTTCGCATTTTGTGTTTCATATTATTTCTGTTGAAACCTTTTTCTTATTTAAAACCACCCCACCATTATTTTCGCAGAACAAAAATGCACCAAACGCTGGAAGAGTTTACGTGATAAATTTGCACGCGAAATGAAGTTAACACAAGGCTCCCGTTGGCGTTATTTCAAACAAATGCAATTTCTTGTCGAATCCATCAGGTATTTTGAAATTTTCCACATATTACCATTAACAATAAAAAAAAAAAAATATCATCTATCTACTTTAAGGCAATATCGTGAATCTTTGCTAGGAAAATGCGGTGGCAATATATCGCAAACAAATGTCAGTCAAGTCAGCCAAGTAGATCCAAACCAGCAGCAACAGCAGCAGTCACAACAGGCGGTCGTGGATATATTCGCGCAACCGTTCAATGGTACTGCAACGACAGCAGCGCAAGCATTAACGCACGGTGGGTTAATATATCGAAAGTATAAAATAATAAGTAAATATAAAATATTGAATTCTCGAAGAATTCTAATTTTCTTATTTAAGTGTAAATTTAAAAAAAACTCAAATTCAAATTTAGAAATCATCATTACAGGCGATGCGAATTTAGCCAACAAAGATCAGAAATACTTTTATGAACCTGTACTTAAACGTGAACGTGGCGAAGAAGAGCACGGCGATAACATGCTGAGTTCCATTAAAATCTTCCAGAATACCATGTCACAAGCAGTAAGTGCCGAAGACCAATCATTCGGTATGGTCGTAACCGATATGCTGAACACGCTTGGCGTACGTCAAAAAGCAGAAGCAAAAGTGCATATCATAAAATATCTGACCGATATGCAATTGCTTGCGCAGCACAATAAATATTAAGCATTTGCTTAATCTAGTTTAGTTATTACTTTGAAAAAAAAAAAAAAAAAAAAAAAAAAAAAGTCATGCAATTAGATATAATCACATATATGTAAGTATAAGTTGCCTTTTTCATATAAATGTCAGTGAGAAATTCTTATGCTTATCGGCCATATCACAGAAATCAATTTCAAAATCATTTTAACATTACATTGCCAAGGTCATGGCTACTGCGCCTAGATCTGCACTTTCGTTTTAAATTTTACCAGACCGAATATAAAATACTTATATAATAATTAAGTACTTTTTTCATATGTCATAGTTGGATTCTAGCAATCTGGAAACTATTTTTTCGGGTGCATGAAATTGAGTAACTTGTCAGTTTTTAATGATATCGATTTTTGTGACATTCCTGTATAAGTTGGAATCGTTGCAGACCATTAAATTATCAGACAGACAATTTTGAAATCAATGTAATTTCAATAGAAATTGAAGCTATTTCGAATTTTTTATGGGGATTCGATTTCTAGAGCATGCCTGCATATGAAGAGACCATACGAAATGTGCCCAGTTTTAATTTTGTACATAAGTTAAATTTCATAATTTCAGGGTTGTATAGTTGTTTGATATGCTCAAAAAAAAAAAAAAAAAAAACTTGAAAAGAATATCAATTTTTTTTGGGGGTAAAGTTTTGCCAATGATATTAGAGAGTCGTCTTGCTACGTTATTAATTCAAACGAGTTCATTTAAGCATTTCAAATATCAAAATTTCTTCCTTTGTAAAATCTGTATCAATTTTATATATACATATATATATATATATATATATATATGTATAAAAAAATAACAATTTAATGTACATTTTAAGAAAATCATAAAGGTTTAAAATAAAACGCTGTATAAATTTTTATACATAAAAAAGTTATAAAATATATCCAAATTGGTTAGCTTGTTTGTGGTGATAGTATATCTTTGACGATCGTCGTTGCTGATTCGGGCGCGCGACCCAAAATGTATAGAGCTTTGAAATATAAATTCAAGCAATTCAGCTTAAATGAGTTGCGCCTAAAAAAAAAGATAAGCTTTATCTGTATAATGTTATTAAAATTTTTGTACTAAAATACTACAAACCATAAACAAAATTCAAAATACGCTCGCCTGTAAAGCCAAAAAAAGTATCCACGCACCGTTTTAGAGCGAGTGTATAAACATTTTTGAGCATAGCGAGCCATCACTGATGGTCTATCAACAACGTCATTGTGAGAACGGCCGATCGCACGTACAGTATTAATGTTCCTATAGAATCAGCATTTTATAAAAATCAAATAAGGAATTTCAATATTTCGACTTCCTCACCTAACAACGAATAACATATTACGTGGCATTTCTCTGAGCGTGCTCATAATAAGATCAAAATTCTTTTTGGCAACTTCTTGCATATACTTTATATCTGTTTCGTTTAACTTCGTCAAAATACGACCGCTGTGCATGCGTATCGGCTGCTGGAATAGCACTTCAGCAAATTTCATATAATCCCTGATATGTAATTTCTTTGCCGCCAATTCCATGCGTTTTTCATCGCGTAAGACAGTTGCTTCCCAAAATTCACAAAGTGGCATACGAATATGCTTCGGTAGCTCTTCATATAGGCCATGATCTAATAGTATAAGCTCCGCTTTGCCGTTAACCTTATTCGGACGCACAAAAACTGAATATGTATAATCATAATGGAAATTTAGAAACGGTGCTATCGGATGTTTCGGCGACGAAGTTTTTTCATGACAACTCACCATTACTTGGATGGGGATCAGCATGTACAAAGCCCGTATTAAAAATTTGTTCGGAAAACATTTTGAAGAGTTTTATATCAACGTCCTTTAAATTTAATTCATTTTCTTCAATCTTATCAATGTCACTTATGCGAAATCCATCGATCCACTCCATTGTGAGAACGCGCTAAAAAAGTATTTAAAAACTTGTATATATTCAAATTCATTGGTATTTTCATCGGTGAGGTAACGTCAAGAAAAAAACCCGCATGAATTTTAGGACTTTAACGCAATTAAGTCCCAACAGAATACCTTTCGTGTATAATGCCAATGTACTTTGGGCACATGAACGAAGTCAAATTTTGATAAATCGTCGGCAGCTCGTTCAGAATTTTCTGCTTCTATTCTAAAATCCAACTCTTGTATCAAATTCTTTTGCAAATCACGAAGAATCCATCCAAAATTATAGTCATCAAAGAAAAATTCTATAATGTCATGCAGGAATATAATTGTACCTAAGTCGCTTGGAAAGCGACGTTGAAGATCATTGTATTGCACCTATTTGAGAAGAAAATTTTATGAGCTATCACGTCGAAAATAACATCATCTATTGATACCTTAACGGCGACTGGCTCGCCACTCTTAAGTTTTGCTTTAAAGACTTGTGCTAAGCTTGCAGCAGCTAGTGGCTTATAGTCGAACTCATCGTACATCTCTTCAGGTAGATAACCAAAATCTTTCTGAAAAACTTTTTGTACATCCGCCGCTGATGTTGGAAGACAACGATCTTGCAGATACGATAATGTCTTTGTATACTCTTCCGGCAGTATATGATTTATGGATGCAAATCCTTGACCAACCTTAATGTAAAGACCACCATTTAGAAGGCACGTCTCTAATAATCGGTCGCTACTGCGCTGGTGCACAGCTTTCAATTGTTGCTCATAATCTGGATCATTTTCATGCCGTTCTAATAGTAAATAATCTGCAGCAATTAAGCTTGCTGTCTTCACAGACCTTGCGAACCGCCAAGCAGCACGAAAATGGGTAAAATCATTTACAACACCATCATAAGCGGTTATTCCGAGCAATCCTGTTCCAAGAGTCAATCGTATACGTGAATTTAAGAATCGCTTTTGAACAGGTGATGATTTGTTTGTAATTTTACGAGCAATTTGAAAAACAAGCTATAAAAAAGAATTACAATTATATCAATTTATTCCATGCAATCTTCATTATTACTTAATATATATTTCACTGCTTACATTAAGTTTACGCATAGTTGTTGTTTGCAAATTTTAATGAATGAACGTGTAATAGCCATGGTGGCCATGCGTTTTGATTTTTCGTAAATATTCCATTTTCTATTCTGCTCTCAAGTTCCATGTAAATCAAAAAATTTCTATAATAAATAAAGTAAAAATAAATCAAAACAATGGGCAAACATTGGAAAACTAATTGATAACAAAGGGGTTGACATGTTTCAAACATATATGTTTTCAAAATATGGACCGAAGAAAAATCCCCAATGAAAATTGGTACTGTAAAATCTGATTTGTTTAGGTGAAAAAAAACAGATTTATTTTTTCTTTGAACCTATGAAATCTGATTTCTTTTTTTTTTTTTTTTTTTAGCTTTTGTTACATATTTTAAAACCAAGTTTCTAAAAAAAATATTTTTTTTTTTTTTTTGTTCTTTCAATTTGAATTGATGGTCACCATAGACAAATACAAATACAACTTAAATAACTTTTGTGTGGAATTAGATGAGATTTTTTCGGAATTTCAAACATTTTAGAACCATTAGACCATTCGATTCGAGAATTGGTGCTGTAAATTCGATTTATTTTCAAAACAACATTTGGAAGATTGGTTTCAGAAAATTCAAAATAAATCTGTAATCAAATCCCCAATTATAATTGAGTGCCAAAATAAAACCCAATTTATAAGTGAGAAACAAAATTATTTTGTGCGAATTGGATTTTGATGAAAATAAAAATTTATGGAAATTTTACCGAAATTATTAAGAAACCAGCAAATTTGTCAGTGTGCTCGTAGATCGAGGTAAGCTTAAAAGATTTATTAAATAAATTTAATCAATATTTTCAAAAATTGCATAACCTATAAATCTGAGTGAAATCTATAAACAGTTTAAATGCAATATTGCTATTCTGAGAAAATTTTTATTTAAAATAATAACTAAAAATTCTTTCCACTAAATATGACTTTCTCGACATTTTCGTTAGAAAATAAAATATATTTGTTAATTTTTTAAATATGCGTCGCAGCATAATACCATTTTAGGACGATGACGATTTTTTTTTTTGCTAAATGGATTTATGCTATCAATGTATTTTTCAATATACTTCCCATGACAATGAAATGAATTTCCTTTCTACGTCTTTGAAGTTTAGTGAACTAGAATTCGTGCGACCTTTGAAATGAAAGTCAAGGGCTGTTTATCAGTTTGTTTGCTTTAAATAGAACTAGTGAAGTGATGAAGCAAAATGTGTGAGAATATCTTTGACACTTCCTACACTTTTTTTTTTTGAAATAGTTTTTTCGATTCTGGTACTAAAATGAAATGGGATGGGGCTTCTTTTAAGTCGATAAAATATACATGATATTTTTCTTTTTTTTTTTTTCAGTTTTTTAGCATCAATTCATCCATTTCGAGAAATCCCGCCCCATAGTAACGAACTCAGACTCTGTCACCAGCCAAAGCGAGATGTTTTTACGTTCTCCACTTTCACGAATCGGACACGTCAATATGTTAAAAAGGAGCTAGTGGGGTATACATATATTATTCAATTAATACCAAAAAAACTTCGACTAACTATATTCCATTCCATATCCATTTTAGATACTCGTCGCAGCAAATGTACGATGTAGTTGCGGATGTGTCCAATTATTATAAATTTGTGCCGTATGTCAAGAAATCC
This sequence comes from Chlorops oryzae, assembly GCA_020466095.1. NCBI lineage: Eukaryota > Metazoa > Arthropoda > Insecta > Diptera > Chloropidae > Chlorops > Chlorops oryzae. Next base: position 12,300,781 of record CM035806.1, on the reverse strand, counting down.
CATGTTCATAGCAAGCGTGCGAATTTCTTCCGTGCGGATTTGATCATTGGATTTCCGCCACTGCACGAGGTCTATACATCGAATGTAACACTTCAATCTCCGACCATGGTCCGTGCTGTTTGCCAAGATGGGCGACTTTTTAATTTTTTACTTAACGAATGGCGTTTTAGTGCAGGTCTCAAGGATATTCCTGAATCGTGTGTCCTTGATTTTAAAGTACAATTTGAATTTAAAAGCTTATTACATAGTAATATAGCAAATATATTTTTCGACCTTATTTGCGATCAAATGGAACACGCCTTTATAACCGAGGCACGAAAGAGATATGGTGTTGCGGCAATAAAATCCCATGTTCTTTCTTCTGAGCGTTCATGATTTCTATTTCTATTTTTGCATAATTTCCTATTTCTATTCTTGCATAAATTCATGTTGCTAGCAAATTATGTGTATATATGTAAATTGTTAAATTTTATTTTTTTTTTTTTTTGTAGAAAGTTCAGAAATCCGTAGGCCATCGAAAAGGGATAATTGTTATTGTGTTGGGAAAGAAACTTTTATAAATTGACGCAAATCTTATAGTTTTATTTTAAATTAATAAGCATTATTTTCGGAAGAAAACAAAAAGAAACGCTTATAACTTAATTTTAATTTTAAAGGCTTAGATTTATGATTTTAATTTTTATTGTGCAAATTTTCTTTCGCGAATTGATTTTACAAAAGTTTTTCCAATTCAAACATAGTCGATTGGACATTTGTATAGGACGAAGAGTATATGTATCAATAGACGAATAAGTTTTATTTGATAAGTTGCCAAAATATCCAATAGCTTCGCACATAGCTTCCCAACCGCCCCCAGGATAAACACCATCGAAGCGGTTGAAGTTTTCTAGATTGTAAAACAATGGAAATAGTGCTAATTTTTGCTTAGTCAAGAATGTAATGCTTTGTATCGTCGCCTTAGAGTGGGAATTTGCTAAATAACTTCAAAGAAGTTAGATAAAAAAAAAATCGTCAACTTTATTCTGATGGTTCAAACTCTAAGGCTACAATATAATTAAGATAGTTGAGTTTGAAAAATTAACCCACGTTTGTTAAAAAAAATATAAAGCGAATTATCGTATTTCCCAACATCTTAAAACATTCCTTGTTTTCCATCTAAAGTACTTTTTTACGTACATATTGTTAAAAAAAAATTAAATGTACAACAGAATACAGAACACAACGATAAAAACGCAGGCGATAAACTTCAAAGTGGACAAAACCAAAATCATCTGTACATATACAAATGCGACTGAAGTCTTTGCGCAGACAGTTAACTGTAGTCAGTAGGTCGCCCCCGATATTTGTGACATGCCAAAGTGCCAGTCCTTGATGACTAGCCATTTCACCTACCACATGAACCTGAAAGAGTAGATAGGCCTCAGCTCACATTTCCCTATTCGCTGCGTATGATTGTTTTTGCTGTTGTCTGCTTTTACCTCGCATTCTGATCATTTGCTCGTCAAGCGTTCGATAGCGCAGTGGTTCAAACTATGACTCGATAGCCGGGAGGTTCGGGGTTCAATCCCTGCGGGCGGCGAGAATTTTTCCTAAATTTTTTACTTTTTTTATAAATTAGTTTTTTTTTTTTTTGTTCATAGTTCAGTTATTTTGGAAGACAAACATTTTCCCCTAAATTTTTAAGGTTTTATTATTATTTTTTTTTTAATGGTTCATTTTCAAGTAAACAATTTTTGGAGTGAAAAAATTCGTTAAATACGTTTCCCAAAATCTGAGCAACGCTAAACTCAACTGAGCATTTTGACCAAGAAATTAAATTCGTTCGTTTAGCGTAATGGTTAAGGCGTTCGCCCAGCGATCTGGTGGTCAGCGGTTCGAGGCTCGGTGGAGGCGAGAAAATTTTAAGAGAAGTAAAATAAAAAAGATTTAAAATAAAAAATATAGATAAACAAAAAAATATAATAATTATTAAAATAAATAAATTTAAAAAAATTCAAAACAAAAAATGAAATTTTTCTTTTTTCTCAGTCGCTGGTGCTAGGCCATTTTCCTGGCCCTTTTCGCTAGCGAAATGACTGGTTAAAGGTGGCGCATAAAAGGACGACCTGTCCCCGGCAATGAGATCGTAATGTTAAATTCGCCAGCGTCTTGGATAGGAAAGGGACCGATCCCCGACACCCAGTGACTAGTGAAATCGCTAGTGTTGTGGTGGCTCCGCTGACTACTGGGTTCTGTTATAAATAGCGATAGAGCAAAGACTTAAGTCGCGAACGTGAAAACGCGTATTTGCCAACTTTGATTGGGCGTGCCGCAAAAAGTAGGCGTGGCAGCGATACCATGTTAAAAATTTCCAACTTTGGGGCACAAGAGTAAGCTATGTTCCGAATTTCAACACTGTGGGTTCAAAATTGTGGAATTTGGGTCCACCCCTTTTCATGGCAGTGGGGGTTGGGGTGGTTTGATTTCGAAAATTTTTATTTGAATCTCAGAGATAATTGCAAAGAAACGTCCATGCCAAATTTCATTGCTCTAGGGCAACTCCTTCTATCAATTACCAAGAAATTTATGGAGGTCAAGCACTCTATCCGTACGCGTGATTTGTTTTTCTACCATTTTCCTCACATTTGAACTCGATATTAGTACTGAGAGCATCTATGTATATGCACTTGCGTTTTTCTAAATAGGGGCTGTCCATTAATTAATTAATATATTTATTACTGTTTTCACGTTCGCATCTTAAGTCTTTGCGCTGAAAGTCTGTTATAAAAAGCGAGAGAGAGAGATAGAGCAAAGACTTAAGACGCAAACGTGAACGGATAGAGTGCTTGATCCCCATACATTTCTTGGTAAATGATAGGAGTTTCTTTGTAAATATCTATGATTGTGTTTAAGGCACGAAGGGCAAAATGGCTGACGTCAATCGAATGCAGTCTTTTGGGCTAAATTTAGATCACAGATCAAAACACGCTCTTGTTGTATTGTTTTAAAGTTGGATGCAAAAGGAAAAATTCCATAGTTGATTGATAAATTTTCATCGTTGGAACGAAAAATTGCTCCGTCAAGCGAGACAAAATACTCGAATTTAAAAATCTGATTGCTCGGATGCAAAGGGGGATAATTAGAAAGCAATGTTTTTTTTTTTTTTGACAAATAACGCCTCTATTATTCGGACTCAAAACCTTATGCCTCCACACACATATGTGCGCCGCCCACAATGGAGAACAATGCCAAACCTCCCAAGTTTTTGTTACGCAAACAAAAATAAAATCTTGTTTTGTTTTCCGTAGTTATGGCTGACTGCAGTCTTATTTGTGCCTGTATGACTGACATTAAAGAAGACAAATGTTCGGAAGATTGAAATCTTCTAGAAATCTGTCTCGATTTGTTTTTTTTTGTGCAAAAATTTCTGCGGGGAGGAACCCCTCTTGTTCATCTTCATTTATCCCAAGGTTAAATTCTAGCCATTTGGACAAATATTTTGTTCTTATTTATAAAAGATTAAAAATGCATGAATGGATGAATGGGGTACACTTGAAATCTTTAATGTGAATATTCAAAATGTCTTCTTGAAAGCTGCTATAAAAGCGAAGAAGTAAGACGTGTTTCTAAAGTGTTTTGCAGCAACTTAACTAAGAAGGCAGCTCTAAGAATGAAGATTTTTGAGGTCATAATTTTCTTACTGGGCGTTATTGCTTTGGCTAAAACCCAGACATCAGGTACAACAAGCGGCCCACCAATCTGGCCATGGGCATCGACTGGACCAATACAGTCAACAACAACAACAACGCCTAATCCGTCAACACCACCGTGTGTTCCACCTTGTCCGAAAGGACTAAGGATTGCAATAGAGTACTCGAAAAAATAGAATCCATGGAAAAAAAAAAAAACTTTAAATGTCCTCGGAAAGTCTCCATTTATATTACTTTTGAATGAAGCATTTTTTTTTTCACTAAATCACATGTCTATGTAACATACGTGATAAAGCAATAATCAATAAAGAATTAACTTTCTATTAAAATGTTGAAGCTTTTGACTTAAAAGTTGAAGCCCAAGCATGACAAGCGAATGGAATGATTTCTACGAAACGAACTATTTTTTCCTGCTACGGCTCGAATTATATTTAAATGGCACTGCGCTAATTTGTGTAACTACATTTTAATTTTATTTTTTAAACTAAATCTTTAAGCTAGTGAATTCATACATTTATATATATGTATCTATATGCGAACATAGGTCTACGTAGAAATGCGAAATGGATATGGGGAGCTTACCACAGCGGCTAGAATCATAGAAGTTTTGCAACATTTCAAATAAACCTATAAACCATTTATTTGAAATATTTGGGTTAATAAATTTACAATTTAATTTTTTAATATACCACAACTTAACGTTGTGCAAGTTATATTGACTAAAGCCTTCTTCCATTTACTTCCAAAGTAAAACGACATTTCAAACCAAATTTTTTATGTCATAAATTCAAAATTCAACTAAAAATCTTAACAAAACCTATACCATCATAACCTCGCTGACTTATCGACAATAGCTGCTTCTATCAAATTCAAATTTTCTTACTCTTTTTCTTCTTAATTGCGTTTATCTGCTCGGCCATCAATTCAATTTCTTTCTGATTGACGGGCTCATTTTTGCGTAAGTCTTTTTTGCTATTGCGCTGACGCTGCGCAAAGTCATCAGCTAAATTGTTCACTTTGCTCCACACGAAGTTGAGAAAGTCCATCGCGATGTCTTGCTTGAAAAATGCAATCACCACTAAAGCAACCAAAATTAATGCCGAAATAGAATTCTGATTAATATCTCCTTCAGTCGCACGAATCTCCGGTTGAAAGTCGAGCTCAACAAATATGGAACTATGATTCGCAACGAATTCCTCGCTGGGCAATACATACGAATAGGAACTATCGGAAAGCGTCGAATGAAGCTCAATGACATAGGTTTTACCATCCAGCGGTATACGTGGGAAGAAGATCATTATTCCTGGATTTTGTCGAAGTTTAAGATTTAAAGGCGTTTCAACCTTTTGTGAATAGATTGGTGAATCAGAGGCACCTTTGCGATACATAACAATACGCAGCGTTTTGTATTGATCGTTAAGGTTTGCCGTAACTCGTGCGGTCACATCAACAAATTTAATGGGACTTATGGCAATCAAATTAATTCCATGCACATCTTCATTTCCAATTTTCACGATGCGCGACTTGGGAATCGAACGCTGTACGTTTGCCGATGTTTTTAATCGAATAGTGTATGTGCAGTCCGGCTGCAATCCACGTAAACGGTACTGACCATTGTTTTCACTTGTCGCTTCTTCCTGATGATGCATGCACTGTTCATCGGAAATAGCTTCGATATTCACATGAGGGAAACCTTCTCTGTTAAGCGATGTGATTGAGCCGAATACTGAGTACGCTACACGTTTGCCGCTAAAAAAAAAAAAAAAAAAATAATGATAAGAATAAGAAATTTTCGGAAATATTAAGCAATTTGTGCTCAACAAAAGCTGAATTTTCATTTTGTTCAATTTACTTACACGAATTCAACGGTTGAAGTCTCGCCATCTTTGATATCAATCATCTTAGAATTTGGTTCAAATTTATATTCTTTCATCATCGGCCGCAGAAAATATTGGGATGGTGAAAGAGAATGGAAGACCAAGGGTCCACCATCTCCAGTTACCAAATTTTTTCGATAACTTTCTGCACCGCTGAGTGAGAGCAAGACACCATTTAATTCTTTACCACTTTCATCTTTTACCCTTACAATAATTTCACAAAGCTTATGTGCACTGAAAGACGATGTCTGACGATTGTATTCAGAAAATACGTAGGACTCTTTCGTAGCCTCAAGTTCGAATTCAGCATTTCCGTTGATCGGTCCAAACTTAAATTCACCTGAAACTCCGGTCATCGTTGTTTCCGTATCTAGATCGGGTTGATTAGGAAATTTCAGCTTTATTTCAACATCTTTAATAGCTGGAACGACTCTGCCCCGTAGTATCAATCCACGTTCAGCAATAAAGTTGAAGGCGATGTCGACACAATCATTTCCTCCAATTATTTCTTGTTTTTGTGGTGTGAATAAAAGAATATCACTCTTTGGGAAGATCCGTAAGATTTCTTCCTGTTTCAAATAAGTGTCATAACGATAAGCATATTTTCCATCGACCTTGTGATCTTCAGCAACTGGCCTGACGATATCTTTTCCCAATGAATTTGATTCAACATGAAGCTTAATGTTGTCAGCGTTGGGTTCTTTCGATAAAACTCGCACCCCAGTCTTATGCGCTACGGCTGTGATTATAATCGGCTTGGAGTCTATAGTGCTGAAGCTGCTCGGTGTATTCTCATCATATAAATGACAACCCTCCAGTTTAAAGTTATAAGAACCAAACTTTGGAACGCAGAAAGTATTGACGCCAGCTAAAAGCTTCATGGTTTCGATTGCAGAATGCGGCGCATTGTATTTAAGCTGAAAAAAATTAGACATTAATATGTTTTTTTATTATTATACATTATTACGAGGTTTATAGGATTTTATTTTTTTTGAACATTGTTCCCCCTCTTTTCCCGTCATGTAACTAAATCATAATGTCATCAAGAATCCTATATAAATCGAAATAATTTATAATAATTCGAAAAATAACAAACATGCTCAAACTTGTGTATTTGAATTGGAGATAAATAAATAATTTGTGTTTTAAAAGGTAGCAATGAAAACCTACAAAGAAAAAGTGGGAAGGAAAATCCAAATCATACAAACCGTAGCACGATGGCTTGATATAATGGAAATTTCATAGCCGCGCTGTACAAATGGAGAAGCAGTTTCCATGGCTGTGGCAACATTGATCAAAACACGCGTGGAATCATAGCAGAGATTAGCTTGTGGAATAGTTATTTCGTACGGACCCGGCAAAACGTTTTCAAATTTGTATTTTCCACCTAAAAGGGAAGAAGATATCTTGCTTATACATGATAAAAAAAAAAAAAAAGAAAAAATAAAGAAATCATTCAATACCGTTTGCCTTTGTGGTCGTCCTTTGACCAGTTGGTTGACCGATGGAGTCCAAGCCGTGCAGTGTTACCTCAACAGCTGTGCAATCAACGGGTGCATCTGGCAAGCATTTGATTTCACCGCTTAGAGTGGCACGTAGTTGCGAAAAAGAAATTCCCTTTATCGGCTCCGCGATCATTTCGATTTGTTGTTGTGCCGGATAGAACTGAATTCCATTACGTTTCTCTTCCTCGGTGGTCAATAATTCCACGTTGTATTTACCGCTTGGTAAGTAAAGACACCACTCCCCAGTTTGAGCTTTGCTTGAAACTGTTGTATGGAATGTTGAAGCTTGCTTTGTAATGCCAATGACGTGCGATTTTGTTGAAATGACTGTGCCACAGACCTCATAGCCACTGGGAACTAGCACCGGCAATGTTGGATTTGAAAGCTCGAGTTTAAGATGTTGCTCTGCAAATTCGACTTTTGGAGCTTCAACGTGTAAACTGTATGCACCAGCCTTAACGTTCTCTAGAGTGTAGCTTCCATCGCTGCTTGTCGTAGCAATTTTTTTACCATTTATTTTTACAATTGCACCGGATAATGGCTCTCCGTCAACTGATTTAAGAACTTTTCCAGTTACGCTAAATCCCGTTAGCTACAGAAACATGACATAATAATTTCACAAATTTCAGGCAATAATTTCATTGATTTACCTTAAACTCTTCCTTCAGCAATAGAGTATTTTTTTCAACAATAAACTCAATGTATTTTGGACTTATGTGCAATTTAAGGTTTGAGTCTCTGACAACAGGTTGCAAAATATATTTTCCAGGAGCAACTCCCGGCAATTTGAAACTTCCATCTTTGCTGATGTCAGCGTAACAAGTAGAGCTGCTTTCGTACTCTGAACTGTCAATTCCGAGCTTGTACGTCAATTCTGTACTGCATTTCATTGTCAATTTGTGCTGGAAAGAGTTGAATCAAATAGCTTTGTTTATCAATCGCCTTAAATGTTACTTACATTGTTCGCTTTGAAAAGGGCAACACCAATACCAACAGTCTCTTGTCTATTGGCATCAAAATGTCCAATAACATCGAAACCAGAGACTACCAAAGAATTCGCTGGGAGCTCAGTGTTACCACTGACAACGAGAACGTTGTGCTCGTTTTTCGAAAAATGCCATGATTTATGGCTAGCTTTCACAAGATAGTTTCCAGGTATAACGGGCGAAAAAGAAAATATTCCGTTGAGATCAGTTGTGGTTTTACGTAAGTCCTTGCCATCATCTGAGCGTAATTCAACGTTAACGCCTTGGGCACCTGCAGGTCCGTAGCCTGCCAAGGCCACTTTCCCCGTTATACCGAACCCCTTAAAAGCAAAGTTCACATCCTTTCCTTGACTGCAAACATCGGTCTTCCCGTCAAAGCTCAAATGAAATTCGGCTGGATCGAAACTCCAACCTGGAGGCGGCGATACACGTAGAATGTAGTCACCTTTATCGTATATTGGCAGGAAGTAGTAACCGTTTGATGGAGAACAATCCGTCTTATCTTTGAGTGCACCTTGCTTTGTCAATCTTTATAGTTTAAGCAGACAATTCAGGTTATGTCTAGATCGACAATATTCAATATTTTGTTAACTTACAATTTGATTTCCACTTTCGAAAAATCAATATCGGCATGGCTCTTTATGAATCCTCCACACCCAAGAACTTCATCTGCGATTGTTTCTTGCAATATGCAAAATAATTTAATTAATAATATTAACGTTAGCCTTCTCATTGTCAAATTCATCCAATTAGATTAAATTAAGGTTACGTCTAAAAGCGGGTATACACACGTCGAATGTCTGTCAGGCTGTATTGATGACAAACGATACACGTATAGTGTTTGAAGCAAAATTAATAGCACTGACAGACATAGGTATTTTACACCATGATGGTGTGAAGTCTAGGTGACACACATAGGTATTTCTCAAAAGTCTACCTTAGCCAACATAGACTTTTTATAGACTTCACACTACATTGAAAGGGAGGATTTATTGTGGACTTCTTAGATTGATATGGCAACGCTGCACAAAATTAAACGAAATATCGATTCTTTTATCGGAAACCAGATGTTTAAATTTCTAATTTCAAGTAATTTATGCGAAATGCATGAAATTAATTCCATGGTATGGATTTATATAACAAACAAACGATATTTTCATGGATTTTTTTGAGATAAAATCGAGGCTAAATGCTACCAAAATGTTTTTATTGTTTTTGTTGTTGTTTTAATTTTCAATTATCAGCTGTTTTAAAGAAGTCCACAATAGAAATCCACGATCAATTGTAGTGTGTCACCCCAACATAGACTTTTTCCATTGTAGTGTGAAGTCTATAGACTTTACACCATATATCTGTCAATGCTATAAAAAAACTTTCGATTTCACGTCCAACAGCCAGGTATGTCTACAGCTTGCTTGACGTGTGTATACTGTGTCGGTACGACATGCTAATTTTTACGTGAAGAGCGAATAGGTAAGACATTGGAAAGCAGCGGAAAATTCGCGGCTACATAAAATAAATTTTAAATAAATCTAATTCATGACCGTTTCTGGGTATGCGATGAAGCAATCGTCCGTGTCGCTCATACTTTCTTTTTAATTAATGCGATACACAACAGACGTGCATTCGTCTCAACATCAGCGTTAAATTGAATGTTGGATAGTTGCTGATTAGGCTAGGCGCCGAACTACTCAATTTTCAGTTGGCCAATTTTAAGTTGTGTGTTTGTGGCACACAGAATTATATGAGAGCGCGCCGACATTCCAATTTTTAGTTGACCCAATAAAACATTTGTGTTTTGCCACAAATATTAAATTGGCCTATTGTGTTGTGTTGCATACGTTCTTATGGGGCGCCGCACACTACTCAATTTTTAGTTGGTAGTGTTCCATAAACACATGGTACGGAATAATTAATATTTATTAAGTAATTAATCAATAATAAATTAATTGAATTGAATGTACCGAATTTTAAATTGTATATTCGGCGCACAAGAGCACTTTTCCAGCTAAAAATGGGCCAACTAAAAATTGAGTAGTTGGCGCCTAGCCTTAATCTGTTCAGATAATTAAACTATAATCGATATCTAGCCTTTTCGTCATATAAGATATCGATATGTTTTACACATCCCTATAACAAATGACCATATCTATACAAGGAACAACAAAAACAAATAGTTTCATTTTTCATCATCCCGGAGCGCAAGTGGGAAAATCATTTCTTCATATGAAATAGTGAATCCGTGTAAGTTATAAGAGCTGCTGATTTTTTCAACCTGTTCAACATAAAGGTAACACAAATACATAGCCTCAGAACGAAGCAAATGTTATGTATCCACAAAAATTGCCAATATTAACAATGCGAATCCTAATGGTATACACAAAATTGATTTATTTCTATCAAGCAATTATGGTAAGCCTAAACCATTTCTAAGAACGCCAATTGCAAGAAATTTATTTGTTTTTGATTTTTGATCAGCTGTTTCTCGAAAAATGTTGAAGTGATATTGACTTTGAAAAAATGTTCATATGCTGCAGATTGTTCATATGTACATACATACACTGATACATACACTGCGCTTTCCTAGTAAGTTTAAAAGAAAAAAGAGATAACGTGAAGACATTTGAGAATAATTGTTATGATATATTAATGTATATTCTAGTGAAATGATATAGTTGGATTGTTTTTACGCGAGTTCCGAAAAATCGACAAATTGATAACCAGAACTGCCTGATAAACATTTCTATGAAAATGATTTTCCATTCAAGAAATGCTAAGTTTTTACTCGAAAAATATTTGAAATCCACTTAAACAATTTCGTGCATATCTGGTTACCTGGTCTGGTTTAGTTTAACCGGAAAACATCTGGTGTGAAAGGGATGTTTCGACGCATGAACCTAGAAATTTTCTTTTTATACCCGACACACTCTGCATCGTGAGTATATTGCGTTTATGTGGCTGTGTGTAACACCCAGAACTACCCAGTAGTCAGCGGAGCCACCACAACACTAGCGATTTCACTAGTCTCTGGGTGTCGGGGATCGGTCCCTTTCCTATCCAAGACGCTGGCGAATTTAACATTACGATCTCAATGCCGGGGACAGGTCGTCCTTTTATGCGCCACCTTTAACCAGTCATTTCGCTAGCGAAAAGGGGCAGGAAAATGGCCTAGCACCAGCGACTGAGAAAAAAGAAAAATTTCATTTTTTGTTTTGAATTTTTTTAAATTTATTTATTTTAATAATTATTATATTTTTTTGTTTATCTATATTTTTTATTTTAAATCTTTTTTATTTTACTTCTCTTAAAATTTTCTCGCCTCCACCGAGCCTCGAACCGCTGACCACCAGATCGCTGGGCGAACGCCTTAACCATTACGCTAAACGAACGAATTTAATTTCTTGGTCAAAATGCTCAGTTGAGTTTAGCGTTGCTCAGATTTTGGGAAACGTATTTAACGAATTTTTTCACTCCAAAAATTGTTTACTTGAAAATGAACCATTAAAAAAAAAAATAATAATAAAACCTTAAAAATTTAGGGGATAATGTTTGTCTTCCAAAATAACTGAACTATGAACAAAAAAAAAAAAACTAATTTATAAAAAAAGTAAAAAATTTAGGAAAAATTCTCGCCGCCCGCAGGGATTGAACCCCGAACCTCCCGGCTATCGAGTCATAGTTTGAACCACTGCGCTATCGAACGCTTGACGGTCAAATGATCAGAATGCGAGGTAAAAGCAGACAACAGCAAAAACAATCATACGCAGCGAATAGGGAAATGTGAGCTGAGGCCTATCTACTCTTTCAGGTTCATGTGGTAGGTGAAATGGCTAGTCATCAAGGACTGGCACTTTGGCATGTCACAAATATCGGGGGCGACCTACTGACTACTGGGTAGTCAAGATAGACCATACAAAATGTGTATGCTTTCATGATAGCTTTCTTTTCGCAAGCTCCGACTAACACATTTCTGCAAGTAATTTTAGAATGATTATCGATTCCTTAGAATTGTTAACGTAGCATAACTTACCCTTCGGGTGTAAATTCTAAATTGAAAACAGCACCAACTTCAGAGGATTTATTGGGTGAAACATTATCGTCGTTCGTGAAGTGAAATGTTGCCCCCATTTTTAAAAGATAATTCCTATGTATGTACGTTCTATGGGTGTACGTTGTATGGGAGTACATTGTATGGGATTGATGGAAATGATCAGCTAGAGATTCGATCCGTCTGTATACAGTTTTCTTATCGAGGGATTTGAGCTATCTTGACGAAATTTGGTAGGCTTGATCACGGGGACATGAGTAAGTTCAAGCTCGAGAATCGACCCGATCGGACCATTTTTAAGGATACCTTCAGTACTAGGGTATGCCACACAAATCTCAAAGCTACCCTAAAATCGGAGTTTTTCGAGATACCTATTTCAAATTAATTTCGAATTAGAGCTTATATTTAAGGCTCCAATTAAAAAATATATAGCTTACGGTTTATCTGTATCGGGTATTGTATTGTCCGGTTCGCTTGACTATAACACCCTAAATTGATTTTTGTTTTTTTTTGCAAATGTTAATTTCCTTTATTTACTTAGTAAATACTAATAGGAAAACGCCCTAATTCTTAATGTTTACACATATCATATGGCTAAGAAAAAGCAATGCAATAGCCGCTGTGACTGTGCGGTGGGTAAAGCAATGTTCAAAACATATTTTGCTCTGCCATGAATAATATTTCGCGTGTTCTATTTCACTAGATTTAATTGAAATTTTTATTGGAATTTGTGAAATAATTCACATGAAATATTATTCATTATTGTGCGCATTGTTGGAAAGAAACTGAAGGTTAAGTTTACGAGGAAGTCATTGAGACTTTAATTCTATTGCAATAGATCGTTTCTGGATTGTTTTGAAAAGAATCTTCCGTCTACAAACAAAATAATTTTGTACTAAAGTATATCCTTAAAACAATTAAACAATTTATATCCTTGATGTTTGAATTTTTTTTTTTATTGTTTTTATTAAATTTTTACCAAATCTTGCTAAAGGGAAATAAAAATAATTCAAATCAATTTGGGAATTGAATTACATTTCCCCGGGAAAGGGAAAACAATCACACATCCGTATATAGCTATTTGTTTTTCTTTTACAGGATATCAAATTAAAGTAGAAAAATAAACATTTCGAATTCCGCTGGTAATTATGAACGATTTTTGGTGTTTTTTTTTTTTTCACACAGCAAACTTCAAACTCACGACTGCGAGAGTGCTATTTTCGGCAATCAAATCGCATAAATGTGTGGCCGCGCATCACTTCGTTCGATTTTTTTTAATACGTATAAACTTACGAAAATACTTTCAAAAGACCTTAAAAGTTTGAGAATTGCGATAATACCTCTCAAAAGCTGACCGGAAACAGTGATGAATTTTTTTTCCTCAAATGATCAAAAACCAATTAAAGAACTTGTTTAGCTATGATTAAAAATTCGACCTTTGGTGTGTGAATGGTCTAAATGATCAACATGAAATGTTTAACATCTCAAAGTCGGTTTGGATTCCTGAAATAGGCGCGCATTAGAGAGCTTATAAAATCTGATCTTATCGCCTAATCGAAACTTAAAAAATGTTAGTTTCGGTAGCAGCAGTCGGCTTCTCGAATTGATCGATAATTGATTTGCCTATTGGTGTTATATAAAATAAAAAGGTGTTTTAGAAAGTTATCTTACCCAAAAACATCTTGCTTAGTCTAAACCAGTGATGTCCAAACCTATACATTGACTGTCATACACACGATAATCGCATGTGCGACCGTACGATCGTAACAATCGTTTATACGCTAGATACGTTTTGCTATTGCTGTGTCGGCAAATTTTGTCTCTATAGTCGAATTCTATTCAAATTATAATTTTACCATTACGAGAAGGCATTTGAATATTAGTAAGCCCAATATACTTTCAAAACTTAACTGGAAACTCAGATCATGGCCAGAGACCCATATTCGTCATTTTTGTTATTTAAACGATCCATGAGAAAGTTTTTTACTGAACTGTAACTAAAAAGCAAATCTAGAAAAACATTTCGATATGAAGTATAGATAGAAATATTTTTAAGATAATTGCCGAATCGCTGCTAAGTGTAGAGAAGTCCTTAATTAATTGAAACTGATTTTATAAAAAATCAAATACTTTTTTTTTAGAAAAAGTAATTTTTTTATGAATTTTCCCTCCACTGTCCTAACTAGCCCCAGAGTGCCTAGAGGAGTCAAATGTTTGAACCGACCCCCATTAAACTTTGTCTCATTAACATTTTTTCAAACATACTGACCCCCTATCTCCCCTCCTTAGGGGGTCACCCATACAAAATTACCTTAATTTTATAACAATTTCATACAAAATGGCTTTCATACAGTCAAACCCCTCCTAGGGGGCTGATATATATGACCGACCTCCATTATTTTTTTACCCCAAGTATTTTCTTTAAACATACCTACCCTCTATCTCCCCTCCATAGGGGGGTCCCCATACAATAAATAGGCTTAAATTAAAGAAAAATGCCTCACGAACTTCAATCTATAATATAGATGCCGTAGGAACAAGAGAATGTTCAGTATGATATTCGAAAAAATTTCAAATACCTTTTAAACACCTAATTATAAAGAATATTGGATTCGTTTTGATGTTTTAATAATTGTAAATTATTACTTTTTTTTAAAACTAATTTTGGGTTCCATCCCTAACTGGCCAAATAATGACTCTAGTAGAAAAAAATGATATTTTTACTCAAATGCCAAACTCAATCTATGACGATTTTTGAGACTAAATCCATAATATCGGTTAGGGTTTCTATTATAAAATTAATTCAAAACAAATATTTTTGGAACGCATTTTACTGTTTTACGTCTTTTTTAAGTCTTTCAATGCTCTTGGCTGTATGCATGAAAGATCAAGAACGAACGTGAAAACAGTGAAAATGCGTTTCAAAAAAAT
Organism: Chlorops oryzae; assembly: GCA_020466095.1. NCBI lineage: Eukaryota > Metazoa > Arthropoda > Insecta > Diptera > Chloropidae > Chlorops > Chlorops oryzae. Next base: position 12,285,745 of record CM035806.1, on the reverse strand, counting down.
TTTTTTGAATAATTTTATCAATAGAAACCACTAACCGATATATTGGTTATATATATTAGAAATCTTATAATTTTATTTATATTTTAGAACTTTGCAGTGACAAAGACCTAACTCAGATGTTTTGAAACGAAAATTGATATCAGAGAAAGCCCAACTCAGAAAACTGCTGAAACACTAGAAAAGAAAAAATTGACAAATCGCCTAAATACAAAATTCGTCGATATTTAATGACTTTGCGTTTAAACTTCGATTTTTAAATGATCTAACCTATTGCGATTTTATGAATGTCTAATTTAATCCTTTCTGTAAAGTAGCAAAATAATGAGTTAGCCCTTTCTATCCGAAGCTATCGATAGAAAAAACGCTTACGTTTGCTATTGCTGTGTCGGCAGAATTTTGTCTCTATGTCGAATTCTATTCAATTATTATTTTACCAACGAGAAGGATTTGAATATAGTAAGCTCCAATTACTTTCATAACTTACTGGAAACTCAGATCATGGCCGAGCCCATCATTCTCATTTTGTATATAAACGATCCATGGAAAGTTTTTTGACTGAACTGAACTAAAAAGCAAACAGAAAAACATTCGATCATGAGTATAGATAGAAATATTTTTAAGATAAATGCCGGAACGCTGCTAAGGTAGAGAACAGTCCTTAATTAATTGAGAATTCTGGCATTTCCATAAAAAAAAATTTTTTTTTAAAAAAAAAACAAAATAAAAAATTTAAGTGGATCAATGAAATTTTTTATTTTTCGTTGTTTTTAATATCATACGTAATGAAATATGTAAGGATAAATTTGACTTAATACAACCATATGGATTGCATACATTTTTATCTGAAGGCATATTAGAATTGTTTGTACAATTTAAATAAGCACTCAATTTCGAACGAAAGCATTTTTTAATGACAATATTTAACAATTTTCATTTTAGATAATACATTGATAATATGGCATCTGGTACAAAGGAAGATTTTGGTCATCGGTAAGTATATTTATGTACAATTTAACAGCCAAAATTCAATTTTATAGCCCGGTGTGTATGTTCTTCACTTAATGGCAAGTTGCTAGCTGTGCACATGAAAGCTATAAGACTGCTAAAAAAAAGATATGCCTAGCGCTGATAATTTCGCATTTCTTTGAATTTGACTGGTGGTATTTAATCCGGTGGACATGCGACAACAACGCTTTCACTTGTTATATGAACTTTTAAATTTCCGCTACATTGTCCACCACATTCGGTGCCAAGCCCTTTAATCCTTTTTAATCTTCACCAGAGGTCATTCCGGTTGTTTGTTCGAAATTTGTGTAAGACCTTTTCATTCATTGTTTTGTGAGCCGCGTTCGATCTGCATTTTTGTTTAACTATGATTTTATTCTTGTTTCCATATATTGCGTGGGTTTGTACGAAATGGCAATGTGCGAATTGAACGTGTCGTGATAAATCGTGCAACGTGGAGCCCAATGGGATAATAACAGTGTAAGATTCTAAGCAAATAAGCAAAGACCTCAATACAAACCAAATAAAAAGTGCGATTTTAATGGCAAGAGCAATATCTTACACTAGTCAACACTTAATTATAAAGCCGGGTACATGATACAAGAAAACAAGATAGCGCCACTTGAGAGAGGAAACGTCACAAACTGAAAATCGCGATTCGTTGTTGTTGTTTCCCATGTTAAACCGGCTTTTTACTTTTTTTTTAATAGCATGGGAAACAACGCCAATTTATCGCTCAGTGACGTCACAAACTCAATTTTCGGCTCTCAGAGATATGAGCCTCAATAGCGGTACTGAAGTGGCGCTATCTTATTTTCTTGTATCATGGCCGGGTACATGGTTATCATCAAGAAAAATAAATTTCCCCGAAAACGTTGGCATTTTTCTATCTAATTGTGAGATCTTTTAATTTTAGGACATCGTTGCCTGCTCCAATGATACCTCGCAATGAGGTCAGCATTTGGTCAATATTGAAGAACTGCATTGGAAAAGATTTAAGCAAAATAACGATGCCCGTTGTGCTAAATGAACCATTGAGCTTCCTGCAGCGATTGTGCGAATATATGGAGTACGCACATTTGTTGAAGCAAGCTTCTCAAGAAGATGATCCTGTGGACCGAATGAAATACGTTGCGGGTAAAATAAATTGATTTTTTGCTTTTAAAGCATATTGTGACGAGAACGTCCTAATATTTATTTAATATCTCTGCAGCTTTCGCAGTGTCTGCTCTCGCTTCGAATTGGGAACGAATTGGAAAACCTTTCAATCCTCTTTTGGGCGAAACATACGAAATGTACCGGAGTGATTATCGCGTTGTTTGTGAGCAAGTATCCCATCATCCTCCAGTTTCTGCGTTTCATGCTGAATCGCCAGATTTCGAATTCCATGGATCAATACATCCAAAGCTAAAGTTCTGGGGGAAAAGTGTGGAAATCGAACCGAAGGGTGTTGTAACCATTAAACTGACGAGGTAATATTTCTTTTTTCTCAATTTAACATATGATCTTGTATATATTATATACTGGTATTATATATATTTATTATACCTACATATTACATATATCATTAATTATATACATAATTATATATTTTATATTATTATATATACATTTATAATAATAGCTATATTATATTTGTCATTAATACATTTATTATGTTAATGATTATTACATTATTAATTATAAATTAATATTTTATTATAGTATTAGTAATAAGCTATTATGATATACTAAGACTATTCAAATATGGAGAAAAAAGGACGTTTCCCTTTAAGTTTGTAAATTTTTGGGAAAAAAATTAGGGTCAGTTATGCAGCAGAATAACTTATTTATTTATTGGTTAACGCCTTTGAAATTCTTCGAATATTTTATAATAATCATTACGGAATTTTTCTGAGCAACGACATTCCCCCGCAGTACCTTATTTCACTATTCATTTTCAGATGGGATGAAGCTTACACTTGGAGTAACGTCAATTGCTGTATACATAACATAATTGTCGGCAAACTTTGGATCGAGCAATATGGATCGATGGAGATATTGAATCACAGAACTGGACATAAAGCTGTATTAAATTTCAAATCAGCAGGATGGTCAGCAAAAGATTTACATAAAGTGGAGGGATTCATTCAAGATGCGAGGTGACATTCAAATATATTTATTGCAATAAACGATTATTTTAATTGTAAAACTCATTTATTTTTATTTTTTAGCAACAAAAAGTTATATTTTCTCTATGGAAGATGGACCGAATTTATAAAATGCTCTCCTTTTGAATGGTATGAGAATTACATTAAAAAGAACGGATCTCTTAAAGCTGAGCGTAAAGAAGCAACCGACTCACCTGATAATACTCCAAAAAAAGTTTTTTCCAAATTGAACAGCTTTAAGCTGAATTCATTTCGAAGTCTCTCGATTCAGGATGTATGTTGAGGATGAATTTAAGAAGTACCTGTAGTTGGAAGTCAAATATACATTTTTCTTTCCAGACCGAAACAGGCCCACCACCTGAAATCGAGGGCGATATTCCAAGAAGCAGCTCAACATATTCTCTTGACATACCAGGATCTATTATTCTTTGGAAGTGTGATCCACGTCCTGATAACAGTGCGCAAGTATGCTTGAGACAATTCATCTTTGTAACTTATGCTTCGATTATGTACTTTTTTTTTTTTTTTTTTTTTTTTTTCAGTATTATCAATTCAGCAACTTTGCTATGCAACTAAATGAGCTTTTGCCGTCAATGCAACCTCCCAAAACACTCTGTCCCACCGATTCCCGCCTAAGACCTGATATAAGAAGTTTAGAAAATGGAGATTTAGATGGCGCTTCCAAGGAAAAAACTCGTCTCGAGGAGAAACAGCGAGAAACTAGAAAAAACCGTAAAGGACGAGAAATTGACAAATGGACACCAAAGTGAGTTCCGATATGAAAATAACTCCCATTCCTTGTGTATGCGAAGTGATGATTTCCATTTAGAAATTGTTTTAACCAAAGACATAAGAGGCTAATAATATCACGTGACTGGTGGTTACAGGCTTTGCATGGTGAAGATAAAACGCGCGAGTAAAAAACTAATTTTGAAGCTTTCATCTGTTTAGATAAAAATAGTTTTACTCAAAGTACTTACTTAATAGTTTCCCTTTTATTAAAAACATCCTGGGTACTTCTTTGCTTGTCAATACCAGATTCTGAAATTCACACATTCAATGCCTCTATGGATGAAAAAGGGAGGACACTTGTTGAAAGTTCTAATTCCTGGAGTTTTTTTTTTAAAGTTTGTAACGCTTTGATCTAAGCTCAGCAAAAATCCGTTGATATATAAGTCTGAATATTTCTATTTGCATCCAAATAACAATATTATGAAATTACCATTTATATAACCGTTTGCTTTTCTTGAAAATACCATTTATCAGCTGGTTTAAGCATGGATTGAACAGTTATACAAACAAGGAAGATTGGCTATACACTGGAGGATTCTTTGATCGCAACTATGACGATGTACCTGAGATTTTTTAAGCATTCCGGTCATCAATATTGTTACAGAACTTTTAATTTAATCAAAAGAGATGGCTTATAGCGGCTAAAAACCGATTATTATATACTCAGTTTTCCGACAAGATGGCACGAGAGCAAAGAATTAAATCAATAGATCGTGCATGCATATCTTTGTATATTATATTCCGTATTGTTCTATGGGACACATATATTAATTAGAATCTTTATATCATTACATGACCGTTATTCGTCCTGGAATGAAACATGTTGTTTCAACATTGAATGATGTATATAGACTAAGTCTCATTTAGTTGTATATGTATGCTTCTTTTATAGATGGACGGACACTGTTTGATTGATTAACAGTGCTTGATCTTAAATCCATGCTCCGAGCTGGCTATAAAGGTTGCTATTTTATGATATTAGAAAAAATTCATTGTGTGATTTATATGGTTTTTTTTTTTTTTTCATAGATGCAAGTTAGTTGTTCCTTATAGTGGTTAAGCTTAAAAGTCAGGTATGTCTACCAAAAAACTTAAAGCACAAAGCTAATCATAGTCATGAAATTTCTTTAGGAAATTTGTTTTATTTCGCATATAGTAGATTGAAACACAATTGTAAACTTAAAAAAAAAAAAAATGTGTGACATTAAGTTCACTTTGTAAAACTTGGGCATTGTAAGAATGTAAGCTTGAGTTTAACAACCAAACTAAATGCATCAATCAATAAAGCTTTAGATGTTCGTTGACCCATTAATAATTAAACAAGTTATAGGTATTATGTCATTAATGAACTAGTAGTGAAAAAATGGTAATACAAGGAATGTTCATGCTGACACTTACTTTTTGGACATATCGCACCCTTGCTAATAAATCGGCACAATTCAAAATTTTTGTAATCAATTTTTTTATGTACGATTGAGTTTTCTGTAAGAATCACAACACATAGAGAATTAACGCTTATATTGACTGATGCAGCAGTCGATTAAGAGTAATATTAGTTTAGAAAAAATTTTATTTCTCCTTAGAGTCAAGAGGGATTAAATGATTTTCGAGAAATGCGAAATTTTGAATTGTGCCGATTTAGTAGCAAGGGTGCGATATGTTTATGTATTGGGTATTGTTACCACTAATGTCAAAAAGGGAATTTTTTTAATGACTTTCAAAAGAACAGCAGCTGTATGGAGCCCTGTGTTTAGCTAAACATATATATTTTAGAAATTGATTCGATTAGGTCAACGAAGTGTTTTAATTTTAGATTGACTTCAAGAACTTTTGTATATGACAATAGAAAGATTTCAATCATCTCATCGAAATTGCAATTTTGCAAAGCAATCATCATCGATTCGAACTTTTCCGAATCTCCTTTGAATATGCATGAATGACGATAAGTTTGAGCAGCTGCAATCTCCATGAGAACATTACTAGCTATTATATATATTTATTTTATTTCAACAGCTTTTTCGTCTTCTAAGGAGTAAATGAAAAAAAAAAGAACGATTTAACATTTATTGACAAAAAAAAAAAAAAAATAATATAATAATTTATGCATTCATCGGTTAAAAACTATTTTCCAACTGAGATTGTGAAAATTCATTTAAAATTAAATTTTTGTAATTTTTATAGATGGGGAACAAATCTTTAAAGCTCAGATTGTTCAAACTCGACGTGACCTGCGGCAATTCGCGAAATTCCTTTTTCTTGTGAACTAAATTTGATTCCGATTTCGAAAGGCTTTGTTGCATTAATGTACTTTCAAAATAATCCTTCCTTAGTTTCGCATGTTGGCGCTTTTTCTTGAATGTACTGCTGCCTTTAATATCAAGTCCGAAGTCTGATACGTTCATTTTAGATAGGCTGAAGTTATGACCAATATGATTATGCGATTGCGCATGACATGAGACGGGACTTTCATCTTTCCATAAGAGGCAATCTTCACGCTGAATCGGAACGCATGTAGAGTTCGAGAGAATCGACGATTTGGAAAATGTTCGATTGATTTGCCTTTCTACATCCTCGTCGTCTTCCAAACTTTCGATTGAATACACATCCCTGATGTTTCCAGACCAGGAACTTTTTTCTAAAAGATGATTTTTATTTAAAAAATTATTATTCATAAATTCAATATTTTAAAGGAAAAATTCATCTTTCAAACAATGATTATTGAAGGCATGCATATTCTTCGTCAATAAAGTACAGGTATTCTCAAATAATTATGTATGCAACAATAATCACCCGGTCCTTTTGCTAATGGACATTGCGTTCATGACTGTATTATTGTAGCTGAAAAATTCTTTAATATCCAACGAGAATATCAAATTGTCCAGTTCCATACTAGGCGACAGTCGCCGGAGACATATTTTGTTTTGACGGCGAGGGACGGCCGGAGGGCCGAGAGCAGTACCCCTTTCTGTTCCCCGGCCTTTCTTCCTCAAAACAAAATGAGTCTGCGGCGACTGTCGCCTAGTATGGAGCAGGACATATTTCTGTATATCTGTATGTAAAATATTCTATACTAGGTCCAGTCGGATTAAATGCATTCTCAACTAGCGCATGTCCCAGTCGGCATTAAATGATTTCACAAGTCCAAACAGTTTAACCTTATTTAGGCATTGAGGGCTCAAAAAAAATATCTCGCACCTTTGTTTTGCCTTTATGAGCAGTCAATTGAAAATAATTTTATACCCTGGTACACTGATTCAAAAATCGATCTTGCTATCGGCATTGCTGCATTTGCAAGCGTAGTATTGCGGCAATGTTAAATTGTAATATTGGAAGTGCAACATTGCTGCAACATTTCCTATGCAATATTGTTGCAATACTGCAGATGAAAGGATATCCGTTCAACTACTTCTCGCTGCGTTGTTTTAATTTTTTATATAATTCTCATTAGGTTTATAGAATTTTAAGTATAAGATGTTACAACATCTTCAAAAGTTTTGAGCACTGTGAAAACAAATTCACGAAAACGAAGTGATCAAATCAAACCTAATCCACCAAATTTATGGAGGACGCATTTGGAAGATGGTTCGTAATTCAAAAAAAAAAAAAAAAATTGTTTTTTGCCTTTGAAATTGATCTTCTTATATTAACTTTGTCGGTTGTTTCCCAGTCGGCATCTTACATTGCAATATTCATTTCATATAAATATCAGCAATATTGCATTTATGTACTATTTCACATTTCTATTTCATATTAATCAACAATATTGCAACTCAAATTATTAAGCAACATTACAATATTTGCAATAAAAAAAAGCGGACATTTACATATTACTGCCGACTGAGTTTGAAAACAATGACAGCTTCAATAGCAGGTTCCCCGAAAAGTTTTGCCAACCTATTCCATTTATTTACCCTTAATCCTTAGCCATATTTTATAAAAGGATTTAACTTACCACTTGTTTTACAGTTGAAACTTTTCTGCACAGCAGACGACTTATCCATATCTCTCATCATGTCCAGTTCGTTTTCACCAATGGAGCTTTCGTCTACCAATGATAGTACTTCTTGTGGCGATATTGTAGAGAGAGCAGTTGTGCTAGATGATATGCGATCAGTGTAGTACTTCTCTGGGATTGCTTCGTATGATTCACACGGAACAATCCAGGAAAAATTGAATGACATGGGATTTAATTCTTGGCATATCCATGGATTTTCAATCAATTCTTTGATTGAACATCTCTCGACTGGATCCTTGTTAAGCATAGACTGCAGCAGTTTTTCTAAATTCTCACTGACCTTATGGGGGATGATGAGTTCAGCTTTTAATGTTTCTTCAATATCGATGAAGGGATTCTCAAAAAACATTAAAACATAAAGCGTTACGCCTAGCGACCACATTTCCAATTCTGGACCAGCGTATTTATTGCCCGCCAGTACTTCCGGACTACAGTATTCGGTTGTTCCGAAAAATGTCGAGAAAAGTTTCCCTTCTTCCATAAAAGTCGCCGAACCAAAATCGATCAGTTTAACATTGAAATTCTGATCGATGATTATGTTTTCATCTTTGATGTCGCGATGCAGGATTTTAAGACTGTGAAGATAGTCGACAGCATTGGTTATCTGGCGAAAGATGAAACTAGCTAGCTTCTCATCCATTAACGGGCGACGTTCAATAAATTCGAATAGATCCATTCCAGAGCCATGTTTCTCCATGATCAATTGGAAAAAATTCTCGTTCTCGAAAACATCCAAAATACTTACAATATTTGGATGCTTAACACTTTTTAATATATAAATTTCAATTGGGATTTCCTTCTTTTGATCGTCAACAACCATAAAGTGTGAACAGAGTTTATCCTTGAATATAAATTTAGTTATCACAAGCAATCGATCCGTATTTCTATATGCCATTTTAACAAAGCCATACGCTCCCTTGCCAATTTGCTTTAATGTTGTATAATGCTTACTGAAGTCTCCAGCGATTTGTTCCTCTTCGTTTAATGAAACGAATGACACCGAATTCGGCTGGCTGGTATTCTGCGCCGCCGTTGTCTTAATTACCTGTCCCAGCGAGTAGTCAACGGTACTTGTAAAGCTATTAAATGTTAAGGTTAAGTTCGAGTTTCTCTCTTGGTCCGTCTCGAATACACTATCCGGATCTCTACAGATCCATATGCAGAATATACGTCGACCGCAAGGCAAAACTTGACTTGAAACAGTGTAAAGTATATCGATGGGTGTTCCATCGGCGTGTAATGCTTCGCCTTTGAATTTCCCCTCGCTGCAGTTGAATTGTTTTATCGATAAGCTACTGGAGCTTGAAGTTGAGCTGAACGAAGTCATCGAAAAAACTTTCGACGGCGATGTGGGTGTATAATTTATTGTTGTGCTATGTGTGCTGTATGGCGCTGATTCCATGGAACTAAACGTACGAAAATCAATTGCGCAAGTGTTGACCGGCGTTGTTGCATCATCAATGGTCATGATCGAGTCGGTGTCATTTTTTGTATTAATTGTGAAATCGGACGCCGACAATTCCGTGGGCCGTTCGCAGGTGAAAAGTTTTGTTGGCTTTGACGCATTGCTGAGCGATGAGCTAGCGTATGCTGGATACGAGATACTCTCACTTGAAGTCTCTTGGCAAAGAACATGGCATGATTTATCGTTGCCGCTCTCGAGCGCCGCATTGCCATCGGCATTCCATTCATCACTGGTTGCCGATGAGTTCGTTAGATTCCTGCTACGGCTACGGCTTTCCAACTCAATGAATTCTTTTGCGAAATTAGGCACTAGTGTCGTTATATGCATATTCTGTATTTTATCCTGAGTATAACCAAACATAAGCAACGAAAAATGTTGATTGCACGATTGAATGTCGCCGTGTTCATCGGTAACAATGAGACCGCTTAGATTCTGGAATACCCAGACGATTATGTTGAATATATTATTTGGACGGTTATTAATATCTAGGCTTGCGTCTTCTTTCCTCTCAAGCAGCAGGTCAATTAGCAAGCATAGAGGAAACGTTATTGCGTCCGCTGTTCGGCCAGTCGCTTTCTGTTTTCGTAGATTTTTCGGTATAACCATGGACTCGATGTCTGGCAATTTGATAGCGGGTATAAGCGAGCATATGTCCAGTCCGATTAACTGATTTAACGATTCATATTGGAAAAGTACGAGACACTCACGATCGGCATTGGTGATTGTGCCGGTGCGATCGATTTGGATTTCGCAGACACGACGCTCGACGGGCTCGGCGACAGCAAGACAACGGCCGTCGGTCGACTTCTCATTGATCTGACGTATCCAGAGCGAGACAGCTACTTTCGTTCCATGCTTCGTTGTCATTTCAACGACTTTTCCGCTTAGCAAAACCATCGTTCCATTCTCGCTGTCAAGCTGCATTTCTGCCAAAGCACAAACATTATTCTTGCTCTTCGAAATGATTAATTCGAAGAAATTCTTCTTGTGCAGCTCGCTCGAATCGTATCCCAGCAATTGGCAGGCCTTATTGTTAACTATAAGGATTTGGCAAGTTTGTGCATCTATTGTAAAAACAGCCTTATTTGGATTTATGGTTTTTGGTGTGCGAAAATTCGATTGGATCGTAGTTGGGGCGAATGCATTCGAGTTTGAAGCGAAAATATTTTTCTGTCGTCTTGGTAGATAACATTGGGCCGCCGCCGCTTCACCTGCAAATTACAAAGTTTCTCTCGTCATTTCAATGAATGTTATAAAGCACAATATAACGCTTGATTGGTTAGTTGGTGTGGCTGCCACCATTGTGTTACCACGAATAATGGGGAAAACCAAAAAAATACAGGAACAGAAAAAAAAAAAAACGACAAAACTAACATCCACGCCCCAGCTGGGAGTTGAACCCAATTTCGACGGCATCAAAGTATCCGGGAAAATTTTGCTGTAAAAGATTCTGATATTTACTGTTTCAGTATGTTTTTCCTTTACATATCAAACGACATCGAAACACCCATAATTTTAGTTTTCTTAAGAACATATTTGAATTCTAGCTCCTTGGATTAGGATTAAATGGTTCACGGTGGATTTTCTCATAGAAGATGGTCCTGGCGTAGTTTCAACTAAGCAACTATATTACCTATTAGTTACAACTTGGCGATGACTTGAGGTAACAAATGCATAAGCGAAGAGTCATTTCATTTTTCGGGAGCGTTACTTAAAACAATTGGGGAATGGAGGTGAGTTTTATTTCTCTTCCCCGACCATGCCTTGTTTTAATATAAAGTATCTCCCTCTTATTTGACCCTAGCATGGAACCGGATTTGGGTCAAATTTTCTCCATTTTTTTTTTTTTTTTGGCCCACTTTTGAATCGATAATCTCAGATATGAGTGATTGATACGTCATTCGATTGCCTTGGAGGTAAAAGAAAAAATCCTTTCAAAATTATTTTTTGAAAAAAAAAAAAAAAAAAAATTCCCGTTAGATATTAGCCGTCAAAGTTTTCGGTAATGGTTTTTAAAAACATTCATAACTCGCGAACGGCTTATCGAAACTCGACGTTCATTACATACTATGAGCCATTTATTATTTATGTCTGTGTATATCGTTACAATAGGGACTCGGCGTTGAAGGTGAATAGAATCAAATTTAAAATTTATCTGCCAACGCTGTCCACCATTGGCTATCCGTAAGGGATTGTATTTCATTTCAATTAATTGATTTCAATTCAAGTGTTTTGACAAAAGTTCTAGACAGGAACAGTAGTAACCCGAAACAAGAGAAACTTTTTTGACCAAAACCAAACACGGTGAAAATTCCTTGTTTTTATGATTGATTCGAATGATGGAAAGTGTTTGTGTGGAAATTGCCGATGAAACTTGTGAATTGAGCGTTTAAACGGTTAGAATGAATGAAAAAATTACCTTTACTTTCCATCGCAAAAAATTGTTATAGAATTTATTTAGAATATTTAGGATGAGATTGCTTCTATCAATAATATATAGGTACTAAAAGTCTTGGTGCCATAAAATTGCTAATTATTGTTTTGTTTTTTTTTTTTTTTTACGGATTTTTTGTTGTTTCTATCACTCGGCAAATGCCTTTTTGGTTGAAATTACATCGTAGCTGAGTTACTTTGAAGTAGATATTGTTAGTTTTTCAATTCTCGTTTTATGTAATAAAAACAACTGACACGGAAAGCCTTGAACATATGGAACATTTAGCGCATGAGCACTAACGTCTCTCGAATCGCAGTTATTAGTAAAGGGAAAGACGTAATTGGCGTAGTGTGCATCGAAAACAGTAGCCAATGTGAAGGAAAATTATGAAAGATGCATTTTGCCATGTCCACAAGGATATTGTTTTGTGAACGCTTTTTGGTTTTTTTTTTTTTTTTTTGACATTTGGGTTCATATTGCAGGCTCTCGGGATCCGTTTTAGAGAAATTTTTTAAGAAACGTAAATGCATTTTTAAAAGAAAAGATGCAATAATTGACATAATACTTGCAAAAAAGTATGTATGGGAGGACAAACACATTGCAATTGAAGAGAAAAGATTGCTTAAATCGCATATATTTCCTATCAAGTATTACCCTGATTCTTTGTTGGAGAGTTGTCTTAAATCAAAACTTTGCTCCGTTTTCCACGAATTATAATTTTAGCGTCTTCAAATTTCTTCTTGCAACTTCTTATATTTCAACCGTTTAAAAAAAAAAATTCCGGAAGCATAGTTTATCCTAATGCACTTCAACTACTACAAGATCGCCGTTGAATTTCATTGAAATTTTTAGACAAGTAGGATATTGAATTTGATTGCCAATTTATTCAATGAGCTTTAAGACGAAGATCGCAGTTTGTCGCAGCCAATTTTTTAAAAACCTATTATTAAAACTTTCGTCTAAAAAAATCTTCAAAGTTACGCTAGCATTTGCATACCATATTCAGATTAGCTCCATCAAAAATCGACATTTAATCATTTCATATATGTATATATTTCTATCCGAATGAAGGGGAGGGGGGATTTTCCAATACTTCAATAGCTTTTTATATTGTTTAAATATATATAGTATACTTATATTTCAGTTTTCTGATTTCAAACACAACGGAATGCCTAAATGAAATAGTTGCATTGGCTAATTAGGTTCGACTAAAAGATGACATTGCTATCGATATATATTGACATATCTTTGGTATCGATAAATTTTTTGGCATCTCTAACGACAATAATGAGCATCAGCTGGTTATAGCGGGTATACACACGTCAAATGCCTGAAAGATAATAAGGGTCCTCATGCAACGCATTTACACCGTGTAAGCGGAGTGAAGTTCGTAAAACTGTCAAATTTTGTATGCAATTTTGACAGTTTTACTTACTTCACTCAGTTTACACAGTGTAAATGTGTTGCATGAGGACCCATATTGAGACTGTATTAGTGAAATTCGGTTGGAAGTCGAATCAGTGTTGCCACTTTGCGGATAATTATACGAAATCTCTATCTTTTCACCTGCTTCTGTATCTTCAATGTATAATTTGTTTTTCGAACAATTTTTGTATAATTAAGGCGAATTGTTTTTTGTTTTCAAAAGTTTGCTTTTTTGTTAAAAAAAAAAAAAAAATAGCTGCACATAAAACCGCATCATCATGCTAATAATATATTGATACGTTTTAGGTGAGCCAGCATGCTGGTGTAGTTTATCGGCCCTATTTTTATTGACCGACTAATTACAATATATGAGGAAAAATTTTTAACGACAAATTATCGGCTTATATGTAAAGGCTGTCTTCAACTTCAAATGTTAGAAATGTACTGTACAAGTTTGAAAATGGACACAAAAGTAGTTTGGGAGATAAAGTAATAAATGTGTCTGGCAGAGCCATTTGTAAAATGGTTTATTGTCCTTTGTGTATCTTTTATGTATAATTCAAACTGTATAATTCAACTGGTACACGTACACAAGATAAACAAGTGTAAATCTATATTCGCCCATTTGCGTGTGACTGAAAGAATCCGTGTATAAAACTAGTGAGTAACCTAGATTAATACGCGTATCCGGCTTTCAGGGTAAACAAGGGCAAACAAGTATAGTGATTTGCTGGGTGGCGCTTAATTTAAAACTGAACATTCACATTCGCATTCGCGAATATCGCCGACATGTATTCGCATTAGCATTCGCATTCGCGAATGTTTAAGAAACCACATTCGTAACATCACTAGTATGCACCAAATAAGGATGTTCGTCACGCATGTTTGGTGTCCTTATTTGATTCGCTTTTCTTCTTCAGTTTCTTGAAAACGGTTATGTTTCTTTTTATACCCAGCGTAAGCGGGGTATATTAGTTTTGTGCAAATCTTTTAACAGGGAGAATTAAGCTCCGGAGATATAGACAAATATATATAGAAATGATCAGGATCAAAAACTGAATCGATTTAGACATGTCCGTCCGTCTGTCCGTGGTCGGATCTCCTCCGAAACGGCTGGACCAATCAAGTCGAAATTTGGCACAAAGGTATATCGCGGTCCGAGTATGATCCTAAGTAAAAATGGGAGACATCCGCCCACTGCCACGCCCACAAATGAATTTAATGTGTTTTCAGTAAAATGCCTGTAACTTGCGAACCACTCACCACATTTCATTGATATTTGGTGTACTGGTAAACTACGAAGAGGGACATATCCTGAAAAAAAATTGACGCCGTCCTCTTCGAGCCACGCCCACAAATAAGGGCTTATCGTAACTTGTGAAGTTAAAGGGGTAGAAGCTTCATATTCGCAACATAGGTTGAACAAGGCGAATGAAAGGTGTAGGAAAAAAATTTTTGTGGCCCGTCCACTGCCACGCCCACAAATGAAGATTTTTCGTAAATTCCGTGGTAAAAGGCGTAGAAGCTTCAAATTCGCAACATAGGTTTACCAAAGCGAATGAAAGGTGTAGGAAAAATTTATGTGGCCCGCCCACTGCCACGCCCACAAATGGAGAATTTTCGTAACTTCCGAGGTAAAAGGCTTAAAAGCTTCAAATTCGCAACGTTAGTTGACCAAGGCGAATGAAAGGTGTAGGAAAAATTTTTTTTGGCCCGCCCACTGCCACGCCCACAAATGAAGATTTTTCGTAACTTCCGAAGTAAAAGGCGTAGAAGCTTCAAATTCGCAACATAGGTTTACCAAAGCGAATGAAAGGTGTAGGGAAATAATTTATGTGGCCCGCCCACTGCCACGCCCATAAATAGAGAAGCAAAACATAGTGCGCTCATAATTTCGGGACGCTGGGTATTTCAAAGTCGGGCTTGACCGACTTTAGCTTTCTTACTTGTTTAACATTGAAGTTGTACTACTGCCACCACCTTATAAAATACGCCTTGCCAATCAACAAAAATACCTTTCTTTCGAACAAACATTCTGACATATTAGCTCAAACTTCATATGATTCGAATTCCAAATCATTCAAACTACTAAAGACATTCGGATTTGTTAAAATAAATTATTTATTGAATCACAAGGTTATTCTTTGTATAAAGAAATAAATTTTATTATGTTATTTGAAAAAAAAAAATCAATTTTCGATGTCGCTTATTTGAGTTATGGCTTTTGTGCGGTTTGTGCGTCTGTAAGACCTTTACCAAAGTTTTGTATATTTGGACGAATTACTGCAAATAGTTTTGACGGCACCTAAAAAATAAAATCAAAATATAAAAACCTCGAATTTAAAATTTTTTTAAAACTATTCTGGGAATTATGCAGAATCACAATTCCTATTATGCGGAATATATATATATATATATACATATACTAGTCCAGTGATGCTTTCATAGTTTCCTATTAATCCAATTGAGTGCCTTTAACCTTATAGCCGAAACGGCAAAAATTCAAAATTGATGCCAAGGTGCAGGACCTCACAAAATTTCTTGTCCCAAACCTCCATGCAAACATTTGTAGTGAAAATTTATAGTTGGCAATAAGGGATTCTTCTGCAGGAAATTTAAAAATTTTTCTTTTTCTAAATTTCTGACGAGAAAAACTTTTCTCCAAACAAATTGAAATGATGCTGAATTTAGAAAACTTCAATAAATGAATCAAAATGTACCTCTGTAGTTCCAAAATTAGTGTAAAATATTGGTTCCGACTCGATTTTTTGCTTTTGGCGTAGATTATTCATAGCTTTGAGGGAAATATTCAACATATTCGTTTGGTTGGAGACATCAGCCACCTGAAACATAAGTATGAAGTGTGAATGATAATATCGTATGCCATGCTCTCATATAGTACTCGTACACCATCTTCAAAAGATCTAACTCAAAGACTTTTCTTTTTTACATAATTTTCATATTTGGAAAACATTATACATGCGAATTTATTTGGCGACATCACCTTGTATATACGATTACACTGTGAAACACATAAAATGCAAACAAAAAATTGACCACAGTTTCTCAAAGTACTCGGTGAATATGGGAAATCCCTAAATTTGGTTTAGTCAGATCGTCGTAATATCGTTTGTAAATCGATCTCAAAAAAAAGTGTGGCCGAGAATTAAGTAGCGCACTTACTTATGGCTATATCTCGTAACGCGTTTAATATTTTGTTTTTCCTATCTATGACAAAGTTGTAGCCCTTGGCTCATTAAAATAGTTGTAGTACTAACTGACCCGAAAAAACTCCGTTTAGTAGCTACAAATTGAAAAAGCTCAAAAATTTTACGAGTTTTTCAACTTTTTTTTTTTATGTTATCACTAGGGCTCGGAAAAAAGAATGCGCTAAGCTTTCCTTGAATTATAATTTTCTCAAAAACTAATTTAAGATAGAAAGATGAAATAAATGGTGACTTTTTTTTACTAATAAATTCATCAATCAAATAGTTGCTTGGTTGGTTTGTGTGGCTGTCACCAAGGGTGACACACTAACAGCCGGTTTCACCAAAAAATTTTATCGGAACTTAAATTAAAATTAATTTTAATTACATTTTTTATTTAAATTGAAATTTAATTATTTTGAGTTTCACCAAGATTTGAATTTGACACATGAGAAAAGTGGCAGCACTTGCGAAATCAGCTGATTTTTAAAAAATTGAACATGGAGGGAAATGTGCGAACAAAGAATTTTTCGGAAGAGGAAATAGAAATTTTACTTAATTTAGTGAAGAGGCAAAAGGGTGTCTTGGAAAGTAAAAGAACGGGAAAAGTAAGACCTGGTGAAAAAGAAAAGGCATGGGATATTGTCGCGGAGGTGTTCAACGCGTTATGTCCAAGAATGAGCAGATCAGCAATTCTTTGAATTCTTTGCGTCAGCTGTTTTCAACACGAAAACAGAGTTGCTTTTGTCATATTTAAATCATATTTAAATGGGCACCAAGGCTCATTTAAATGAAAGTTAAATATGAATTAATTTTGAATGGTGAAACAGAAACTAGAAAAATTTAATTAATTTTCAATTAAATTGATGTGGTGAAACCGGCTGTAAGGCCTCACATGGGGCCGTTATGATACCACGAAAAATGGGAAAACAAAGAATAATACAAACAGACAAAACGACAAAACTAACATTCACACCCTAGCTGGGATTTTACCCCAGAGCCTCTTGCATCGTATGTTGGCATCTCCACTAACTACGGCACGAAGTCCGACGACTGATAGTTAATAAAAAAAAAAAACATTTTTTTTTTTGATTTTACACAAATATTTTTCACAAAAAAAATTCGAATTTTTTTAAAGTGTATTCCCGTTATTGTGCCACTTTCGAACTATTTTTAGAAAGTCCTTTAACTTTTGATTAAAAAAAGTTTGAATAAAAATCAAAGAGTAGCTTTTGGGCATACATAAATATTTACAAAAACTCAAGTGACAATCGCATTTTACTTACTTTCAATTCCAGCTGCTTTGTTATGTCTTCAAACTCGATCATCCTCTTCTTTAGTCCTGGTAAAGTATTTTCTATCGAAGTGACGTGTGAAGTTATATTTTCCGAATGGTCCAAAAGTCCATCAAGTTTATCCTGAAAACAAATCAATTAATCAAAACAAAAAGAAAAGAAAAGAAAAAAAATTCAAAAGTTTTAAATGAAAGAAAGAGTCGAAAAATTTTATTTGAATTTTAATATGACCCATTCTAATTTGATTGGAATTTAAGTCTCGTCCTGCTATCGCACAGTGACCACAAAATCATCACAGCTCAAAAATTTCTCGACAAAAAAAAAAAAAAAAAACGTCCAATCTCATTCGAAGTGTGTGTGATATGCAGAGCTCGGATTTTGTTGACTTTTAAAAATTTAAAGCATACTTTATGGGGCAAAAGTTTTTCTTACCAACAATTTCCGAATAAGTTAAGCGAAGTTGAACTTTAAACTGCTTTTCTAACTTCAAAAAAATTCATATTGAAGTCAAAAATCGATTTTAATCTTAACTTTATGTGAATTGAACAGAATTTGTACTCCATAAAGTATGCTTTAATTTTGTGAAAGCCAACAAAATCCGAGCCCTGGTGATATGTTTAATGAATATTCATTCATACCTTATGGCCCACGAGCTCATCATTCAAAAACTTGAATTTTTGACTCAAAGTATCATTGACAATGGTCAAATTGCTTTCCAATGCATTCACTTCCCGAAATAGTGTAAACTTCAATGAAGTTATCTCCTTCGAATAATTGAGAGGCAATTCAACTGCTTCGGAGGCCAAACTGCGCACATCGGACAGATTTGTCTAAAAACGAATTGATGAGATTAATTTAGAATAATAAGTCCATCAAATGTTCAAAATGATAATAAATGAAGAATTATACAATAAATGTTTTTTTTATATGTTTTCATGTGTGGGAATTCAATGCGTTTCATGGTGTACAAAAAATCACGAACAATAATGCTGATGACTCATTCAAAGTCTAAACATATATGGATGCATAGGTATATGGGTATATGGGTATATGTAAAATGTTTGCTCATAAATATTTCAAAATTATCGGGTCTTACCTTAAGGTCGCTTACAGCGTCTCGTAAAACCTTTTGACTATTAGTGAGGGCACTATAATGTACCTTTATTCCTTCAATATCGGATAAGACCGATTCGATTTTGGCTCCAAAGTCGGCAACAACTTTCTCTACTTTCGCGTATTTCTTCTGGGCGTCGAAGAGCTCTCTGCAATCGGACATATTTTGGCGCAAGGAGTCCATAACCGCTTGCAATTCATAGATTTTCAACAACAATGCTGAATGATTCTTAAATAGATTGGCTGTTGTCTCGTGCCATTTTTGTAGAGTTTCAGGTAAATTTTGATTCGAAGCGGACACTTTGAAGTAAATTCAAATTGAACATTTAATATATATATATATATATATACATAATAATATTAATTGCAACGCGTTCCGCATATATATATATAGGTATATATATATAAATATTTTTTTTTTTTTCTTCAAACCTTACCTTCGTTAATTTTCTTCCTGTAATCATAAATCTCCTGTCTGACGTCAAAATACAGCCAGGACATAAGCCCGACTGATAAAACTATACCCATCACTAAAAAAAGTGGCGCACAAATTCGATATTCAAGGTATCTTCGTTTCATTGTTGAAGAAGATAGCGTTACTTGAGGCTGAAATTGAAAATTCAACAAAAAAAAATATA
The DNA here is from genome assembly GCA_020466095.1 of Chlorops oryzae. Taxonomy (NCBI): domain Eukaryota; kingdom Metazoa; phylum Arthropoda; class Insecta; order Diptera; family Chloropidae; genus Chlorops; species Chlorops oryzae. The sequence continues at coordinate 12,266,207 of CM035806.1, read as the reverse complement.
TATATATATTTATTTATTGTTACTATATGAAAATAGAGTCCGAAAAAATCGCCTTACGAAATTATAGTCCTCCGGATCGTCTGTAGACGCAGACAGTAGTTTATCTTGAGAGTTTACGCCCCCTTGATTATTATAGCCTTTCCGAACCGTTGAGCGTGCTATTAGCGCATCCAATTCACGGCGTTTCCTCAGCTTTTTCCCTGCAGAACGAAGCTCTGGTTTCGAGTCCATTTCAGTGACACTTTGATCCAATTTCATTTAATGAAAACAACGATTACCATACTCCAATCGCCAAATCCATGCACTGCTATTTAAAAACAATAGACAACTGATACAGGAGTGAAATCGATTTTGTTACGGAATGCCACTCACACTCCTCAATGAAAAAATCTTAACCCGCACATGCGCCGTCCGAAAGTCCACGAATTTTTTGTTTTTGTTTTTTTTTTTTAAATGACGTTCTGAACACGACAATGTCACATTTAAAGGTATCATTACAATCATTCAATTCAATCCTTTTGTCAATACCTAGCACTTATATAAGGATTCAAGCAGTTGTGCAATTTTAGCACCCTCGCAAATTTTACGTTTGTGCAAAGTTGTTTGTATAGAAAAAAAAAAATTCCGCAGCCGGGCAAATATTACACATCCATTTTGATGGGCAAAATTTACGTCATGTTCTTCGCAGGGTCGATCATACAAAAGGGCAAAATTTGCACACTTCAATTTCCACAGCTGCTTGAATACCACTAATATGTCTAAGAAATTTGTTGAGGGAAATCAATGAAGCTTCGAGAGAAACAGTATAAGTACGGCAGCACGGGATACAAACAGTGGCGTAACTATCGTGGGTATTAGGGGTAACAATCTCCGGCCCCTAAGCCGGGGGCCTCACGCATTTGTTTCAACTAACTGTGTCAACCGAGAGTTATTTTAAAATATCGCAATAATTTTTTTCCGAATCAATTTCGAATCAAATTCTCCCGGGCCCCGCAAGGTGAAGTTACGCCACTGGATACCAATAGAGCCCTATTTTGTTTTATTTTTCTTCAAAACATTATTTTTATACCCAGCGTAAGCGGGGTATATTAGTTTTGTGCGAATCTTGTAACAGGGAGAATTAAGCTCCGGAGATATAGACAAATATATATAGAAATGATCAGGATCAAAAACTGACTCGATTTAGACATGTCCGTCTGTCCGTGGTCGGATCTCCTCCGAAACGGCTGGACCAATGAAGTCGAAATTTGGTACACATGTATATCGGGGTCCGAGTATGATCCTAAGTAAAAATGGGAGACATCCACCCACTGCCACGCCCACAAATGAATTTAATGTGTTTTCAGTAAAATGCCTGTAACTTGCGAACCACTCACCACATTTCATTGATATTTGGTGTACTGGTAAACTACGAAGCGGGACATATCCTGAAAAAAAATTGACGCCGTCCTCTTCGAGCCACGCCCACAAATAAGGGCTTATCGTAACTTGTGAAGTTAAAGGGGTAGAAGCTTCATATTCGCAACATAGGTTCATCAAGGCGAATGAAAGGTGTAGGAAAATAATTTATGTGGCCCGCCCACTGCCACGCCCACAAATAGAAAAGCAAAACAAAGTGCGCTTATAATGTCAGGACGCTGTGTATTTCAAAGTCGGGCTTGACCGACTTTAGCTTTCTTACTTGCTTAGATCTTCGTTTATGGCCCAACTCTATAAATTAATTTATTTTTATTTTAATAAAATAAGAGAATACATATATTTAGGCAATTAACAAGGTCTTCTAAGAGCCCCCATTTGAGCTGCGGTTAAATGCCAAAGGGATTTTAGAAGTCCTTGTGAATTGCCTAATTGTACCTTAATAGATTTTAAACGATTCTAAACTGTTAGGTTCATCCTTCGTTGTGAAACTCTTTCCAATATTCATTTTCCATTTATGATACTCCTAGCAAGAACCTTGCTGCTGCACGATGAATTTACCACTGGTTTCACTGCGACATTTAGATGACATTGTCACGCATGACTCCATAAAAGAAAACGTCATCTCAGAAGGTTGCTGATCATATGCTTGAAACTCATTGGCTATTTGCAATTTTATTACGAACACATACATCGTTAGACACTTATACATGTTAAAAGCGATATTGCGGACCCCGGAATAGGCCGCGACACTTAAAAAGAAGAATAATAAGATGTCACAGGCGACGCACAGTGCTTCGATCCCATACATTCGATGGACAAAAATAGAAAGAAGTGTCGTAGGGCAATGAAATTTGGCACAAGTCCCTAATATGACTTAATTAAGAAAATTTTTAAGTTTCATCAAAATTAAATTTGAAGTAATTTCACGAAAAAATAAATTTTTGAGATTATTTTTAGTGAATCGACTTGAGCGAATTTTTTGTTAAAGCAGTTTTGCTTAAAATCGTCTAACTTCAGCGCCCTCTAGTGGTGATCTAAAGAATCAAACCATAAATATTTTTCTATAATTATATTAGTTGTTTTATTATCTTCCCGAAAATATATATTTCATCAATATATTAAAACAATTTTTTTTTTTATTTTTGTCTATGGGTCGAAGCACTGTGCGACGTCACGGTCAGTTTGTTCACAAATATCATACCAAATGTCTCGAAAAATTTAATACGTTTGGATCAAAATTAACTATGATATCATCGATATTCTCGGGGTCAATTTTTCTATCGGGAAGTGTAAGAATTTCCAGCAGGAAATAGTCTCCTGCAGGAAAAAGTCATCAGTCAGTCACTGATGATTTCACCGGAACATACAAGTGACATTTTCATGCATGACTTCTTGGGTGACACTGTCAGTTTGTGCAAAATTGTTATAAAAAGTGGCCTGCGAAATGTCGTGCATGCCGGTTACAAAGTCACCTTGACATCATCGATTCTTTCAGGGTGACTTTTCATGCTGGGAAACAAAAATTGCATACAAACATAAATAAATTCGTACATAGGTTTTGCTTTTTTTAGGTCAATCTCGTAAAGAGGAACTTGGAATAGGCAAAGTTTCTTCAAGTATGAATACATTCAAAGAGAATTTTGAAAAGGAAAAAAAAAAGGAAAAGCAGGGAAAAACTTATTTTATAAAATTCCATCTAATACCGTATCGCATCTTACTCATTCCTTCGGTGAATCCATGACTAAATGTTATATTTCAGTAAAAAAAAAATCATTTGGGTATTAGGAGTGATTTTCGTTTCCATTAATACAATATTGATTTTAATGAAAATCTTAGCCAACTATTGCCCTATAATCTTTATGCGACTTCCTGTGGGGTTGTTTTTTTGAGTAAAACTAATAACAAAAATAATAACAAAAATAATAACAAAATAAATGAACAAAAAAAATATGGATTTCTCTTATTTAGACAATTCTCTACGAAACTGCATCATTAATTTTTTGAATTCAATCGTTCGAAAAATTTACTTTTCGCCATCAAATAACCACTGTGCGGCATCTCAAAAAAAAAGATATTCGGATATCGCTAACGGAATCTGCATTTCCCCCAAACAAATGTGCCTAAGAAATTTTTAATTTAATTAGATTTTTTAGTTTCCTTGTTTTATTGGCAATTTGTCGTCGTTTGTTTCATCAATTTATCTGATTTAGCCTTTGGAGTATGGAATTTTGAAAAAAAAAAAGACTAACCAAAGAGGCTTTTTCAAGGATATTTTAAGGACATTGCGCGGCTTGTAAGTAATACCTGTTGAAATATTAGCAAAGCTTAAATAATCTCCTTCGGGGAACGGACGAATATCTGAATCGTCACAGCCCTTTCAGCACTACTGATTGTAAAATTTATTACATTTTATTTAGTATACTCTTAGGCACATTCACATATTCACACACCTATAATATCCGCATTGATCATTCAAGATGGGCAGACCAAAATGGCTTCCTTGAAAAAATGTGTATCCCAAGTAGGGATGTCACGGATGCAAGTTTTTTAACATCCGCGGATGCAGATGTTGATGTGGATTTAAAAAACACACATTCGCGGATTCGAATGCGTATATTTATATTATTTTTAGTAGATTTAACTTTTTTGAAAAATATAAATGAGCATTCATATTTTACTGGCATCAGAGCGAGTTTTTTTTACCTGGTCGATATTATTTCTTATTGACGAGGCGGTGAAACAGTGCTGCCAACTCCTCAGAAGCAAAAGGCACTGATTAATTTTGAAAACGCGCTAAAAAGCACCGGAAATCAATTATTCCCAATTTTTAATTTCAAAAAGCGCTAAATCAACCAAAAGAAAGTGTTTTTGGAAGGGAACGTGTTGTTTTTATAAAAAGATCATATTATATTTTGATGTTTTTTATTTCCTATGAATATTTATTATAAAACAAATGATTAATAATGCTTCTTAAAAGTCTGCGTTTAGATTAGAAACGATGAGACTAAGGCACCGAACAACCATCTCTTTCTTTCCCATATGCCATTCTATATCACAAAATAGTCACGCAAAATGTTTCTCTAGTGACTAGAGTCTAGTCTAAACGCAATCACAAAATTAAAGCTGCCAGATTCATCATGGGTTCATCTTACAGCTGTTGTGCTAGGAGGCAATACTTGGCTTACGTTATTACAATGTTCAAAATTTAAGGGAAAACTACTTTGAAAACTTACATGAACGCAACGAAAAAGCGTTAGATTTCGCGCAAAAATAGCTTAGCGCTTAAAAGAAGTTTTCGCGCCGCTCTAAGCGCTAAGTTGGCATCACTGCTTAAATCTATGTCCCGTTAAGTCCGAGGGCTGATTTAAAAGAAGCCATGGTGGGGTTCGTGGGGACGTGGAAGAAACAGGAGAAGACTTCAGGGCGATGACAATATCACATCTTTGTTCGTCTTCGACTTAACTGTACTACTGTCCTACTCGACTGACCTTATAGGTCCTTATAGGCCCACAAATGGGCTAAACTTACACACTTAAGCACACACACATAAAGTTTTTACACCTTTCACGCATGTTTCGCGCACGGACTAAGGTCACGAAAACACTGTACACTTAAAAAAATACTCTTCAGGGAGATATTTCCAAAGTCGACGGAATGAAAGTCATTCAAAAGAATTCTATCCATGCCCAATTAAACTCCTCGGTGCCTCGATGCAGCCCGCTGGACAAATTGTATATTCGTATACCCTTCTTACATCGGACCCAAAAGGGTGAGCAGATACAAGCTTTCACGAATATTTACACGCACCGACGCAGAAAATTATTTCGGACGAGGTTTAAGGCATAACAAAACTATCCACCGAGATCATTTTCTCAATCCCCTTTGTAATTCTCTATATTTTGAGGGGCTTGAACCCCCAAAAGCACCCTCCGAATACGCTCACAGTTCCCTTTGATGGTATTCGTCTTGAAAACAAATTTCCGATCATTATTTCCCTCCAAATGCAAAACTACCCCGAGAAATGGTAATTCTTTTCAAAAAATTCCTACAATTCTCACCGAATTCATGCTTTCGGAAACGTATATAAAGCCATGAATTGAAGAAATTCTCAGTCATCGCAGTAGAGCTGGAGAACTATCGGAAGGGACATTTAAACACCATCATCATCAACAGCATCACCAACCACACCACCACCATCATCATCATCACCATCAACAACAGCAACACCAACCTCACCATCAACAACATCAACACCACCATCATCATCACCAACCTCACCATCATAATCATCATCACCAACATCATCAGCATCACTACCAACCTCACCATCACCATGATTATCATCATCACCATCATTAGCACTATCAACACCATCAACACCATCAACACCATCATCACCATCATCACCACCATCACCATCATCACCACCATCACCATCATCACCTCCATCACCATCATCACCAACCTCACCACCACCATCATCATTACCAACCTCACCATCAACATCATCACCATCATCATCACCAACCTCACCATCATCATCAACACCATCATAATCATCAACACCATCATCACCAACCTCACCATCAACAACATCAACACCATCATCACCATCAACACCATCATCACCACCATCATCATCACCAACCTCACCACCACCATCATCATCAACACCATCATAATCATCAACACCATCATCACCAACCTCACCACCACCATCATCATCACCAACCTCACCATCAACAACATCAACACCATCATAATCATCATCACCATCATAATCATCATCACCAACATCATCAGCATCACCATCATCACTACCAACCACACCACCACCATCAACAACAGCAACACCAACCTCACCATCAACACCACCATCATCATCACCAACCTCACCATCAACACCATCATAATCATCATCACCAAGATCATCAGCATCAATACCAACTTCACCATCACCATGATTATCATCATCACCAACCTCACCATCATCATCAACACCATCATAATCATCAACAGCATCATCACCATCAACACCATCATCACCAACCCCACCACCACTATCATCATCACCAACCTCACCATCAACAACATCAACACCATCATCACCATCAACACCATCATCACCACCATCACCATCATCATCACCAACCTTACCACCACCATCATCACCAACCTCACCATCAACACCATCATCACCAACCTCACCACCACCATCAGCATCACCAACCTCACCATCATCACCTTCAACACCATCAACAACATCAACACCATCATCACCAACCTCACCATCGTCATCATAACCAACATCACCATCAACAACATCAAAACCATCATAATCATCATCACCAACATCATCAGCATCACCATCATCACTACCAACCTCACCATAACCATGATTATCATCATCACCATCATCATCACCATCAACAACATCAACACCATCATCACCATCATCACCATCAACACCATCATCACCAACCTCACCATCATCACCATCAACTTTACTATCACAGTCCTCGCCACCATCATCATCACCAACCTCACCATCACCATCAACACCATAATAATCATCATCTCCATCAACACCATAATAATCATCATCTCCATCATCAACATCATCACCATCAACACCATTATCACCAACATCACCATCATCATCGATAGTTTCGGTTATCGATAATTTTGACAATCGATAACTTTGATAATCGAAAGATGCATTTTCGAGCGGCTCCCGCCCTTATTTTAATAAAGGCATTTTTAGGAATCTGTCCATTTCAAAAAGAAGAATGCCCTCTGTCACCGACAGCACCACCTTTCCGATGCTGAAGTAAAAGTCCATGAATCAAAACTATCGATAGTCTTCAAAAACCATCGATGTTTTCAACAGTTTGAAGCCATCGATAGTGCTATTGATTGTTTCTCCAGCTCTACATCTTAATGTCACTTATGGTGTGCCAATTTTTCTAACTGTGTTTCTTCAGTCAACGTATGATTGTATCAGGGGGGAAAGTCGGAGGAAAAATCTCCAGCTCTGTTAAAAATGAAAAACTTCATATAAAGAAAAACAGGAAATTTCTGATTCATTTCTGAAGCTTTTTTTTATATGATATTTTTCATTTCTGACAGAGCTGGAGATAGCCCCTGACAAATAAAATTTGTTTTCCATTTTAAATTAATTGAATTTCATATTGCACAGACAAAAAAAAATCGGAAAAATAGCTACTTTTCGATAATAAAAAAAGGAAAAATCCCGCAAAACGGGGAAAATCCCGCCATCTGTCATCGCTGGAGTGAGATAATGAGTGGGAGAATTTATTGTGACTCTCTCAAAACCTAAATCAAACAGTCTGGACCATTCTTTCCTACAGAACTAACAAAAAAACTATCGAAAGGACAATTTTGATTTGAAAGGATAATTGCTTCAGAACTATAATTTTTTAATTGAATGTCCGGTCCGCCATAAGCCCTCTAATTCCAAGCAGACAGTTAACACATTCTTCCTGAGTGTGTAGAACAATTCACTTCTACCGATTATGCTTATTAAGAGGAGAGCCCCGAAAAAGCAACGAGCGAATGGACCCCCAATTAATTGAACAAACTTACAAAATCCATGATTGGCGCCGATGGCGGTTCTGCAGTCCATTTGGGATTTCCCCTCCTCGCTGCCGTCGCCATTGCCTTGGCCATCGCAATCGACATTTACATAATCAATAGCTTAGCGCTAAAATGAAGTTTTCGCGCCGCGGGCCTTCCAAAAGCGCTAGATCTAGCGCGAAAAGCGCTAAGTTGGCATCACTGCGGTGCAACCGTTTCGGGAAAGTTCTTTCACATATTTAATAATTCGCCTTTTACTGATTGTTCTTATTGGGACTAAAATATTTCCAGATTTCAGTTTGCAAACGGAGTGGCATGGTAATTTTTTGTATGCAAACGAAAAGAGAATTTGTAATATTTCGAAATGATTTTTCGGGGATGTGGATTTTCTAGAGTGAATACAATTTTAAAAAAAATATTTGTCTTCTATATGTTAATCAATTTCGTTGACGTTCATCACTTTCCACTCCTAAGGTCTTTTTATTGTTTTTCATTTTCAAAGACTGAAGACAAACATTACGGTATATAAGGAAGCACATAATTATACGAAAAAGGCGAAGGCGCATACCAATCTTCAGCATCAGCTAACATATTTTGAATAGAAACTGCTGAACTCCTGCATCCGCATGAACTATACATCGATGACAACAACAGCCACAGACAAATACACAGAGAGAGAGAGAGAGAGAGAGAGAGAGAGAGAGAGAGAGAGAGAGAGAGAGAGAGAGAGAGAGAGAGAGGAGAGAGAGAGAGAGAGAGAGAGAGAGAGAGAGAGAGCGAGAGAGAGGAGGAGAGAGAGAGAGAGAGAGAGAGAGAGAGAGAGACGCTTCAAACACACGAACATGTTTCGGAACAATTCCATTTGATTGCATGAGAAAGAAAGAGAAGCGCAGGACATTTAATAAACAACCGTCTTTTTTCTTCGCTCGTCTTTCTTTACTTACTTCATTGTTCCAGAGCATTTGTTCGTGTGTCTGACTCTCGACTAAGCAGAAGACTTCCTTAAGCGGCTCACATGGTCACGTTTTTCTGCAAGCGCCGCATCGTGCAAAAGAATGTCATGCCTATTTTTCATACATTTTTTGCTTTTACATTGTCATTCTTTTCAATCACGCCACGCATGACTGCAGGTATAAGTGATCATGTCAAGGCCGCTTTAGGCTCAAATAGACCATACAAGCCAGTGATGCCAGATTTTATCGATAAAAAAACCCTCATATATTGGAAAAAAACCCATTTTTCCCCATTTTCAAAAAATAAAAACCCACGAAAAAACCCAGAATGATTTTTTGAAAATATGGGCGTACCGATTTCAAAATTGAACATTGGATTTAAACGCAATATTTCAATATTTTAATAAAAGTATCAAGAAAATAACAAAAAAAAAAATAAAAGTAACTTAAAATTGTAGTAGTAAATGTACCTTAAATGTAGTGCATAAATTTCGATATAAAATTACCCAAACTTTTCCCCATGTCACGTTTTTTGAGTGAAAAAACCCACAATATGGGGAAAAACCCACAATCTGGCATCACTGATACAAGCATTTGCACAAATCCATAAAATGTATCGATAAATCCTCCGACACACACTGTACAAGCCTTGTACGCGCAAATATGAATTTTCAGGCCGCATTCACATTTTTCCATTTCCTTTATCTGCACATCCGATTTCAGTAGAATCTCGATAAAATTGAGATCTTTTTACCTACACATTATACAAACCGCTTGTACAAACATCGCCGAAAATCAAAATATTAATTCCGGTCAATATAATCTTTTGGCTAACGTTCCAAAATAAAATTTTTTTCTTCCATTTTTTCAAAAAAAAAATTTCCGCTCGCTTTTAAAGAACTTTCCGGTCTTCGTTCGATGTTCACTCGTTGAATTTCACTCACAAATGAGGATTGAACCAACATAGATATACACCTTCAGACACACCGTCTAATATGGTTACCCGCTTGACCAAAAATTCAAAGATTTTGGTTTTCCGTCAGTCATCGTAGGTGTACTCTTTCTCAGTAACACACGCTCAAAGTTGATACAACATTTGACGTGTCTATACCTCGCATTAAACTATGCAGTCTTTCAAACGTAAACCTACAAGTTATAAGATATCCACAAAATTTGAGTCCAGAAAAATGTTTCGTGATTGCATAATAGGCATAAATAACGGTAACTTATTTATTTTATTATTATTATTATTTTTGTTTGGTTTTATTTATTCCGCATCATTTTTTCGACTTCTCACGAACAAATTCGCAGTTTAAGTATGCGTACAGGTTTGCTCGTGTATATTTACCATAACCCAAATAGACTAGAAGTACCCGATATCTATTATTCGCAGCACTAGTTTCCGCTACGTGTTTTCCTAATTTTGGTTGCTATCAACGTTAGCATTGTACCGGTTTAAAGATAAAAACGTGCGAAGTTGAGATAATTTTGTAAAATGTCTCCAGCTTTGGCTCGGGCTCCAAGATATGAGCCGGAAACTGGAATTAACGCAGTACTCCTTGGTCCGCCGGGCTCTGGAAAAGGGACGCAGGTAAGCTTTAAAAGCCATGCACATACATGATATAGTACAAAAATACAAAAATGTATGAAAGGGCATGAGGATCCAATACGTTGTATGAAGATATATCTTGTTCCGTTATCCTCGACTCCCAGTGGAGCATAGGGCCTCAATATATATATATATATATATGCATAGAAAAATTTGAGATACGCGATCTTAACTAAAAGGGACTTTCTGCCGTTGCATAACGTGAATGATAACGGCAACTTTAAGTGCTCCTGACCTTTGTATCTTCAGAAAGTATTTAGCGTTTTGAACAATGTATATATGATCCAAGGGAAGCGCTGTCTAACAAAATATTGTTCGAATTCGAAAGAATTTTTTGTTTTAAAGTTTTTTATTTCACTCCAATGAATTTCAATCGTTTGAAACTGGGCACTCGAATCATCTTTAATTCGCATGAAATTCTATTGTCGCACGTGAAAACAAAAAAAAATAACTAGAAGTTCGTCGGCGATCTGTTTTGTACAAAAATTCAAGGTCAAAGGTCGATATAACCGATTTTTTGTTTTTCGGTTCATTATTTATTGCATTCGCTTTTATCGATAATGTCTATCAAGCCAACTTGGAAGTTTATAAGAAAAATAATTTTATATTTTTAAATATTTTCCCAAAACTGAACGTTCCCAAAGTATCACCCCAGCCGGAACGAAGCTTACGTGTGAAGAAGTCATTAATCAGAGGCGGACTTAGGCAATTTGCCGCCCTGCGCAGCTGCATATTTTGCCTATTAAGCAGTGATGGCCAAACCTATACGTAAACATTCATAATTGTGTGTGTGAATGCGTTGTCGACTTCGCTGTGAAGTACTCTGATTTGCATTGACGACCCTGCAGTAATTATCACTAGTGACTGATTCAATCTGTCACTAGTTCCTCCGTCACCGTCACTAGTGACCAACTGTACCCGTGCCAATGTATTCTCCTATGGACACTTTGTATGAGCATATGTTCGAGCGGACACCAGTTGACGATTGAACTGGTGCTGCTGTAGAGGCAGCTCATTAGCTATATTACCTAAATGGAAAGCGCCGCGCACAGGGCTCGGATGGCTCAGTGTGAAGAGTCTGGCCTAGCGACCTGGAGACCCGTGTTCGAATCTCGCTCGGGCGGGTGCCAATTTTTTTTTTTTTTTTTAAGTGGATAATATTATAGTAGTCTAACAGGCTTTAAAAAAAATTTTTTTTTGCGAAAAAATTGGAAATATTAAGTTATTGAAAATATAATTCATGAGAATTTTCGCACGAACTGTGAAATAACTCACGAGAATTCAGAATGAAAACTTTTTTTTCTCTCTTCTCACCCATAAGAATCCATAAGAATAATCCTCCAAATTTTACGATTTTCCACTTTTTCTCGCCTGCCCTGGGATTCGAACACGAGCCTTCGGATTGATGATCGGACATGCTAACCATTACGCTACGGAGCCTTCTGATTCTCGTGCAGCAAATTCATTTTATGAATGCTCAAGAAAATTGAACTGTGGACCTCCTCGTTGACCATGTCTATAGAATGACAGTGGTGACGCAGGGGTCAATTTGCCCCGCATTTACTGCAGGGGAAGTTTGTTTTTTACACACACGAACGCAGCCGACCGGTTTTCGCACGAAACGGTATACGTTATACGTGTGCGAATGCTGCGTTGGCAGAATTCGGGCTCTCAAGTACATGTGCTTGGAAAATCGAAATTTGGCCGACACTGCTATAAAGAGGCCATTTACACGTTAAAGCCTGATTTCCAATTGTGCAGGAGCTGCATAACGTGAATTCCTGCGAACGTTCAACACATGAAAACATATGGAACCGCGTTCAATCAACTTCTTGCAAGCTCACGAACACGCACGAGTACGAGTACTTGGTACTACGGGGGTTACTTTACTTGCTTAATCAAGTAATATGCATTAAATTTTATTTTCTTTTGAGCTTCGATGTCTATATTTATGATTTCTATTATTTATTTGTTAAGTAAAAGGGAATATTACATTCTGTTCATAGAAAATAAGACGAGTACAAGAGTAGCTAAAAATGTACTGAGTCAAGTTCAGATGCAAAACCTCAGCAATGACATGCTCATGCACACGCATTATTGGAAATTGCATTTTTCCTGCACCTCCTGCAGCAGGAAATTTCCTGCAGCTCCTGCGCTATTGGAATTCAGGCTTAAGACTGAATTCCAATTGCGCAGGAGCTGCGTAACGTGAATTCCTACAAATTTTTTTTAAAAATACCTCTAGTAAAGTATTTGCTTTACTTTGAAAAAAAAATTCATTCAAATTAAATGGCGCAACAGTGAGATATTCAAAAAATTACAAGTGAACATAGATGCTCTAGTACTAATATCCAGTACAAATGTACGAAAATGATACAAAACACATTACTCATAGGGCATGTTTTTAAAAATTTAATATCCCCAGAAATAATTAAGATAAAAAAAGATGAAACAAACGGTGACTTATTGTTAATAAAACAAGGTATTTTTTTTTACAAAAACTGAAATACACTGAAAAAGAATAGTTAAATTTTTGTTTTCTTTTTTGTGCAAAAATTTTTCTCAGTGTAAAATTTAAAAATAAATTTTTTATATACCTTGTTTTATATATGTTGTTTTGTATAAAAAATCGGCCAACGTTTGTTTCATCTTCTTATCTTAATTTGTTTTTGAGATATAAAATTTTGAAAAAAGGCTTATTAAAAAAGGATTTTCAAGGATATTTCAAGGACCGTTCAAAATAAAAATCTAAAAAGTAGCACAGTGTTTTTTGATGGCACCTATCGAAAAATCAACAAAATTTAAAAATTCCTTTCATGAGACCGCAACCCGCCAGACCCTTTCCTGCAGCTCCTGCGCTATTGGAATTCTCGCTTTAACGTGTAAATAGCGTATAACAGAGCAGTCCTGCTATATATAATATGGTGCTAGAGTATACACACCAATCGAACCTATAACAAAAATTTCAATATTTAGTAAAATATTGTATAAACGTATCCTTCTCCAATTTATAGAACGTGAGAATTTAAAAGAAGGCGGACTTTAAAACGTTTCTTACTTAATTTTCAGGAATTTATCTATACTTGTTGACCATAGCATACGCAGTTTAGCATGAGGTCTATAATTCTCATTTCGTTCATAAATTGGGACACGTAAGACTCGAAGAAATTCTGTAAATTTTCCATGACGTGAAGTGGCAAGGAGATGTGAGTGAGCTGGATAACTATCGATAGTTGCGACCATCGATAGTCTCGATAGTCGATAGTCTGAAATATCGATAGTACTAGCAGAAGATATATTTTAAAATTTAAACTAATTTCATCGGAAAATTACTAGTGATTTCAATCAAGCATGTTTGAGCTGTTAAACATTTAAATATCAACCATTTGAAAATTTTGAATTTAAAAAATGATTGGTGGTCCTATAATAATTTAATAAAATACTGTGCTTAAGTGTCACTCCTCAATTCTCCAAACTTTGTAACCAGCACTGTTGCTAGGCAGTATTTTGGTGAATCTTTTCCCTTGGATATTGAAAAAAACCCTTCATTTCGGTTTTCTTGAGGAAAGTGATCAGTCAAAATCCCTTGTAAACATTTGAAGTGATGTTTGGTTAAAGGTAAAATCGAAAAAAAAACCCTCAAGACGGAAAAAAACTCTCGTTCTGGCATCAGTGCATAGAATAAAATTTTAGCATGACGCCTATAATTCTCATTTGGTTTGTAAAATGGGACACTTAAGACTCGCAGCATTTCTGAAGATTTTTCGGGACGTGATGAAGCAAGGACGTGCGTTAGTCATCATCACCATGACCGTCATCATCACCATCATCATCGCCATCATCATCATCACATAACCGTCATCATCATCATCATCATCCATCATCATCATCATCATCACACCATACACACATACATCATCACCAACTTTACTATCATAATCACCACCCTCACCAACTCGCCATCATCATCATAATCACCATCATCATCATAATAACCATCATCATCATAATCACCATCATCATCACCATCATCACCAACCTCACCATCACAATCATCATACATCACCATATCATCATCAACCATCATCACCATAACACTCAACACCCATCCACATCACCAACCTCACCATTCACCACTCACCATTCATCCATCATCACCAACCATCATCACCATCATACACCATACACATCACCATCATCACCATCACACACCATCAACACACATCATCACCAACTACCATCACCATCATCACCAACCTCATCACCATCATCACCATAAACAACATCAATACCATCATCACAATCATCATCACCAACCTCACCATCACCATCATCACCAACCTCACCACCACCATAATCATCATCACATCATTCACACCATAATCATCACCATCATCACCAACCTCACATCACTCACCATCATCACCAACCTCACCATCATTATCACCATATCATTACATCATCACACCATCATCACAACCTCATCATCACACCATACTCATCACCATCACACCAATCTCACCATCCCATCATCATCACCATCATCACACCGATCACACCATCATCACAATCAACACCATCATCATCGATATCATTCAATTGATATTCGAAAGATGAATTTTCGAGCTGCTCGCCCTAATCTAAATTAAGGCATTTTTAGGAATCTGTCCATTTCAAAAAGAAGAAAGCCCTCTTTCAACGCCAGTACCACCATTCCAATGCTAAAGTAAATGTCCATGAATCAAAACTATCGATAGTCTTCAAAAACCATCGATGTTTTCGATAGTTTGAAACCATCGATTGTTTCTCCAGCTGTATTCACAACGTGAATAGAAATTCTTCGACTCTTATGTGTCCTATTTTGTGAACGAAATGAGAATTAAGACGTCATGCTAAACTGCTTATGTTATGGTCAAGAATTATGGATAAATTCCTGAAAATTAAAAAAGGAACGTTTTAAAATCCGCATTCTTTTAAATTCACATGTGCTATAAATTGAGGAAGATACTTTTGTACAATATTTTATTAAATATTCAGATTTTTACTATAGGAACTCTCAACACTCAATTCAAAAAAAGATCGATATTTAGATTTAAACATCTAAATTATGCTTATAATCTGACAAGCTTTGATTTCGGTTTGATTGATGTTAAAACTCCAGTACCAGATGATATCAGGACTTCTCTGTTATGCATAACATATAATCGCATTGATTTCTTTAAAAAAATAAATTTACTCAAACCAATTTGCCAACCAAAATTACTTGGAATTTTAAAATGTAACTTCCGATAGTACTATCGATGGTTTCAACTATCGACTATCGAGACTATCGATAGCTCTTATTAGTAATGGCATTTTCAATTGTAACAGAAGCACTTAATGCTTTGGGTAGATAAATGATGGTCTTACGACACTGTCCTTCAGTATTTTGCTGTTCATAAATATTCACAAAGGTTTTAAGAATTTCTAACTAAAGCCTTTGAAAACGAAATGTATTCTATCTTATTATAAAATATTTTACAACTCTTAAGAATATATACCTATTTTTATACAGAAATAAGATAAAAGCAATTAATATGAGTTCAAAGTCTTAAACTAAAATAGTTTTAATAACTTCTAAGCAGGGAGGCAAAAACAACAGCTTTAAATAAATTTTTTATTTTTTTTTTAATTTTTCTTTTAATCTTGAATTAAAGATTCTTGACATCCTCTAAAAAAAATATTTTACAGGCGCCAATGTTAAAAGAAAAATTTTGCGTGTGTCACCTTTCAACGGGCGATATGCTTCGGGCCGAAATCGCCTCTGGATCAAAATTAGGCGCCGAAGTTAAGAAAGTAATGGACGCTGGAAATCTGGTCTCTGATGAACTTGTCGTAGACATGATCGACAGCAATTTGGATAAGCCCGAATGCAGAAATGGCTTCTTACTGGATGGTTTCCCAAGAACTGTTGTTCAAGCGCAAAAGGTAAATCTAGAAATTCAACAACTAATCAATTATTATTAAAAAGTTGAATTCAAAAAGCGCAATTGCAAGCTAAATAAATTTAATTCTTATATATTTTTTTTAAATGTGTATATTTTTCAATACGTATGCTAGCAGGCTGACTACAAACATTAGTTGGAATTTGCGACTTATGAAATATCATATTGGCTTTAGGGAGCCACGCAGACAGGCCTTGAATAACATCCTTTGGTAAAATGAAATTGAGTATGAATCTATTTTGCAAACAAAAATTTCGATATTATTTGAAAACTTGGGCTCAGTTCGTATCAATAAAACATGGAATCTTCATGCGTGATATCGTCCTGATTCTCAAACACCTTTGAACGGCTATGCCATAGATTTCGAGTCGCAGCATATCGAAAGGGAAATTTTGTAATGCGTTATTTTATTTTTCAAGATCGCCTTGTGATATTAAGTATTTTGCAATATCAATATCATGATAAACCCAAAATTAATCAGGCCAATCAATGTTTGATCGAATCAAATTGATTTAAATTCAATTGGAGATAAATAAAAATGTTTTTCTATCTTTTAGCTAGATGATCTGCTGGCGAAACGGAAAACAGAATTGGATGCGGTTATTGAATTTGCAATAGATGATAAATTTTTAATTCGACGAATTACGGGTCGTTTAATACATCCATCAAGTGGTCGATCTTACCACGAAGAATTCGCTCCTCCAAAAGTTCCTATGCGAGATGATGTAAGTTTTGAGCGTTTACAATGCTGTATGAATTGGTGTTTTCTAAAAGATAATCCTTTGATAGGTAACTGGTGAGAAACTAGTTCACAGAAGCGATGATAATGCAGAAGCATTAAAGAAACGTTTGGAGTCGTATCACAAGCAAACGAAACCTCTGATAGACTACTATGCTGTAAGAGGTTTGCATTTTAAAATTGATGCTGCCAAGAAAGCCAACGAAGTGTTCGATAATATTGACAAAATATTCTTGGATCAGCGCAAGTTGAAAGTGCAATTATGATAGATCTATTTTCAATTTTATGATGATAGTGTATATAAGAGGCACAAGTGGTAAATCGTATACTCATAATAAAATAGAGTGTACACTAAGTCTCTTCCTTCATTTTTACATTTCATAGTGGATATGATGTAGCGAAAATGCTGTAGGTATAGACAATATTTTATTTACATATTCCCAGATAAATAAGCCATACCGCTTAAGGAGTTAAATACTTAAATCCGTTGTGGCGTTATTTCATTTTCGATTTTTTTAATTTTAATATTTTTTCCCAATAGAAGCTCGTAAAGGCCTCGAAGCGTTCCCCAAATGTGGCATAGCGAGCAAGAAAAATATACATCCATAGGATTTGTATATCTATCTTTCGGACGTTAATATTCGCAAAATATTCGCATATACCAAAAGTTTGCGTCCGGACTAGATCTCTATACCAAAAGTTTGCGTCCGGACTAGATCTCTATACAAAAGTCTGCGTCTGGACTAGATCTCTATACCAAAAGTTTGCGTCCGGACTATAGCTCTATACCAAAATGTTTACGTCTTGACTAGATCTCTATACTAAAAGTTTGTGTCTCGACTAGATCTCTATACCAAAAAGTTTGCGAATATATATATACGAAAATACGTCCGTAAGATATACAAATCCTATGGATGTATATTTTTCTTTTATGTAGATTGATTTGATATGTGTATTAATTTGTAAATTTCAAAACAATATTTAAAAGGCTTTGAGAACAAAAAAATTTTCGAAATCAAACCACCCCAAGCCCCCTATACAGAAAATGGGTTGGAGCCAAATTCCACAATTTTGAACCCACAGTGTTAAAATTCGGAATATAGCTTACTGTTGTGCCCCAAAGTTGGAAAAGTTTAACTTCGTAACGCTGCCATGCCTACTTTTTGTGCTACGCCCTCTCAAACGTGTTTTCACTCTCAAAAGGTGCTTGACCTCCATACATTTCTTGGGAAATCATAGAAGGAGTTGCCCTAGGGCTTTGAAATTTCGCATGGACGTTTCTATCTCTAGATCTATGAGATTCCAAAAAAAAATTTTAGAAATCGAACCACCCCAACCCTCTCAAACAGAAAACGGGTTTTTCCAAAATCCACAATTTTGAACCCACGATGATCAAATTCGGAACATAGCTTACTGTTGTGCCCCAAATTAGGAAAAGTCTAACTTCGTAACGCTGCCACGCTACTATTTGTGCCATGCCCACTAAAATTTTGTAAATAGAGCACTTGTGATCCGAGTAGGCATATGAAAACATTATTTTCGCAAAAAATATAATTTCAGCATTATTTTGGCCCAGTTATGAAGGGGTTTTCGAAGTTTTTTGGTTTTTTAATAGTCCAATATGTAGTCATTCTGCAAATTTAAAATATTTCACTTTGAATAGATCTTAATTCGACATTATCAAATCAAGTTATGAAAAAAAAGCGTTGAATAAAGACTATATTTCGTTAATTTTTAAAATTTATTACATCAACTTTATTTTATTAAAATTCATTCGATAAAAATATAAAATGTAAAACCATTTGGTTTGATGTTATTTAAACTCTAACATAAAATTATTCTAACAAAAATATAAACAGCTTTTCACTTGAAATTTGTCTATCAATTGCAAAATTTATTTAACTTAACAATGATTACAATACCTACAATCGATTTAGATAAAATCTTAAAAATAGCTTCATGTTTTTCGTCACTTTTTCTCTTCACTGTTTTTGATTGTTTGCATATACACAGCTATAATTTTTCTTCGTACTGTTATTTTTTGTCTACGCTTTAGAGAAAATAAGTTTCAGTTGTTGAATGAACAGCATAGCAAATATCGCTATAATCGTTGAAACGAATAAACCTCTCATTCTTTTTTGAAAAAATTTTTGTCCACTTGTTCCCATATCAACCCGAAGGAAACATATTGCTTTTAAAAGAGTCCATTAAAATTTGATATTCTAAGAATTCATATTACTTCCTTCCCGCTTAACAACAAATTTACGCCATCGTACCAATAACTGGGAAATTACAAATACAAGTGCTGTACATATTCAGTCCTTCTTTTTTTACATTAGTCTAAATTGAGCTGAATGCCGATATTGATCAAAATTTTTACATGTTGAGAATCGTCAAAAAAAAAAAAAAAAACAGATATAGGTACAAGTTCCAGGCCACATAGAAAGAAATTTTGGAATGAAATTTTCGGGGGAAAAATTGAAGATGTTTTCATGTTTGCTGTAGTATTTTTCCACGCACTGACTGACGACGTGTTCATCCTACAAAATTTTTGAATGCAAACAGCATTTTGATTTGAAGATTTTGCTACGATTTTCATAGTTTAACGAAACATATAAATATATCTCAAGAATCGATATATTTGAAACAGCGAAACCAGGGGTACATTAAATCGATTGGTATTAGAAAAATTGCACCTATTAAAAAAAATACTATTACTTTGACGGAATAGAAAAACTATTGAGTTTTCTCTTTCTGGGTGTTTAATATTTTTGGGACGAGCTCAGTAAATATTACTGTTCCAACGAACACTAATCCTGTACCTATCCAATGGTAGAATGTAAAACTATTGTTAAAATAAACAATCGAAAATAACAAGGAAACAAACTTTCTTAATGTAACAACAAGCGTTACAGTTAATGAAGTGCACTCGGTGGTTAGAAAATAAACAGAACTTATGCAAACATATTGAGTTAGAACATTCCCTAGCAAATACACTAACGATGACGGCACATAAAGATCAATTCCTATTGTCGATAACACAGGCAAAGTTATTTGTGGACTCGAAAAGGTCAGAGACCAATGTTGCGAAATATTCCCGAACAATAGTAAAAATCCAGGAAGAGGAAGGAGGTGCTGAAATGAATATTCTTATGTAGATTCTCAGATTGGATATTTTGGCTGTAGAAATATATTACCGTGTAAAATAATGCTTCACGTGGATGCTTGCCAAACCTTTTGTACAGAACCTCTTGATAGATTCCCATGCATGCTGATATAAGAAGCGCTGCAGTTAGTAATAATATTCCAAGAGTCCACCAAAAGAACACTGAAAACTGTGATTCCGCTACAGGAGTTGCCGATGGACTTTTTCTCTGTAAAAAAAAAAAAAATAAAAAAACACAAAAATGTTGAATAAATTATTTCACATATAATTGTTGTGTTGTGCTTTGAACATTAGTTTTCAGCATTTCGGGAAAAAAAAACTCAAAAGAAATCCTACAAGGCGACATTTCTTTCAAATTTCTAATATATGAAACCCTCATAAAAGTTGCCTGATGCCGATATGAAACACTATTTGGTCTTGTGGCGTTGAGAAGACAATCCAAATAAATAAATAAAAGTTCGAATAAGTCACTCTTGAGAGACTTTGTCAAATCCGAAAAATCTTATTATTTAAATTATCTTGCATACATAGCGAAATTTTGTTAGTTATCGCATTTCATTAACTCACAGCTGTTTTGCTTGACACTCCACTTCACACGGTTTTAATTAGAAGTATATATAAAAATTCTACTTAACGATCATATAATCGTTTTGACATAACATTTTGCGAATTGATATCTAAGGAAGTGAATTGATTGCTCTTTATCTGTAAACCACAAATCATAAAAATAAACTGAAGGATGCTCAAGTAATTACTAACTGAGGGTTTGTCTTAAACAAAGTTTCTCATGCATCGAAAAAATCGATAGGCGCATTTTTTACAAAGTTTCAATTGTACCCAGTAGCAAAAAGACATTTCGCCGAGCTCGAATGACCTATTTTGGTTTTCTTTTCTTGAGGTAACTTTTCCATAAAATAACATAATTAAAAGTCACTTTTCGAAGGACGCAAATTCTATTTCAAATATTTCATACTCAAAGTCGTTCGACTTCCAAGTGTTTTTGTATATATAACAGAGTTCCCTATTAGAACTTAAAATTGACTTAACATATTAATCACAAATTAGGTAATTTTCAAGAAGAAGACATTTTTTGTATAAATTCAGACAAAACTCTCTTTGTACCGTTATACGGCTGAATAGGGTCATTTGAACTGTATTTTTCATGTATTCGTACTATCAAATCAAACTCGGATTGATTTTTGTGAAAAAGTGTCGGGACTTAAAGGAAATAGTAAAAGTCAGCTCCGCTTTCATGGTTGAGAATTACACTTTTCTGCAAGTATTGTTTTAAGACAACAATAGTGTTTCAGCTCAATTGTCTTTGCCATCAATGAAAAGCCCCAAGTGAAATTTTCCAAAATAGGAATATTTTTGGGAACTATTAAGCCCTTATAATACATTTAATGAAGGCTTTGAACAGTTTTTGTAAAACTTGAGGTTAAATAGTCCATTACGTGGGTTAACGGGTTAAAATGTGTCAAAAAAATTTGTCATTGATGATTTCATATAAAAGTCTTCTCAGACGAATTTTAAGAAAATCAATATTTATGACTAAATTACCAATATATTATAGATGGTATATGACCAATATTGGAAATATTCTAACTGAACTGTAAAAAAAAATTGTAAGCCTGCCAGTACCTAAACCTAGTTGAGGCTTTACTAGTTCCACATGTGTAACTTTACATTTGCAATGTGGCTTTGGTTTGGGCCCAAGCCAATTGACCTAAAATGAGTCGCATATTTTTTTACTATAAGTTTTACAGGACACACCGAAGTATGATAATTTCTAGTATTTTAGCTTTCGATGAATCTTGAAACGATAGATATTTGTATTTATAGTTTACTCTGTACATCTCGTCTGCTCAATATATTTCGTTCATATTAACGATTCTCCATACGTTTTATCATAAAGTCATAGTAATTTTGACTTTTACTAATAGTAACGACTTTTGCCGATGAATCAATCTAACATTCCAATAATTTTTATGTAGCTCTATGACATTAGTAGGTCAAAATTCTATATATGTAGTTATTTACATTTGACTGTATGTATTATTTTAGTATATATTTGATACGGACAAGTATTTTGAATTATATCGTTTTATTAAATTATCGCCTTGCCAATATTAGCAATAGATCTAAAAGAAATCGATTATTAAAATTTTAAAAGAGACAATTGTCATTTTGAAACATTAATATGCTTTATTTGGAAATTAATCTTAAGTTAGTGATCCATTCATAATCATATTAGCAATCATACGAATACCTAAAAGAAAATGATCGATTATCCTAAAATTTTTCAAATAAAAATTTAAATTTAAATTAAGATATATTGGAAATATTATCTTGAAGTTAGTGATCAGTTCATACATACATATATTGTATTAAAAATATAAATAGAAATCAATTGATCGTTTCCGATATCTTTTCAAATCAAAATTAAAAAGTAAATAAACGTTTACACTCATAGGTCTGAAAAGCATGAGCGTATCCAGAATTTCGGTTAGAAGGGGGACCATAAATATCATATTTCATGTGTTCGTTAAGATTTATGTCCTTTTATTCTACGAAAAAATGTTTAGAATCTCCTTTTCCAATTCTTGATGGATTTTAAAAACTCTTGCGTTCCATATTGAGGAAGCAACATTATGGGGAGTTAGCTGCCAAATTCCCTTCTGTGATTACGCCCATGCTGATAAAATTTCAATATGCTGCGGTAATTACTTCAGTTTGGCTTTTAGTTTCTTTTTGGAAAAAAAAAAATTGGGATCAACCGGAACTAGAACTAAGACAAAAACCGAAACAAATTGATTGAATAGTAGTATGGTTACGAATAACAATGTGAGCCATGGAAAGTTTCACAAATTGGCAGAATTCTTCAACGCATGATTTTTGTGATGAAAATCAATTTCTAATGCGAATAGAAACCAGAAGCATTTACTTAAAATTTCTAACGTGATTAGCTTAGCTTGCCGAGAATTGATAAGTACGTGTATAAAATTAATTATATTTTATAAACTTAAATTATCTAACAAATACATGTTCATAAGTCTCTTTTGTCGGTTATTTTGCTCCACTATGATTAACTGGAATCAACAGCAACATCGACAACAAAATAACATAAGCTACACCGGAATCGACGCTTAGAGATGGAAATTTAAATGTATGAGATGTGGTTCCATTAGACACTTGTTATGAAAATTGAAAGGAAAACTATTGCATATTGATGGTGAATTTTGCTTTTCTTTGACCAGCGTAGTCCCCAGACACATCTACACTGAAACTTTTGTTCATGAAATGAATATTTGAAAAAACGAAAGTATTAATGAATGAATTAAAATTAAATAAATTAGCAAAGATGCCACCAATGACGTAAGCCTAAAGAAACATAGAACTCAAATCGAATCTATTCTAATTCGTAATTGACTACATAACTTACTGCGCGAAATATCATATGAAGAGGCATTGGTATGTTAAAGTCAAATGCATAGTTATTAAATACACTGGAAACGAAGAACATGACAACCAATTTTGAATAATCCTTCAAGCCGATTACTGGTTTCTTTGTGCCACATTTCGACGTTAGAAGAAAACCCTCTAGGGATATGAATGCGAACTGCGCAAAAGTAATCAAGTTTCCCGATCCTGGATCGTTCCTGAAAAATGAAAATTTCATTTAATTCTTCATCATGTGGTTTTGTCGCTTCAGAGTGTAAACGACACATGAAAATTGAAAACTTCTTTAAAACTTACTTGACCAACAGCTCGAGAAAAATGACGTTGCTGCAGCAACCAACAAAAACCATCAAAATCGCAAAAAATACCCGTAAATCCATCTTTTGAATAATTTTACTATTTTTCCGCCAAAAACCTAAAGAAAGAAAATAATTAATATTGATTGTAGCAACATGTTTTTTTTAGTTTTTTCACAAAAAAAAAAAAAATATTTAGTTTATGTTATGTTATGCTACGTTATGTTATAAATGCTCTCAAAGCAGTCCACCAAAAATGAATTAAAACATTGCTTTGAAAATTCATAAAGTACATAGTTATGTTTTCGATTGTGGAAACTAATTTACACTTTATTTACATTTTACGGTTTTAGTTGTAGAAAGCGAAAATAAACAAAATCACTGTTATTTATTTTTATTAATTTCTTTCATTTCCTTTTTTCTTCACACTAGGCTTTTGTATATGTCTAATCTAATCGAATGGTCATGCCAAATATTTTCATTGTTATCAAATCAAATTGCCTTGATTATAAATTATGCGATTAAAATGATGTTTCGTAAAAAAAAAATATTCGAGTTGTTTGTGTTAAGTTGCATAAGTAAATTTAATGATCAATCGGAACTGTCGGATTTCACCTGTTGCCTTTGTCTAAGTTGAATCGTTTCAATTAAATTTTTTCAAGTGTAGTCTCTGAACACTGTTAGGCCCGAATGATTCAATAATAATTCGATTCAAGGTAACGCGACCTTGTTCAATATGAACACAACATCTAACTGAAACGCCTTTTTAATGAAAAATCACTTCAATTTTTAAAATAATAACATGAATGAAATTTTTTGATTTTTCTTTGACTCAAAGCGAAAGTTTCAAACTCATACCTATGGAGCAGTGTGATTTTGTTTGCCAAACTTGGAGCGATCGCAACCTCTATTTATCATTGAAGCTACTCGGTGATTACTTTCCGCACGTCATTCTGAATAAGCTGTTTAAAATATCAAATTTTGCTCTTACTATGGGAACTACTTCCCTGCGCCATTTAAAGCTCACGTCACACATAATGTGATGGTAACTTAACGACAACGACAAAGAGAAGCCGCCAATGGCTTTAGGTGTGACGTCAATTTAGTTTTATATTTTGCGTGTTGTGCTGAAAACACATCAGTTAAGTGAAAATAAAACGAAAGGTTTTTTTTTTTTTTGTTTTATACGATCCAATGCACCTTTGGTTTTAGAAAACAGAAACATATCGCACCTCCTCTTCTAAGGTGACACAACTCAAAATTTCTCATTTTTCAGAAAACGCAAAAAACAAAATGCATCGCAGTGTCAATCAAAGCAAGACGAAAGGCATTACGGCTTTTTTTCGGCCTTTTATAATAGGAAAAACGGAATGGAATTTTTCCTGCAGGTAGACAGGTGACTTAGGAACAAGATCCACATCATAACTCAAAATTCAAAAATTTTGAGTTGTGTCACTTTAGAAGTGGAGGTGCGATATGCTCTTGACTAATCCGGTGTATTTTGAGTCTCAGGGCTTTGAAGCAAATGCCATATTATAGGTCGTATGCCAAAATATTAGATCTGACCATTTTTATCCAGTTTTTAAGCAGTTGCATAAAATTGGTCTCATTTTTATGCAATTACATCAATATTGTTGCAATTGAATTTTTACATATTTAACTTGCAAAGCTGACGTCAAAATTATGTGATGGCTATAAATATTCTTTGATGTGAACGAAATATAAGTATTGCTCACCGTGAGCTGGTCATTCGACTAAATGTACGCATTACTCTTGCTCACTGTAATCTTAGCATTAGGTGGTGTTTATCTTTGTGACAATTGTTTTTTTTTTTTTTTTTGCTATACCAGTATATAAATACAGCTGAGGAAGTTATTTATTTCGGGTTTGAAATTGTTTCTTTTTTTTTAAATTCGAAAAGGAATTCTTTTTTATGCTATTCTTAATTCTCCTGGCTACGTTATCCTTTAAAACTCAACAAATTTTTAAAAAATTTTCGAAAATTTTCCAATATATACGGTGACCATATCTGTTTTTAGCAGAGCAGTGCCGTAGCAATTCTGTTTTGCGTGAGGGGAAAAATTATTTTTCCAATTTGCGTGGGGGGAAAAATTATTTTTTCAATCTTATTCATGGGCAAAAACAAAAATGCGTGGGGGGGGGGGGAAATTCCCCTCTTTCCCCTATGGTTGCTACGGCACTGTAGCAGAGGTGTTCTGTTTTTTAGGCCCTTGTTCTGCGTATTTTTTTTAAAGTGGAAAATAGCAAAAATGTTCTGTTTTACGTAAATGTTCGATTTTTTGTTCTATTTTTCTTCGCCATGCAAATCATAAAGATTCTATCTGCAGTAGCCTTTACATTAGTCAATTATTGAATGCTTGACCCCATACATTTCATGGTAAATGATAGGAGTTTCCCTAGAACAATGAATTTTGGCATGGACGTTTCTTTGCAAATATCTATGAAATTAAAAAAAAAAAAATTTAGAAATCAAACCACCCCAACCCCCATAAAAAGGGGTGGCCCCGATTCCAAAATTTTAAACCCACAAGTGTTAAAATTCGGAACATAGCTTACTGTTGTGCCCCAAAGTTGGAAAATTTCAACTTCGTAACGCTGCCACGCCCACGCAAGGTTGGCAAAGAAAACACGTTCGCGTCTTAAGTCTTTGCGCAGACACTTCTGTTATAAAAAGCGAGAGAGATAGAGCAGACTTAAGATGCGAACGTGTTTCAGTCATAACAAATTTCCGGTTTTTTTTTTAGACACAGCAGTAGACCGGAAATTATCGGATTCTATTTGGTATGACTTAGTCTCTCTCTCTCTCTCTCTCTCTCATCTCTTCATCGGCCATCCTTGGGTTAAAAACGCAAAATTGAATATAAAATTGGCTGACAGCCCCCTTTAATTCTTTATTAGTTTGAAATTTCCATCGAAACTGCTCATATTATAAATAAATACTAAAGCATATACATATGTATATGTACTTAAAACAGTTTAAGAAATTCAATTCATATAAATAGATCATTAAACATTTACCATCTCATCCACTCTGATGATAGGAATGTTCAGGTCACACATACGACGCGTGGTTTCAAATATTATCTTCGTAAAATTTTTCGAAATATGTGACTTCTCTAGGTTCAGGGAAATGCGTGAAAGACATGCATGATCATAAAGGTTCAACAAGCTTCATGCTCATGCGAAATGCAAGTTATGCGACAAATCCATTTCGGTTTCACTTGATACATTTTTTAAACAATACACCTTGTGAGTTGCCTTAGAGCGAGTGTTTGAGCTTTCACATTAACAGCCTTGCTTTATAAGAGCAATCGAAAATGTATAATCAAACCCAAAGCAGTTCAGTTTTGATTTCAATTATGTAGTAATCAATTAGGTAATACGTTCCAAATAATCCTAATGGTTATAGAATTGCCCCAAACATAAATTAATTACTTATTGATAACAATTGCTGATTAGTGCTTTTAATGTGTTCAGTTAAGTTTTGTGGCTTACCCCTGAACACCTTTTGTTTTATTTTTGAAACACTCAACATGATCAGCCCGATTCTAAATATTTCCGGGGAATTTCGAACATTTTTAAGCAGAGGTCATCACATTCTTTTCTTTATTGACGCTTAGAACACTTCCATTTTCCGCGGAGAAAAATTTCTAGGGAAAAAAAATCCCTGGGAATATTCATTTAGAATATGGCTGGATAAGTTATTATTTAACAGATATGGTTAAACCTACTGGTATTTTGAGGCCTTTTAATCTTAACTCTAAGAAAATATGGTTTTTTTCGAGGATACATACTCAAATCCATAGATCCTCTCAGAAAAATGTTGACTCTAGTACAAAAAGGCAACTGTTCCAATAAATTGTGAGTGCCATTCTTAGCACAAGCATTCAATATTTTGTTTGAAACTGAAGAATGTAAAAAAAAAAAAAAAACGTTCGATCGTGGTGTCCGAATCCTTTCCATATATTCTTTATGCTGGTTATCCTACCCTATTGTACATTAATTGAGCCATAAATGACCACATTTCAATTAGACATATAGGATGATTTAAGACACAAAGGAATATTTTATCATGTTAGGTAAGATGTGCAACAAAAATTGTTATAGGGAGTTTCAAGAGGATCTTCGTTTTAATTTGTATTAAAAATCCGTATGCATTTAGAATACATTAAGAGTTGAAAAAATGTTTTTGAACTCCTAATAGTTTCACCTTCTTCATTGGTGTTGACAATCATCGTGCGATGCTTTCTTCTTATTTTTAGGAGGCTTTCGAGTAACCGACTCTTTCTCCGATTCATCGTCTTCGGTTTCTTCTTCGCCATCATCGTACTCCTCATCGTCATCGTCCTCATCATCGATGATATCTCCGGTGTAATACAAAACAGCTTTCGGAATAACCCTTGCACGAAGGAAATGACCAATCTCAAAGTCTGTTGCTAAAATCTGTTTTCAAAAACAAATGAGACGTCATATTAAAGATACACAATGAATTTTGTTAGTCATACAGCCTGGGAGTCTTCATCGATATCTTCCTTATCGTCAGGAATTTGTGGAGGATTGAAAAAGTTGAAAAATGAATCGTTCGGAACTTGTTTGACAATGGTTCTAATAGCTCCACGATCCTTATGCTTCTGCTTCTTGCGAATAGTTTTAATGGTAAGATTCATTTTCTTTTCCCAATTGATGACGCAACCCTAAAATAAAACTGAATTATTATTTTTTGTTCATTTTCGGTCGTTTTCATTTAATTCTACATTATGTTTTAAGCCAAATTCTACATTTTTTGAAGAACCTTAAAGCTGCCCCGGATTTGCACTGATTGTACGAACAAATCGTTCCGTTAATGGACTTGTAGTATAAGTGCCTAGCTGTTGGGCGGCTTATTTGACAAAGTTTAAAATGATGGTGTTGCATTTATCCGTACTCTACTGTAGTACGACAAATTGCTACGTTGGTGGCGGAGTTTAACAGATTTTTTTTTTTTTTTACTTTTCCCTATTTCTTAAACTGGCGCGAATGAAATCTTTTTCTTAAAAATGATTAAGGGGGTCTTCTCATTGAGCAACTTTTTTTTTCGACTTTTTTTTTTGCATTTATTTATAGCTTGGGTAGTTGTGAATATGCCCCTAAAAGGATTTTTTGAAATTCGAAATAGTTTAGAGGATATAGCCTTCTTTGTCGAGCAAGATCTGCGCTAAAACGAGTAATTTTTGCGTTGCTTCAAACTTTAAACGCGTTTATCTCGAAACCACGTTTTTCGAACTGGCGGCCATGATATCTCCAGTTCAACTGAACCGATTTTCATGAAACAAAGTGGAATCGACGCAGAATTGTCACCATTCTCGGGTGAACCTCGACCATAATTTTAAAAAAATTTTTACTATTTTTTTTTTTTACACTAAACTACAAAAAAAAAAAGCCCGAAATTGAAATTTTTTTTTGAATGGCCGCCATTTTGTCAAAAAAAATCACAAAATTAAGCTTGAGGTTCACCCGAGAATTACATCTATACTGATTATAACCCCGTTTTTTTTTTCCATTTCGGACGCTCCGGAGACCCGGAATCGTGGCCGCCGTGACGACACCTTTTTTTTCACCACCAACTTTGAAGTCTCATTACTTTTTGAACAGCCCACGTATCGAGCCAAAAAAATTTTTTTTATTTACTTTGAACCTTTTGTAATACAATAAATAAAAAAAGTTTTCAATTATTCTTTGCGTTTTCAAATAAGAATTTTTTTAAAAAGGGTCCAAAAAACGGGTTTTCAATGAGAAGACCCCTTAAGGAAGAAAAATGCTTGCATATAAAATTGATATTTGATGTTAAATGTGGGGGCGCTGTTTGAAAGTTAGTGGCGAGGCATACTATCTGCAGTACAATCGCTTGCAAAAAAAAAAAAAAATAATATGTACCTTAATTCTTAGGGCATGATGATATCGCTTACCTTGCACTTATAAATTTCAGGGCCTTCGAAGCCAAATGGATAGTCCTCATCCACAGTCGATTTTAAGAAATATTGTTTGGTGAGGACCGTATTGGTGAAGTATTCATTCTTGTCGAAGAAAAATTCCAACGTATATGAATGCTGAAAATACAGAATGTTTTACAAACCGTTTTAAAATGCCATAAAATAAAATTTGAGGATTTATTGGAATTAGTTAAATAGATTTGAGTGAAAAGTCAAGAGAGGTTAGAATAGTATAAATTTTAAAATCTCAACTCATATAAACTTACCTCATCATCATAGCGAATTTTGACATCGATGAGTTTTCTCAGCACTGGTTCATCGTGTTCTTGAATCATCTCCGATAAAATTTCGGTGCTTCTAAAAACATTGAGCCAAAAGTCTGGAACACCTTTGGTTTCATCGGTGTACATCTTCGATTCTCTAAACATAAAAAAAAAAAAAAAAAAAAAAAATAGGAAATTTGTTAGTTACGTCCTATTTCCATGCATGGACGTGTTTGAAATCGATCGCATACTTGAAAACTTTAGAAAAGTTGAACATTTTCTCATCTTTCTCCGGTTCTTCTTCTTCGGCCTTCCATTTCGGCTCCTCCTTTGGAGGATCTACCTCACCCGTAAGAATTTCTTTCCTCTTATCATATAAGGGCTGATGTTTTTCTTGATACTTCTTTTCTAATTTATAAACTTCTTCGAAGAATTCAGATTCAAGATGGAGATGTTCCAATTGCATGTTCTTTAAGACTGTAATACGGTTTTGGATGGGAGCTGGAAGGCTCTTTGCCATTTCTTGCAAACACTGACGCCTCATAATCGCGTTCATATAAGCTGGACTAAAATTAAAAGGCGGTTAAGAAATCAATTGCCGGGAATATATATGAAAGGATTTTTTTTTTTTAATTTTTATATATTTCTATATATATATATATGTATGTGTAAATACTAACACTTTAAGCTCCTCTTTGTTTCCTTCGTCCGATTCATTGCATGATTCAGCATCGTTTGCGTCCATAGGGTTGACTCCTTCCATGTTAGAATATTGCCTTTAAAAACCAGACCAAGGCAAAGTTATAAGGTTAAATTTCAAAATAACAGAATTATTTTATTTATTTTGAATGGTTCGAATATTAAAACATTCTATATAAGAACTCGTCTGTCGAAAAATCCGCAGTTTCTTCTTTGATAAATATTTATTCATCCGGATCGGTATGTCATATTAGATTTCGAACAAAATTTATTCAATCTCATTAATCTATAATATATCCGTTTTACAGTAGAGAAACCGTTCAATGCTTTATGTGAAATTATACAGACATGTAAAGGTACGCAATGGATTTAACAGAAATACACCAGAATTGAACAATTTGTACAGCTACATAGGTGGACCTACATACAATTCGATCAAATCCATGTCAATATCTTATAAATATCAGACAGCAGTTTCCATAAAAATTTTGAAGAACCCTTGTAAATCGAGTCGGACCTTTTCGGTTATATGTATCTCTGAACTGTCGTTACATCCGTTAAAAGCTCTAAATTTCAAAAATTCTCGGACTTGCTATTAGAAAAAAAAAAAAAACCTCAACTCAAAAACGCAAGCGAAAAATTCTTGATAAAAAATGGCAGTTTTTTTTGAACTGCCTTCCGCAAATTAACATCTTGATCATTGCTCTTCGGTATGATTGAATTAATTAACGATGCATATTATATATGAACGTTGGCACATTCGCAGAATTTTCCATGTCCACGTGCCTTAAAGAAATTTCAATTGAAAGAAGTGCGCAATTGACTCATGATGGCCAATTAAAAAATGCTCAAAAGCATCATTACGCACTTCAATTTTTTTTTTTCATTTTTTTTTTCTCATCGGAATTATAAGGAAATTTCTAACCATGCGGATTCGGGTTATTATAAATTTTCTTTCGATTTATTGCGATTACTTCGGAACACTTTAGAGGATGGTGGTTTTGGAATTCTCAAAAAATTTCCATTTCCTAGAATGCATCGCAATATTCCTATTCAATCCTGAAATTCGCCAAGTCCAAAGCACGTGGTTTCTAGTTGGAGAAGCCACGTTGCTGCTTGTCTGAGTAGTAAATGTTGGTTAGATTTCAATGTTAATTACCTGTATTAACAAATGCCACAAAGTATATTTGAGAACACACAGCGACTGAATTTTAATTCTCTGAATTTTGCAACTTGAAGAGGGAAACTTAAATAATTTAAATCCGCTACCACGCACTTACGAATTAGGGATGGGCCGAATGCATCGATATTAGTTTTGCTGTCGATATCTATCGGCGGTGATTTGACAATCTAATATATTAAGCGACACGTACACGGCGAACCGGTTTGTCTTCTACATGGGATTTCATTGAGGCCTTTTACACTAGGCAATTATCGCCGGCATTTTTTTTTCGTTTGTGGGCGAGACGCAGAGCGGGGGGTAGATATAAATTGCTCGTTTCAGAATTTCCCGTACTCGGCAATTCCGTTTTGCTGTCTTTCGTTTTGTCAAACGTGAAGTTGGCTGCGAGCTGGTTTTTGACGTTTGCTACTTTCGAGGTGTTAACAACTGAGATTTTTCGGGAAATATAAAATTTCAAGTGTCGGGGAAGTGGCCGCGCGAATGCATAGAAAAGCTAATTGTGCTACTGCAACAAAATCCTTGCATTTATTATATGAAATCGCCGGAATATGCCAGGACGCGTCTTTTTAGTCTTAAAATCAACCCTGCATGACCGGGGCAAACGTCAAAAACAGGCAAGAAAATAAAAATTGCAAATATTCACGATACGTTAGTCGCTGTTCATACTAGGCGACAAATCATCAGTGACAAAGTTGGTTCTGCCGAGGGACGTTCGGGGATGTGGTATGCCATCAAACCAACTCTTTCGCTGATGATTTGTCGCCTAATATGAACAGCGACTTACATGAATTCTTCTCGATCATTTCTTTGAATTGAGAGTAATGCATTGCCGACTTTTTTTTTTTTTTAAGGCCGGTATCGAGTAGATACTAATTTATCTTTGTAGAGTTAGCCATATATTTCACGCGCTAAAGTCAGCTGAGTTTTGTTAACATGTGAGCTGTCATTGTCAATGAACAGGAATAATTTCTTGAGGCCGATAGCCTCGGAAGCTAGCGTCTACTATTTTTTTAAAGATTGCGTCTTAATTTATTAATGCGCAATACACAAATAATAATAATAATAATAATAATTTCTTGAATTTAAAAGTTAAAAATATGTCGCAAATGCAGAAATCGAAGGTTGCAGAAACTTTGTTAATTGGACTTTCCGTGATTTTGCTAGCCCAGCAACTAAAAACAAATACCCATATACAAGGGAAATCCTTTACTTTTTTACATAGCAGTTGTTTAAGCTCGTAGCTAAAAATCGTTCTCCGCCTTTTTGGTACAGATGGTCCAGCTTCAGAAAATTGGTGTTCCATGCCATCCATTCTTCAGCTTTTTTTTTGGGCGCGCTACGCAACTGCGATTCAGCCTTTTCGCGGTGGAATAAATGTAAAACACTTTATTTCAGTGGCTAAACTAGTCTCCACTTTTCTCCAAAAGTGCGAAAAATTGCAACCCTGATTTCATTTTAACAACACTGATTTCACTTGTGCTGGATATGGGTTTGCTAATTGATGGCGGAAATCCATTTATCGGGCTTTTTAGCGCACTTTTTTTTTATATGGAGTTTGACAGTTCATGCCTGCTCGATACAGGCCTTTAATACGTAAATTGGAACTTAAGACAATCAAACAAAGAGTTACTACATGCAAATATGTGTGTTTGAGCCTTTACTTTCGCTACTTCAAGGCATACGTTAATTACAAGTAACTCGCCGGTCACACTTATGAAACATGTTTCGAAAACATCCCATTTGAACGCATGAGAAAGAAAGAGAACGCATGAGAAAGAAAGAGAAACAAATGATGTTTCGGAACATTCAACAAACAGCCGTATCCTTACTTCCCTCGTGTTTTTCTACTAGAAAATAGTTTCAAAACATGTTACCTCCGAGTAATCGAATTTACAGGGTTGCATATTAATGAACATAGCCATTTTTTAAGCGAAGCTAATCGTAAACAGCTTTTTTCGATCAAGTCAAGCTCATGTAGCAATTTTTACGACGCAAATGACATATGATTTATTAAGTTTAAGTCGTCCTGTTTTAAAAGCGCAGGGCTGCATCCGAATTTCCGACTTTACTTCGCCACAGATATGAACATGGAATTGGACCTTGGAATTTTTTATAGAGAGTTTCAACTGTATTTTAAAACTGGCGTAATAATATGAGTGTGTGGTGTTGAATACTAAGTATATGTTATTTTCGGACCAGACCGGGATTTTGATCAAATTTATTCGTGCGGGATCGGCCCTTTTCCCAAGCACTTAATCTGGGTTTTTTCCGGGACAGGTTTTTGTCCATCTCTAATTTAAAGTTTGCTTACACAAAAAGTTGAACCTGAAATATTTTGAAACATCTACATTCTGGGGTTTTTTTTTTTTTTTTGTGTTTCATTTACCAATTTCACGACTTTCGTTTTTCCTGTACCATGCTGATGATTTGCGTACGGTGTTGTCTAAACTTTATTAAGCTCCTTATTATATGAATGGCCAGCCATAAGGCCACACAAACAGGGATATCAGATAGTTTATATATTTTAATTATACGCTATCTTTATAAATAAATGTATTAACCACGTTGCAACCGAAAATGAATTAACGTTATCGTAAAGTTGTTAATTTATCAAAACGTTTCGGTTACTGATACCCATGCAAACGTATTTTTGAATAAAAATTTGTTATCAACATTTTTCAAAAATTCTTTTTAAGCTTTACTTTATTCTGAAAATTTATAGGCAATTTAAACAATAGCCTTAAACTTTTCATCCTGTTTTTGATGTCAAAACAACTGTTGTTCTTTTCCAACACGGAAACTTTCGTATCAAATTTTTTATGCTTCATGTCAACATAAACTGGGTTTCTTCACGAGTACAGTTTTTGCATACTGCATGAATCGAAATGCATATAAAAAATTGAATAAAATTTGAAAAATTTATTTTTATAAAGTAATACCAATACCGATATGTTTTCTTAATGGCTGCGATAATGGTTACGTACGAAAAGTAAAGTTTTGAAACGTACGGTTTAAGCAGTGTTTCGAAGTTACTTATCAAAACCACTGTATTAAATGCTCAATAAAGCTGCAGTTATGCCACTTTCCAAAGTGAAGTTTTCACGTGAAGTTGACTCGAGACCCCGCAACTCGTCATGTCGAAGCCAAAAATATAAACATACAAACATTATTGCTTTTTCGATATTCTTTATTTAAATTATATGCAATATATACATAGCCTTATTTTCGTTTTTGAGTAAAAAAAATTCGGGCTTTCCAGAAATGTTCGTTATAAATTTTTTATCTTCATTAATAAATTTTCTTCTACGGTTCGTTTTTGCAATGTGCATGAATGTAAACAAAAAAAAAAAAAAAAAAAAAAAAAAAAAAAAAAACACAAGGTAGAAGACAATGGCTGCTGATGAATGGCAAAAATAAAGTTTTCGACTTTAAAGCAGTGCTTTCAAGACTTATCAAAACACGACAATTGATAATCTCAAAATAAAGCTGCAGTATACTTCCTGAGTTTCTCTTTTTTTTTTTTAAAAAAAAAAAAGCTATACATATACGCACTGAGAGAAAAAAAAACTAACCAGAAAATTGGTTAATTCAAGAATAAAATATACAAATTTGCTTCAGCAAGGAATCTTTTCAAAGAACTAAAAATATTCCCAATTAAGCCTAGGGCATATTTGAGGTTGAATCAACAAAAATTATTTGTAGAAAAGCTGCACTCGCAAAGCTTGAAAATGCCATCATTTCTACCATCTTGAATGAGAATTTTATACAAATACAACAGTGCAGTTAAAAAAGTTCCCCATACAAATCAACTTTTAATTTTGTTAATTCAGCATTTTTTTCGGTCGAAATATTTTATATTTCACCAAAATCAAAAGGATTGCGAATTACAAGGCAACCTTCACTCAGTGCGATATCTTTTTTTTAAATAAATAATTTTGATGGCAATGCATTTATAGAAAAAACTAAAAAAAAAAAAAAAAAAAAAAACAAAAACAATAATAATTCGTTTACCTTCCCCGGTAATTATTCTGGAATATATCGTTCTTAACATATCGTATTTCGTATAATTCTGCTCATTTTAATGAGTATATTTTCTAACTAAGTTTTGGAAAACTTGTTTCGTTTTAACCGTCGCTTGCAAGTGTTATCTATGCCATTGTCAAAGTACCAGCGCCAAGACCGAATCCAACACCTTTTGGTCCGAAATTGCGTCCATAGCAGGATCGGCAATAAATATCACCATCTGGACCATCGTTTAAGTTAGTAGAATCGAGAGTTTTCCGACAATCTGCGCAAAAGAAGCATCGCTTGTGCCAAATTCTGGTTTTGCTTATCATTTGCTCGGCGGCAAAAACAGCATATCCACAACGAGGACAACCACCAGAAGATCGTGCACCACAAAGTGGCTTTCCCTCCGGACTAAAACAAAGATTATTGAATTTAATGTTGTGAGAATGACTCGAATGAAAAACGAGCTCTCTTACTAGTTCATTGTCGATTCTCCAGTTGTTGACATTAAGGTAGGTGCGTGGCCATATCCAAAACCTTTTGGACCGTAACGCTTTCCATAGCAGGCTTTGCAGTAAATGTCATTATCTGGACCATCGCAAGCCACCATCGAGTCCAATGGCCTACGGCAGTCACTGCAGTAGTAACATCTCTGATGCCACATTTTTCCCTTGGAAAGTTGTTGCTCCGCAGCGAAGACGGCGCCACCGCAACGCGGGCAACCTTCTCCTGCAGGCGCCTTAATAGAAGTGGTATTAGTGCAAGCGAATGGCCGCTGAGAAGTAATTTGCTCCTCGCTGTTTTTGAAAAAAAAAAAAAAAACAAAAACATTTAGCTTTTTACAAAACAAAATCTTCGTCTGTGAGAATTCATCCGATCATAGCGATGGTTCCCAAACATTGAAAAACAAAAGAAATTCTGAAGCTTTGTTAAATTTCATTTAAAATCTAAAAGACTTGGTTAAATCATATTTTATAGATCGTCTGAGGTCGGTCCGACTTAGCACCCGTTAATATGTATTAGGCGAAAAATCACCGGCGACAAAGGTGCTTTAATGGCGAGTTTACGCTCGGGGATGTGGTATGGGAGCGTTTTTCTCCCTGCCCCGTGCGTCGCTCGCCAAAAAACCAACTTTGTCGTCGCTGATTTGTCATCTAATGTGAACGATGACTTAGCCATTCATTGGTCATTCGGGATTCGATTCTTGATGAGAAACATCGATAATTTCTACAATAAAAACCATGATACAAGAAAACAAGATAGCGCCACTTCAGTACCGCTATTTTGAGGCTCTCTCTGAGAGCCGAAAATTGAGTTTGTGACGTCACTGAGCGAGAAATTGTTGTTGTTTCCCATGCTATTCAAAAAAGTAAAAAGCCGGTTTAACATGGGAAACAACAACAACGAATCGCGATTTTGAGTTTGTGACGTTGTGACTCTCTCAAGTGGCGCTATCTTGTTTTCTTGTATCATGCATAAAAACAAGTCGGATGAAAAGTAGTATGAAAAAGTCGGAACGTATCATGCCAACAAACGACTTTATCGTACTTATCAGTCGGATGAAAAGATGGAACGTGTGAGGTCGCTAACTATTACAGCATTAATCACTGTACAGCTATTTCGCATAGTTGAATGCGTGCCTTTTTGTGCCCGACATCCCAGCAGTTATTTAGGAAGTGCATTACCAAAGTAATGCATTTTTTCATCAATGAAATAGGAATGCAAAGTAAATTGAATAAATTTGCATGGAGAGGTAATCGAAAAGGTAATGTGTTGCCTGATATGTTCACTCCCAAAGCAAAGCGTTACATACTTCTATAGCATTACTTGAGAATGCAAATAGTAATGCATTACAAAATCAAGTATTTTCGATGACTTTTCGTACAACTGGTAATGCAAATAGGCATGCATTACATTCGCAAGGACATCGCCGTGTTAAAAATAATCGATTCTGTAATGCATAAACAGTACGCCGTTTGAATTACTTTTTGCATTACCATCGGTTACAAATAACTGCTGGGACACTCTGTGTCGAGGGTATATAGCGTTTGTGTGGATGTGTGTAACAACCAGAACCAGTCGAGATATACCATACAAAATATATATAGAAATGATCAGCGTCGCCAGGAGATTCGATTTAGCCATCTGTGTCTCTGTGTGTATCCGTCTGTCTGTCTGTATACAGTTTTCTTATCGAAGAAGTTGAGATATATTGACGAAATTTGGCATGCGTGTTCGCGGGGACATGAGTAAGATCAGGTTCGAGAATGGACTGGATCGGCCCATTTTTGGGGGTTACTCCAGTACTAGGGTCTGTCACATAAATCGCAAATCCCACTTTTTTAAAAATATTTGAATGAAATTTTGAGCTTGAGCGTGTTTTCAGCCTCCGATTAGAATTCAAAAAATTTCGGAAAATTGGGCGGGCGGTTTTCATAAAGAAATTTAACAAAAGTCGGTACATATATGGGACCCCTTATGGCCTTAAAAATTTGTTGAATAATCTCTCTTAATGGTTCTGTTTTTTGGGCCTGTTTTAAAATTATTTAAACGTGGTGTGTGTGTGTGTGTCGGGTATTGTATTGTCAGGCTCGCCTGACTATAACACCCTTACTTGATTTTTGTTTGTTTTGGCAATAAAAATTTTTGAAGCTCTCAAGATTTCGGATGTTTTCTATTTGAATTGAGATTAAAAAAAAAAAACAATTTTTATTGTATGCTTACGTTAATCCGTCGGTCTGAAGGAAGCCAGAACCACAAGCGAATCCATAGCCATGTGGGCCCCACTTTTTACCGTAACAAGTCTTACAATAAACTTCGCTCTCAGGTCCATCACAAGCAATAATTGAGTCCAACGTCTTAGTGCAGTCTCGGCATTTGAAACATTTTCTGTGCCATTCACGACCCTTGGACAAAACAAGCTCAGCAGCGAAGACAACTCCACCACAACGTGGGCATCCCTCACCTTAGATTGAAAACAGTATTTCGAATAGAATACGTATGTACATGCAAAATAAAACAATAATTTTCAATGATTTACCTGGTCTTGCTCGGATTTTACCAACATCAATGTCGGCTGTTTTGGGTGCCATGTCACTGTAAAAACGTTTATTAGTTTTTTTTTAAAGTTTTTTTTTTTTTTTTTATATTGATATTAAGGTCATTTGATATTTATTAGAATAAGGGAATTTAAATAGGGATCTCAATTGGGAACGCAGTTGTCATGTGATATTAGGATGGACTAATGGACTAATACCTTTGTCGCTCAGCATCTTTTATGTCGGACATTAGACCCATCGAGGAGAAGCCTATGTGGCCATATCCCCTCGTTCCGAACCGTTGAGCATAACAGCCTAAGTATACAAGAGATTTGAGAATAGTTGAGACGTGGCTTAGCTTAAGTAGAATTTCCACGTATATATGTACATACAAAGATAGATACACGAACGAATTGTGTTAGGACACTGAGAACACATAGAACAGAGGAAAAGACTCTCAAGTGTAAAAATGTATTTACACAAGGAAAATAAAAAAACGGGGTCCCCACAGGGATCTTGTTAATCGAGACAGAATGTTGCAAAAATATTATTTATGATTAATATTGCATCGCTTATCTGTT
>CM035806.1:12053723-12221223 GCA_020466095.1 Chlorops oryzae | reverse complement strand
TCCACGAGCAAGCATTTGTTCTGCGGCATATACATAGCCTCCACACCTCGGACAGCCTACAGAATAATAATTGAAGAAAATATATATAAGAAAATGGTTTATGTATGAAAATGATTTCACGAAGTCGAATAAGTTGTTAATTTAAAATTCAGTTTTAAAACGTTTTTGGAAACAAAAATAATCGTTTATCGCTTTTGACAAAATACCTTGGCCTTCTGGTGCTCTAGCAATTACTCTTGGTTCTAATCGCGCTCCATTGCGGACACCTTCGAAATCACTGAAAGAAAAAGGAGATTTGGTTTTTTAAAGACAAGCAACGATAAATGACTAAATCATTAGGTAAGTTGTAAATATTTTGTTATTTTAAAGGCAATTTTAACACACAACCATGAGGGGCTGCTAGACCTCAAGAATTTCATTTTTAGTTTTGGCAAAATCTTCACTTACACCTCAATGCATCTGCATTGCATCTGTCCAAGGTATTTAGACAGCCCCCGATAGATCTTGTTTCGGACTCGAAAGAGTTCGTTCAATTGATGAGTTTTATTAATTTTTAATTAAATTATTTTAATTAAATTATTTTATTGCAAGTTTCTCGGAAGGAGAATCGATCGCATAATCTTCAAACGTGACCCTAAAAGTATGCAATTATTCGTAAAAAAAATAATGGCTTTTTGAACTTTACTTCCCTTTATCTTTTTTTCAATCTGACCGTCTGTCGAGTACAGTTTTCTTAGCGAAGGAGTTGAGCTATCTTTATGAACTTTTCTTTTCTCGAACATGGGCTTAATCGGTCCAGCACATCCACAGTAGTAAGTAGGGACAGCAGACTAATTTTCCTTTGTATTTTATCTAGTGTAAGCGGTCAGAATTTGCCGCCCTAGGCAGCTGTCTATGTTGCCTGTATGGTTAATCCGCCACTGTTACTCAAGGTAGTGTGTTAGGTCCTATAATCTAGGTCATCTACACGCATGATCTACCCACTTCAGTCGAGGCCCTAACAAGCTGACGAAATGGCTATTCTCACCATCGCAAGCAATCCTGTGGTAGCATCTTTGAAACTGCAGCGTATTTATTATTCACATAGGGTTTACAACTCGAAGAGACACCAGCCGATGCAGTTAAATATCTGGCAATACATCTAGACTGTAGTCTAGAATGACAAAGAGGAGGTCATTCGGGATCAAACGTCGTAGCATGTTTTGGCTGATGAGCCGACAATCTGCCCTAATTGTAACTAGAAAATAATACTATTCTTTACAAGAGCATACTTATACCTATATCGACCTATGCTATACAGCTTTGGGGTACAGCCTCCAGCTCGAATACCGAAATTTAACCACGATTTCGGTCCAAAACACTTAGCTTAATGGCAGTCGCGTCGGAAGGATTATTTTCATGGGTGGGCTAACAAAAAAAAAAAAAAAAAATTTGACAAATTCTCCCTTGCGTTGATAGGTGGCACCAGGCTTTGGTGCCATAGTCCGAATTTCGTATGGATATTTCATTTTA
This sequence comes from Chlorops oryzae, assembly GCA_020466095.1. Classification (NCBI taxonomy): domain Eukaryota; kingdom Metazoa; phylum Arthropoda; class Insecta; order Diptera; family Chloropidae; genus Chlorops; species Chlorops oryzae. The sequence goes on along the minus strand of CM035806.1, from coordinate 12,219,711 downwards.
CTGCATTATATATTATATCATACGTTGGCGTGCCCCGTCAAATTCATGAGTGGGCTCAAGCCCACCTGGCTCTGACGCCACTGCTTAATGGTGAATGTCCCTTAGTATGTAACGAATCAAAAATTACATAGAAATATTAAAATCCCTTATGTAAAATCAGAAATCGCCGCAGCAGCCACAAAATATCGGGCGCGAGTGAACAACCATCCCAACATCTTTGCTTCAACCCTAATATCTCCATTAAAACTCTTCACTAGACTAAAACGAAAAAAAAAAACACCACGACAACTCTTACAATTTCTTAATCCTCTCTATATACTTATATACAGTGTACTCTCTCCTTGTGGACACTCCTCTTAAGCGGACACTTTTTGGCAATGCTTTAGTGTTCCTGCTTCTCAAAAAGTTTCCTCTTAAGCGGACACCTCTGTAAAGCGGACACATTTTTCGGTCCCGTAGGTGTCCGCTTAAGAGAGAGTAAACTGTGTATATGTATATATGTACTGTATATATATGTATATAGATATGTGGATCGTTTTGTTCGACAAAAAAAATCTAAAATTCCTTTTAAATGTATCGAATTTGGCATGTGTGTTCACGGGGACATGAGTAAAAACAAGTTCGAGAATGGGCCCGATCGGACCATTTTAAAGGCTACCTTCAGTACTAGGGTCTGTTATGAAAATCAAAAAAACTGCCCCAAAATCGACAATTTTCAATATATTGTGATGAAATTTGATATTTGAACAATGTTAAAGGCAATTAATGTGATTTCCGAAAATTGGAAAAGTGGGCGTGGCAAAAGGGCATTTTTCGAAAATTGTCTCCTACACCCGAAATTCAAATGGAACTTGAACGAACGCTGCCATTGATGCTTCCTTTGTAGCCATAAACATCCTCTCCAAAATTTTCTTGATCGGACCATTTTTAAGGGTACCTCCAACACTAGGGTCTGTCGCAAAAATCCCAAAACTGTCCCAATATCGAACTTTCAATTAGAATTTAAATAATTTGGAAATGTAGGCGTGGCAAAGGGGCGGTTTTCATAAATAACAAAAGTCGGTATATGGGATTTCTTATGGCCTTAAAAACCTATAGAACATTCATTCTCAATGGTCCTGTTTTGTGGATATATTCCTCATTTCATTAAACTTTCTTCAAAAGAGGCACATAAAAAGCCATTTCTGGAAAATTTTAGAAGTCCTAGAAGGAAAGTCTTCGTTATCTCTCTCATCACGTTTGAGGCCAAGGGAATATGACTCTAAACGATCCTGAGGTCATGCGAAGACGGTGTAAATGAAGAGACCATGTTCTCAGTAAATACAGCAGCACCTTGACATACGAGCTCCCAAACAGAATTTAAGATACGAGCAATCTTAGCTTAGTAGGTCGGCCAAGATCACGCAAACATTTCTACAAGAAATTCATTTCGAGAAGCCAGAGCTTGAGATCATATCTAACTACAAGTGTGATAAAGGAGATCTTGGAAAATTCGGAGATTTTTCACGAAAAAGTTGCAAGTGGTCTTTCACCGGAGCTACCTATTTAATGACACTTGCCTAACTCATTTCCGTCACATTCTGAAACGGAGGAAGAAATAAACTCTCTTGGACAAATTTTTTTTAATGGCCTACAGGTGATAGTGAGAAAGACTTCGCGGGATAGCTAAGGAGAAGTGAAGGCTAAAGCATTAGAGCTCGCAAGTCAAGGTACCACTGTATTGCAAGGCTTTTACAGCGATCGTAACAAATAAAGAACTCGACTGTTTCCAGTACCCTGATTATAATTCGGTATATTTTAACGAACAAACATGATGAAGTTTATATAGTCCTGTATATATAATCCAAAACTATCAAATCGAAACTTTCCATGTACGGGTGATCTTGCGACTAACAATTTACTTCAGATTTTGGAGCACTACATTTTACCAGCAGTCCTAAAGAAGGGTTCTCTCAGAATATAGACAGTTGGATCTTGAGACTTGCTCTCTTTCACTCACATAGTTTGGACGTGCTTTTCTCCAAAGTACGGGGCACATAATTGGATTTTAAGACGATCGATTTGATGCCTCTAACATGATATCGGTTTATTTTAAAATTCTTCAAAAAAAAAAAAAAAACTTCTTAAGCCGCCAGCCTGTAGAGATTTGGGTCCGGTCCAGATTTTTTACCTTTCTTAGCAAAAACAATATTTGCCGACCTTGTGATGGTACTAATGGGGTAGACACTTTCTTCGTTTGTCTATGTGGAGTAGCCGCCTCTCACAGTTCCAGTCTAGGCATTTGCCCGGCTTGCCAGCCCCTAAATCGGGGCAAAATCGGGGCATGGCTGAATGTAAGATTTCTCCTTTCGCAACATAAAAAAAGGAGTTCAAAAGACAAAATATCCCATGGGCCCGAAATTCTTATCTAATGGCCTGGGTACATAATTCTGAGACTAAAGATATGAATTTGATTTTTTTTTTTTTTGGGGGTCCCTATATTTGCAGATTCTTCAGAGGATCGAAGTTTAGAATCTATTTTAAGCATTGGAAATCTTAAAATCTTGTTTACTTACCAAGTCATGCTGCAATGATATAAATCAACAACAAGCAAGCTTGGATTTTAGGCAGATATTAAAGCGATTAATTGCATTTTATGCGAGCCCATTTGTTTTGAAGCAGATCAAAACTTAACAAGAAGCCATAGAAGGAAGCATCATCCTTATAACCTAAAAACGTTCATTAATTCTTAGGTATATTTTAGTCAGAATGCCGGATCGGGCAACCCCGACTAAATTGGTTAGTTTAGCAGCACTATAGTTCAGTAAATTCAATGGTTAATACGAGTCTAATAAGACTTTGAGAACGAAGTCGGTAGCAATGAACCGGATGTTGGTAAATGTTGATTTATTCCAATCTTCGGTTAGGAATTTTCACCAGTTTTCATAAAAGCCATCATTGTGCTTTATTGCACTCTGTGCTCAGTATTATTATTCGAAGGAGATGGCAAGGATATGTGATGCCATATTTTTTTTTTTTTTGAGATTTTCTTGGGTTCAATTTCGGATTACGGATATAGAGAAATTTCGACAAGCCTAGTCTCAACAAAAAAAGCCCTTGCTATGCAGAGGAACTCTTGCCGACAGGTTCTCATGCAGCTTCAAGCACTGAAAGTAATGTAAATTCTCAAGAGTTTATTTTTTTTTTTTTTTTTAAGAAAGCCAATGAAAGAGTTGAGCAACAATACAGTGTCATACCGGGTATGCGTACTTGGTATGCGTACGTTTTGAACTGCTTTCGCATCGCATTATGTATAGCTACACGGATTCGCCGAAAAACTATTCTCCGAGATCACACGAGGTACGCATACAAGTATGGCCGTGTATATTCGCCTTTAAGTTGCTAGTATGTATCTCCTTTTAAATTCTTTGCTGCTGATCAGATGATGTGGAGTTTCTTCATGTTGTTGGTATCTGGTGGCATGTGGTTGCGTGTGTTGCTTTAAGCTTTGGTGAGTTAATTAAGTAAAAGCATTGCGCTCCTTATAAACGAATTTGTTACCAGCTACAGTTACAGTTACAAACTTAGCCAAACAAGCAATGTTTTGTTAAGAAATTCATTTAAAAATACAAAAAATTTGCAACATGCTTTTATCAAATTAGTTCACAAAAGCAAGTTATGCGAATAGAGAAAAGGTCTCACCGTTTCTTCTTGTTTTTATTTTTCTTTTCTTTTCTTTCATTTTTTTTTTTTTTTTGTTTTCGTTTGCCTACGGTTCACGCAGTGCTCATTTTCCGCTATTCATTGAGAAAATTTCTTGAGTTTTGTGTTTTTGTGTATGTCTGCGGTTTATTTAATAAGATCGAATATTTTCAATTTTATTTTGACAATGTTTTGTATAAAACAGCAATAATTCACTAAACATATACATGAAACATATATATCTATGTGTATATATATATATTTATATATATATATATATACTGTAGCTTTAGAACAAAAACACACACATAATGCAATACAAAAATGTGTTTACAATTAAGACGAAAAAAATTATCAAATTAAAAAAATATTTTCATATGGTACACATAATGTGTAAGGTACACTAACTGATTTGACCGAGAACAAATTATGTTATTTTATTTAAATTTATTTTCTTTTGTTTTTATTTTAATATGTATAGGCGTTTTAGAACTCAAAACAAAACTTTAGAATCGAAATTCGATTGAATCCTGTTCTCCATCGATGCGTAAACAAGTATTGTCCAAGTAATTTAGTTGCTGCGGTAACATGAAAAAACGAAAATAGTTGAATGATTGAATAAACCAAAGAAGATTACAATGTATAACATTAAATGGAGGCACAAAAGAAAAAAACAAAAAAAAAAAAAAAAAAAAACGGAAAAAAACACAAAATTTCTTTTAGAGCAACTTTTTTTTTTCTCGTTCGCATAATTACTTTTAAACTGCTACACATTCTGTACATTCCTTTTTACGGCCGAACAAATATATGATGTGATTCTCTTTGATTTGCTTATTTATTCAAGTCGAGGATTAACTTATTCAATAATACATATGTATGTATGTATACATGTAGGTGTATATTCAAATGATTCGAGAACAAAACTTGCTTATTTGGCTGTTGTTTTATTTTTTTTCTTATGCTACTTAGCATTTAAAAAGAAGTTAAAATAATATCGTTTTATCAAAAAAAAACAAAAAAACAAAAAAAAAATCACCACTTCATCGGTGGCGAGAAAGTTTCCTTTGCAATGAATTTCGATTATTGTACACCTTATTTTCATATGTATTCTGGTCTGATTAGAAAACAATCTACGTCGTTTCATCGTTATTAATATTATTAATTCTCAAATTCAAAAGATATGATATAGAAAAGACGCGAACATTAGTTCGCCTACATGGAAATTTTAGGTTTACCTGAGCGCTGAGACTACAACGCACCGAACCGAACCGTACGATCGGGTACCTATCAATATCGATTCCCCCTAGAGCAGGCCCCGAATAATGCCAAGAATTGACTAATCGGAGATTTCGATTAAAACCTGATTATTTTAAAATCGCCCTAGTTTCGCATTCTGATGAAACCATTTAAACGGAAGTCATGCAGCATTGCATTGTGGGCATTTTGGCTAGAGAAGCAATTTGAGTGCATTACGAATGGTGGGAATTAATTGAAAATCAGGATTGATATGCCTCACTTCGATAGGATGAATGATTTTGAGGATGTCCTTCAAGAACAACAAGAACAATGGACATTTCTACGATTTAAATGGTTCTTGAAACCTCGATACAGATGCCGTCATTTTCATGAATATTTTTCTGTTCGGAGGAATATCACTTTTTTCTAGGTATAGCCGCTATTGACTGGCTGAAGAATCAGATATTTTAAAACGGAATCCAAAGCTATTATATTTGTCCAACTTCGTTAGCTTCGAAGCTAACTCGAATTAGTTTGTTCGGCATTGAGGTTAATGCTTTTTGTTTTTCTTTTTTTCTTTTTACAATAACGAATAACGAATGGTATATAGGAACAAATGATCATTGAAATTTACATACACACTTTTATGATTTTGCAATATTAAGTAAGAGAGGGCGATTAATCGATCGAGAGTATGCATATTTGTGTTATTACATGCAAAATACAATACAGTGTGCGCCAGTATTCGCAAATCTATGAGCAAAATTACTTTTATTTCGTTCGAAAATTTCTTTTCTGTTAATTATTTACAAGGAAATGTAGTGATTATTATTATTTTATTTATTTATTTATTTTTTTCATTTAAAATTTTCATTTGGAGCGAAGGGAGAAATCTAGCTTCGATATTTGTAGTTGTATGCGATTTATTTGAAATTAAAAAGGAAAACTCTCCGAATTCGATTTCTGAATTGAGTAGATAAATAAAAAATATTTCAATAAAAATTGTTCGGTTTCAGCAACGGAAAAACATTCAGCAATGAATCGAAAAAATGGATATGTTCCGAAATCGTTTGAATTGTCAACGGAATTCCAAAAAAAAAAACTTTAGTTGTCCGGACTTTCGTTTGCCTCGATAAATAGGATTCAATTCAAACTAATGCAATTCGGCAATCAGATTAATTTAGTAATGAAAACTTTAGGTCGAATTTTATTCTGTGATTGTTTTTTTTTGTTTTCACTCGTCGCGAGACTAACGAATGAAGGAAAGCGATTTACAATTTTCTGATTGCGATATTTTCCTTTGGATTTCCTTGGCTCATAGAAATATCCTCTTATCATTTTGGTGGAATGCAGTGATCATGCCGGATTGGGGCGCAAAGCAAATCGATGATAAACTCAACGTTTCGAGGTGATTTTCCGATTAATCTAGGCCTGTTCATTTCGACTGTTTCTTTGCAGCGATAACGATATTTGAGAATCCGAAATCAAAAAAGCCTCTCTCTCTTGAAAGCAAAAAAAAAAAAAAAAAAATCATGGACGAATTTTCAAGCTTGCACTCATGTTGGAAAAATCCGTCTTTGGTCCTTAGAAGATATCTGTAAATCTTCAAAAATGGAACGATGTTTGAATAGTCAAATTCTCTCCCTAATACTTATCCTTAACATATATTTGGTGATTGTTCATATAAGGAACCTCTCCATCAACTAATTATTTTTCAGTCCTTCTCTCTCTCTCTCTCTCTCTCTCTCTCTCTCTCTCTCTCTCTCTCTCTCTCTCTCTCTCCTCTCTCTCCCCCAGACTCTTTCTCTCTGCTACACGCAACCCAGATTAAATGATGAAAGTTTAAAGGCCGACGCCACTAATGGAAAAGACTAATGAAAAAAAATGACGAAAAAAAAAACACTACCGATTTGACCCTCGTTCGTTCAGTAATTTTGAGAACTAACCGATTTTAATATAAGATCAAAAAAAAAAAACCGAATTTAATATGATGATACGAAAGTAACTTCTTCAAAACTAGCTTTTAAAAAAAAGCCATTATTTTTTTTCTCATTGTATTCTTGGTCTAAAAAAAAGTAAGCCAGCTCTGTTTAATGGACTGATATGCATAGGTATGTAAAAAAAAAAAAAAAAAAAAAAAAAACACTACATTACTTACTCTCTCTGTAAATGAGCTCCAGCGTCCATCGACAAACAACCAGCACCGCCACCGAATCCGTAGCCTTTTGGTCCATATTTACGTCCGTGGCAGTTCTTACAGAACAGTTCCTTTTCGTGCTCTGTGCAATTTGTCGAGTCAAGAGCCTTGTTGCACATACCTTTGGTAGAAATGTTTCCATTAGAGCAAGAATTATTAATATTTAAGAGAATTTTCGACGGAATAGAAAAATCTACGATAACACGATATCAATAAAGTATGGGTTCCTCACACCTGGACACACATATGTAACGGGTCAAATTTGTCCACAAATAATTGGGAAAAAAAAAATTTTTAAAGCATAATTATTGCATTCACAACATGATTATAAATCGTTGAACTTATTATGTGGGGATAAATTTGCCGCTTATGCGTTTAAAAATTTAAGATAACAGACTCGAAATGTTCCTCAAAATGACCTAATTTCATGGGACGTCCAAGTAGGCGTTCCCCATTATGTAAGCGCTACCGTGAGGAGATGGCATCTATTTAAACATATACATATGTATGTGTTTATTTGATCCCTTCATATTTCGTTCGCTCAATCGAAAAGCTTTTTGCTTCTATTCCCCATTTCTTATATAAATATAAAAATATGTATAATTGTCGGTATTGTATATAAATACAACAATAAAGTTTTCCATAATGGGCAGAAAGTTTTTGTCCGCCCATAAGAGATCATATTCACTTCATCATTAGAATCAGATGAAATGCTTCAAATTTCGGTAACTCTATATATGAGAGTGGGACCGAGCCACTCACAAGGGATCCTCCCTCTGTACGTACTACTGACGAGTAGCCTCAAACGAGACGGATCAAAGTTTATGAGAACTTTTTCACTCTCTGCTGAAATTTTTCCATTCTCATATGAATTTGCATAATACATATATATGTATGTATGTATGTATGTACATACATAATCAAAGATCGGTTGTAATATTTGAATTTTGAAATTATGAAAATTTATCGCAATAGCTCTTCTTTGAAAAAATGATTTCAAGATGCCAGAACGAATTTAGAATTTTATTAATAGTCCTAACACAGTTCAGCGTGTGTCTTATGTGTAAATGCGCATACACATACATACATGCATATGTGTTCGATGTGCTCGTACACACACACACATATACAATGTATGTGCGAATATAGAATGGTCGAATATACATACATACTGTATGTGCAATACATTGAATGTGCACACATACATATATGCACATATTGCTGTGTGCACATGTGTAGAGGCATACATGCACATACATGTGCCATTCTAATGTAAGTCAGATAAACAAATGCATTGCATGAGGATAGCGCTGAGAGCATGAGAAAAATTTTTGTGTAGGAAGAAGCCTGTATGTAGAATATTTCGAGCAAAAAAAAAAAAAACAAAAAGAAATGAAGAAACCTATTTTTAAATAGGAGACGCCGTTTGAAGAGAACTCTTATGCCATAGAATATGTATTTTTTGGTTTTTGCTCTTGCTGTTCTACTTGGTATATATTTTATATGATGTGAGCGTAGAAACGCAGAAAATTATAAATAGAAACTTTTTTCTAACATTTGAATGTTATGTAGGTAATGAGAATCAATTAATTACATATACATTTGCAATAAACCGAAGAAGATGGAGGAATTTGGAAAACTGGAAATTTTAAAGTTCCACAAAACCGATTCTGTTCGGTTATACATACGTAAATGATCGTATTTGAAGGGGTTTTTTTTTTTCTTTTTGAATTGAATATGATTTCATCAATTATTTAATTTATTGAAGCAAATGAAAAAGTTCTTCCAATTGATGGTACAGTGGAGTCGACTTGATGCCAATGGGCGATCCTTTTCTACTTTCAAATCAGTGTAATTGGTTAGAGGATTTCGAACGCTTTGACAGGATTTCCCTTCTTCAGAGGCTCACACATTCATGAGAGTGATACTTTGTGAGGAGTTTCCTGAAAGGCTTTTCTATGTTTATTCCATTGATACGAAGGGTTCTGATGATGATGATGATGATGATGATGGTAGTTTATGTAACTAATAGTTGAAGTCATCATCAAGTCATAAATACGTCCCACCCACTAAACCGATTCTATGCTAATGTTGGGCTCGCGGCTTGTCATTTAATTTCTGCATTAACTTACCGCATTTGAAGCATGTTTTGTGGAACTTGTAGCCACCAGCAACACGTTCTTCGGCGGCGTACACTGATTTACCACACTTTGGGCATTTTGGGGTTTCAACTGGTGTGAAAGGCATTTTTTCTGCAATAAGTTACGTACATGATTGTATGAATAAGAACGTTCATTTGTTTTAACACGATCTCAAAATATTATCGACTGCCAATTTTTTACATTGAAAAAAAAAAAAAAAAAAAAAAAAACAATTTTAAAAAAAAATTTTTAAAATTAAAAGAAAATATTTTTTTTTAATTCCTAAACAATAGGTTAACGCTTGATTATATGACAATTGATGTTACTTTGGTATTTCAGTCGGAACTCATGAGAAAGCGTATAGATACACAAGCATGAAATCGCATTTAATGTCCTGTGATAAGCACTAAAGATTTTCACAAACGAAGAAAGACGCCTTTTTTCATTTATTAAATATCATATATATATATATATATATACAAGCGATATATATGCATATATATATGTGCGTGATTTTTGTTGTTTAATCCTTTGCTTTCGGTTAGAATTATGCCAGTTTTTGTACCTTATTTGGCTGATATTTGCACAGAAACAAAACTTAAACGAACACGTTCGGAGTACTATGATAATGTACTTTTCCTTGATTAGCAACGATTTCGAATGAACTGGAGAGCGGCCGTGCACTGGTAGTCTATATTTGTGAGTGCACACGGCACAACCAAATTTCATACATATTAACCGATAAGGATGGCTATATATTGTGTTATGCCTTTTTTTTCGATTTTTTGTTTAGATTTTTGTTTTGTTGTTTTTTTATTTTTTATTTTTTATTTTTATTTATTTTTTTTTTTTTTTCAAGTCTTCCTCCTCGGATAACACTTTTTACGTTGCTACGCAGTTGGTCTAACGTTGGAAGAAGTAAAATAGCGATCGTTCTCAATAGAAAAGAATTTTGAAATTCATTCGCACCTATGGAATTTGCATTGCCGCTGGCGGAGAGTTGATGCAACCACCTTCGCCTTTTCTTCAAACGATTCTAATTAAGAATAAGAAAAAGCGAAAAGTCCAAATGTATTCGTGAAAAGTCGGCATAGCATTTTCTTTCTTCTTCCTACATAAATTGTTTGATTGTCGGAATGTACGGAACGGCTACGTTCGCGAGACCAACATATGCCAACAAATGTTTGGACATATGCAAATACATATGCTTACATATATACATATGGACAACGACAACATCGATATTAACATATATACGTTTATATTTATATAGATCGTTCCACAATGTGATGTGTATGAATAATTTTCTATTTATATTTTTCTAGTATTTTTACACACCCGCATCAAATATTGCTCAAAAATTTCAATATACGTTCATATTTATAAATATATATATTTGTGTATACATATATATATATATATATTTAATATATCTGTATGTTTAAATATAAATCTTTTTTATGATTTCGTCATTGACAGGAACCATTGACAGCGGCAATAAAATACACGCATGAGTAATTTCTTTCGAAGATAGGAAAATATTACTCTTTGATAATTACATGAAAATCTCTGATAAAAAATATAAAAAAAATCTTTTATTACTTTAAATTTACGAGAAAAGAATTGCAAAAAATAAATAAATAAAAAACAAAAATCAGAAATTATCTCCGCGTTTTCAGAAGTCTTCCGAATTCAAATTCAATTTATTTATTTTTTTTTTTTTTGGAATCAGCATGGCAACACGGCTGCTATATTTCATATTGAAACCCTAAAGCAATACTCAAAAGATCCCTCACACATTGTTCGTGATAATTTGGGGTTTTTCCGTTCCAAGTTTCGAAGATATTCGAAATGCTATTGCAAATTTTAATATAAATCAAATTTTTGGAGAATGTCCTGAGCCCAAGAATGTCGTCCACCATTTTGAAACTTAATCATGTACATTCAAGTTTTACCTTTCTTACGGTTAAATGTAACGCAAAGTTTATCGGAAATTTATCGATTAATTTGGCGCTTTTATAATATATATGTGAAATTCTGGCAGCATTTTATAGCGATAGGATACAAACAAACAAACAAAAAATACCTGCATATGAGCATACCCACGTATGAGCAACGCCATTTGCATGCAGTTGAGTACGACTTAACATTACGTATACGCTTAGTATCATTTTATGGAAGAATGCGTTTTTGGTGGGCGATGCGAAGAGGTAAAAAAAAAACTCAGTTGGAAAATAAAAATTTTTGACAGCACATTGTCACGACTCCTTGGGTGTTTCAAACTTCCATTTACTTATCTGCAGTTTCAGGGCATTTTCGAAATCAAAGTGTAAATTTTTTCATTTTCTTTCAACTTTTTTCATTTTAAAAACCATTTTGCTATTAAAAAGGTCCCATTAACATGTATTTCTCTTACTTTTTTTTGGCGTTATAACGTCTATTAAATCGATGATAGGACACTCAAATAGCAAGAATCTGCCGACGGCGAATTAAATGTGCGATCAACATGTTTACCGTTCATTTTACGCGACAACAAAGTTGGGTTGTGGGACAGGGACGCACGGGGAAGATAAAAAAAAAAACTCTCCCATACCACATTCTCATGAGAAAGCAAATCGTCTCAATCGTCTCTTCACAAGCAGATAAGGCGAAAATATGCAAAAGGTACACAACGTCCAAATACAAATTAACGTATGGCTATGGGCGCACACACAAATTCAGACATGTCACGCAATCGACGGACAAGCGCGGGACTGCCGAAAAACAATCAGAATGAAAAACACTTCTGGCAGAATTTCTGAAGATTTTTTGGGACGTGATGAAGCAAGGACGTGCGTAAGTCATCATCACCATGACCGTCATCATCACCATCATCATCACCATCATCACATCATCACCACCTCACCATCACATTATCATCATCATCACCAACATCATCACCTTCATTATCACCATCATCAACAACATCACCATCATCATGACCAACTTCACCATCATCATCACCATCGTCATCATCATCACCATCATCAACACCATAATCATCACCATCATCATTACAAACCTCACCATCACCAACCTCACTATCACCATCATCATCATCATAACCATCATTACGAACCTCACCATCATCATCAGCATCATAGTCATCATCACCATCATCATCATCATCGATAGTTTCGATTATCGATAATTTTGACAGTCGATAATTTTGATAATCGAAAGATGAATTTTCGGGCGGCTCGGATCTAAATAAAGGGATTTTTAGGAATCTGTCCATTTCAAAAAGAACAAAGCCCTCTGTCACCGCCTGCACCACCTTTCCAATGCTAAAGTAAATGTCCATGAATCAAAACTATCGATAGTCTTCAAAAACCATCGATGTTCATCCATCATAAAATAAATAAAACAAAGGCATAAATAAGTAAAAAAAAAAACAAAAGCGGTAGATTTGGACTTAGCGTTGTTGAAAGTGAAAATAGTGGTAGATCTACCATCAAAGTGGTAGAAGTCCGAGCACTGACAGGAATCGAAAATATTTATGAAATTGATTTTGAAAACTTTAATAAGCAACTTTAATTTAAAAATTGAAGTATTACTATTATTTTCTATTTTATACTAATAAAAATCGACAACAAAAAAAAAATTACAAAATGAGACCTATTTTCTAACTTTTAAATTAATAAGTCTTAGTGGAGGGAGTTTCAAAGAAAACTATCGTCCGTAAATTGACTTTACAGACACCAATTTTTTATCAAATCTGCAATGAATTCTCTACAAAACCGTGGTATATCTGTCTAACTTTATTTGTGTTCTTGGCCAGGAAAATTTGGATTTTAAAACGAACTTCAATTTCAAAGGTTACAGTTTACGGGGCCATGGCCTACCCGGTCCACTCTTTAATCTTATTAAATGGATCTTCTATAAGCCCTTAAGCTGTGTTTAAAAAAAAAAAATTAAGAAATCAATACCCATGCCCAACAATTGAATATTCTATCAAGGGATTTTTTTCAAGCTCGTTTCAACTATCCAAAAGAATTTTATTTACAGTTTGCATCACACTTGAAACCCTTTCAATCGGGAGAATCTCATAAAATAAAGCATCGGCCAATGTATTCAAGAAGTGTTGGCTGGCAAACAGCACATTGCATACCCTCTATATAGGATATTTTTGCTCCTTGGATGAATTCCAGAAAGAAAGCCGTTCTCTAAAAGATATGAAATTCAATCGTCAAGGCAACTCGACTCTTTCACTAAGTTTCTAACTACTTATATAAAGACAGACAGAAGGTTAGGTCGGGCGCAGCTTCCAGTGGCACTGTCCATTTCTGTACACAATTTGAATGTTCTATCTCGAATGGTTCTGGACTATCAAAAAAGCATTTCACCGTCGTTTAACTTAAAACAAAAAAAAAAAACATAAAAAAATTTCTCTCGTTTCAAGAAAGCATCGATCTTCTTAGCTAAAGACCTAGAACAGGTGTTTAACCGTAAGAGGCGGAAAGATGAAAAGTACTAAAAATAAATTCAAGCAATTCAGTGAACACCAAATAAATCTTAAAAAAAAAAGATTAATTTCCACAGAAAGTTAAGAAATAATTAACCCCCTTAAGCCCAAAATCCAACATTGCGAGAGCCCGAATGCGAGAGCCCGAGACGAGACGCACACAAATTTCAATACATTCAATCATATGGTTCAAGCTCCAATGTATCGCACTGCGAGACATCGTAGCGAGAAAATTTTGAAAAATTGAATATTTCTCGTTGCGAGGCAATTTGACAGGTTAATGATGTAGATATTTTTTGAGTACTCGCTATTGGGTACTCGTTTAAACTAATAAAACGAAAACTGTTCACTGTTCCGTAAAAAAGAGCTTTTAAAATATTTCGCGAGCTTTGGTTCATTTTGAAAATTTTTTGAAAATTTTGAATTAAAATTTAAACTCAAGTGATAACGTATAATTTTTATGAGTACTCGGTACTCGTTAGATTGGTACTCGGTTCAAATATTGCATTACTAGAAGCGAAATTATGCTTTCATCTGCGTGACGCAAAACTCTCATTGGAGATTGAAATGCGTCACGCAAAATATTTTCGTGACGTCGCGCACTCTCGCATCGGGCTCTCGCAGTATTGGATTTTGGGCCTTAGAACCACAAAAAAACACGCTTTTAACTTCCAAAACTAACAACAATTTAACCCACAAAAACAAAACAAATTTTGAGTGTGGCAAACATATCGTACATACATATGTAGGTACTTCCTTGTCCCGTCTTATTTGAAATTGTTATAATTAAATAAAAAAACACAATCCGTTTAACTAGCTCGCAGAAGGTTAAATATCTTGAAGACAACAACTTTTGAGCACCGAAAAAAAATAACCAAAAAAATTTGGAAATTGTCTTTAAGAAACCAAAAATGAAATAAATAAAAAAAAAATTATTAAAAAATAAAATAAAATGTTTATACTAAGGAAACACAAGTCTCAGTTCGTCGGTTGAGTAATTTCTATTTCTTGCGCGGAAAATTAATTTAAAAATTCCAAAGCTCGTTAGTATTTTTTATGGTGTTTAACCCTTTCGAGACATGTGATACAATACTTTACGAACTTTTCAAACATTTCCCTCTGCAACTGACGTGGTCTAAATTTAACATTATAACTGACGTGGGATCTTACAGACATCTCATCTCTAAACTTATTTTCCTCTTGAAATGCCTGACCGGCTTGTTTTTGGCGTTATTTCTTATAAGAGTAAATCGTTTTCAAGCGATAAAAGGATAAAAAGGTTAAATAGGCATTTTGTTCAGAGAGTTCAGCGATCGTAATTTCGAGTTTAACAAATGCACGCAAAATTCTCTGTTTTTCGGGGTCTGTCAGAATATGACGTCAGCTGCAGAGGGTTAACATAATTGAAGCGAAGCCGCGAATAACGTTGCAAGTGACAAATTTCACTCTTTTTTTTTGCAAAATTTCCATGCCAGTCACTACTAACAGTCCTTTAACCCTCTAATGCCACAATTTTTTTTTTTTTCAATGAAAAGCTCAGATATGACTAATTTTGGGTAGAAAAACACGAATCTGAAATTATTATTATAAGTTTTTTTTTTTTGGTAATTTGTTCCAAAAAAGTCCGTCTAGAGACGGAGCCAGGAATTAGAGGGTTAATATTCCGAAGTGTTGAGAAATTTCCAAAAGTTGACCAAATAAGAGCTCCTTTGTGATAGCTATAAGGGCTAGAGAATTATTGAAAGTAAAATTCCAGAAAATAGTTTCAAATTATTTGTCGTTTACAACGTTATTCGCGACTCCGCTTCAATTGACGAATTATAGAGTCTCAAGAAGTATGCAGAGCATAATATCATTTTAACCCATTATTTCTTATACCTAATTACATATTTATTAATTTTGAATGTTTGAATATGCGTCTCAAAAAGGTAAAGCGAAATTTTACCGAGCCGTCTAATACACATTTGTGCCTATTAGCTTCGAAATTATTTATTCATGCATATACATACATACATATATATGTATATATTTTCGTTATTTTTATTTTAACATCACAATATGTTTGTCGTCGCTATATGCTTGGACGTTTCTATCTATCGCAGTCTCTGAATGTTTCCAGATACATATGTATGTAGGTATGTATATATCGACGAATAATAGCGAACTCTGCTCGTCTCATTGTCGCAGGTGATCTAAGAAATTTCAACAACACAGAATACATACATGCATACATACGTAGATAAATTTTTATAAAAATATCTACTGGCTTCCGAGTTTTATTATAAAGAACAAATTTTTAGGCCGGACTTCACCAAGGTATATTTAATAAATACGCCTTGGATTTCACCAAGCTATTTAAATGAAACTTAAATGAAAATTTACTTTATTTTCATATGAAATTTGACAATTCATTTCATTTAATTTTCAGTTAAATAGCTTGGTGAATTCGGGCCTTAGTTACATAAAATTAAATATTCATTAAAACAGTTTTTTTTTCGCAACAAATCAAAAATTCATATATGTACATACCTACATTTTCTTTCGTCCAGTTCGCCCTCTGCTAGCTCGAATACATATGTACATACATTCATATGCATGTTTATGTATGCTACACAGACAAATTCTGAAAAAGAAATGAAAAAAAAAATGAAAAAAAATAAATTGAAAATTTCCCAGTAGAAAATGTCAAGCGGACATCCGCGATGACATCCGAATGGAAAACGAGACGCACCAACTCCCTTTGCAAAGGATTCGCGCAGTTAAATCTCTACACAAATGTCATTGCGCTTCACGTCGGACAAACTCATCGGCGCGGATCGAGAAAGTCCGCCGGACGCGCTGCATGACTTTGTCACCCAAGAGGGTGAGATTCGCGCATGCCCTTTTCTCTCTAAATGTCTATGTATAGAAATCATTTGTAACCCTCTTCGTGTCTTCACTTTGTACATTCCGCACATTTCTTTTAAATCCTTTTTTTTACAATTATTGTTTGCCTCAGTAAGAAATCGAACTCTTAATGTTCGGATTGTTAGATGCGCACGCAATCCACTACGCCGCGACATGTTAGTACATGAACCGCACCCATCTACGATGCCATTGTTACCCAAGGTGTCATGCGTGACAATGCCACATACATATGTACATATGTATATGTATGTCCCGGCGAAATCGCTGATGACTTTGTCCAGCAGGAGATATTTTTCTACTGGGTTATAGTCACAATACCACACACATTGACTTTATATACACACATACATACATACAAGCCTAGATATGGATATTTATATTTATGTATACTTTATTTTGTAAGCGCAAGGAATCTCTTATAAACGAGGCCCATTCAGACCATGCCCATTAAAACGACATTTTCGGATTACAGCAGCCCATACACTGTCCTGCAAAATTATCCTTACAAATTTTAAGTACAATTTTCGAAAAATGCCCTAGCACTGTTGGTATCTCTAAAAGTGAACGGATCAATGAAAATCATCGTACTTGTTCTTATTCATGTCTTTTCAAGTCTAAGTCTCTATACTCAATTTTCTTAAGACTTGTTGTCGACACATTTATTGAGGATTTTAAACTTGTCTAACCATTTTTTTCACTCTTGTTTTTGAAGCCAATTTAAAATTTTGACCAAATATAAAATTCAATAAATGGTCATCAAAATGCCCATCAGACCTATGGAAGGCATTAGTTGAGATGCAGATGCTTCACGTGAGCGAGTCGTATTCGAGCTGTTATCTGAATATGGACCCTCAATGGGTGACAAAACATTCCTATTGGAATATAATTTAACAGGTTGGCTGATAAGTCCCCGGTCTGACACATAGATGGCGTCGCTAGTATTAAATGCATATTATTTTTATATAGTGGCAACCTTCAAATGATTCGTGTCAAAATTTGACGTCTGTAAGTCAATTAATTTGTGAGATAGAGCGTCTTTTGTGAAGCAACTTTTGTTATTGTGAAAAAAATGGAAAAAAGGAATTTCGTGTTTTGATAAAATACTGTTTTCTGAAGGGAAAAAATACAGTGGAAGCAAAAACAACAATAATTGATTGGTATGCAAAATTCAAGCGTGGTGAAATGAGCACGGAGGACGGTGAACGCAGTGGACGCCCGAAAGAGGTGGTTACCGACGAAAACATCAAAAAAATTCACAAAATGATTTTGAATGACCGTAAAATGAAGTTGATCGAGATAGCAGAGGCCTTAAAGATATCAAAGGAACGTGTTGGTCATATCATTCATCAATATTTGGATATGAAAAAGCTCTGTGCAAAATGGGTGCCGCGCGAGCTCACATTTGACCAAAAACAACAACGTGTTGATGATTCTGAGCGGTGTTTGCAGCTGTTAACTCGCAATACACCCGAGTTTTTGCGTCGATATGTGACAATGGATGAAACATGGCTCTATCACTACACTCCTGAGTCCAATCGACAGTCGGCTGAGTGGACAGCGATCGGTGAACCGTCTCCGAAGCGTGGAAAGACTCAAAAGTCCGCTGGCAAAGTAATGGCCTCTGTTTTTTTGGGATGGGCATGGAATAATTTTTATCGATTATCTTGAGAAGGGAAAAACCATCAACAGTGACTATTATATGTCGTTATTGGAGCGTTTTAAGGTCGAAATCGCGGCAAAACGGCCCCATATGAAGAAGAAAAAAGTGTTGTTCCACCAAGACAACGCACCGTGCCACAAGTCATTGAGAACGATGGCAAAAATTCATGAATTAGGCTTCGAATTGCTTCCCCACCCACCGTATTCTCCAGATCTGGCCCCCAGCGACTTTTTCTTGTTCTCAGACCTCAAAAGGATGCTCGCAGGGAAAAAATTTGGCTGCAATGAAGAGGTGATCGCCGAAACTGAGGCCTATTTTGAGGCAAAACCGAAGGAGTACTACCAAAATGGTATCAAAAAATTGGAAGGTCGTTATAATCGTTGTATCGCTCTTGAAGGGAACTATGTTGAATAATAAAAACGAATTTTGACAAAAAAATGTGTTTTTCTTTGTTAGACCGGGGACTTATCAGCCAACCTGTTACGACAAAATGTAACGCTTCTTTTCTTTCCAAGACTTTAGCCGAAATGCTTTATGGTTTTAGAATAGTTCAAATACTTATAAAAAATATATATACAGGGTGTTCCATACTCAATGGATCAAAAAAAAAGGAGGTGATAGGGGAACCCATACAAGCAAAAAATTGTATGGAAAGGGGGGCTAATCTTGCACTCGTAAGGAGCTAGAGGCGCAGAAAGAATTCGACTAAATTGGTGAGCATACTTTTAGGCGGATATGTAAAACTAAAACACTATACAGAAATTTTTAAATTTCTTAGATTTTTCTTTTTCTCATGCTGCCTAAAAGTGTGCTCATAAAATTTGATTAAAATAACTTTTCTGGGAGTCAAAAATACAAAATAATTATTTTCAAACCTTAGTTTTGCATTGATTGTGAAACTTTTTTTTAGCAACCATGGTATCAAATTGAAGAGAAAAACTCAAAGTTTTCGAAAACAGTAAAAAAAAGAGGCTCGATCGTATTTCTTTTGAATTAAATCACTTTAAAAGCCAAAATTACACTATTTTAGGCTTAGATGGTAGTACCAGAGAAAACGGAGTTGAATTATTTAAAATCATAGTATGCAGTGTTAACGGAAAACCGCCAAGCTTTTCATATCATATTTGATTTTGAATTTACGGCCTGTAAGTGAGGAGCACCAGTGAAAAAACCAAAACATTGTTTTTTGCATGTAACTCTTCAGGGGTGCATTTGCGACCCCCCTGCCCTACGATTTTTGGTTCATCTGGAGCCCCCCTATCACCTCCTTTTTTTTTATCTATTGAGTATGGAACACCCTGTATATGTATATGTATATAAAAAAAGAGAAAAAACCACAACGGCTGGCTGCTTTAATCATAGTTCTATCTAATCATCTTGTGGAAGACAACGAGAAAAATCTTTTTTTGTAGCGTATCTGTATGTATACCCAGACACACGAACCCATTTCTAAGCGATTCGGGGCATTCTTTCACTGTGTGCATATATGAGGTAGGAAATTTTTTCAAAATGAAGTACATTTAACACCTACGCTATTGCTCATGTTATGTTCATGAGTTTTTAAGCCACTATATTTAGATAACATTTGTATTGTCATTCGGAATAAATTTCGAGGCAGGACCATTAATATTTTCTTTAAATAGGAAGTGAAAGGTATTTTACATTCCAGCAATTACATTAGGCAAAAATAAATAAATACAAATTTCCTTCTTATAAAAACATAAGCGCTAATAGTTTTCTAAATATAAATATTCTATGACGATAGAAAATCCGTATTTTTCTCTATCGCTGGTCTATGCGGTTTTAATTTTTCCCGGGCCCCATGGGTATTTAGAGCAGCATTACTATTGCCAGTTTTTTTAGGGGAATATTCCCCTGAATGTCTGAAAACAAAGCTTAAATTCCCTAAAATTTAATTATGAACTCTTCTAAAAACAAAAACTTGGTTCCATTAGGTCCCATCGAAACTTCACTGAACACTATTTTGGCCTAAGACTCCACTAAAGATCATTTTTTTTTTTTTAATTTAAGGGATATTCCCCTAAACTGGCAACAGTGGGAAGCATGCTTGCTCTACGTTCGAAAATATGGCAGATCCTACAGACTGCTCCCCATTTTCGGCCTCAATTTGGAATATCCCGCCGGCATATAAATAACTCTCTATACTTTACAAATATTTAGAAAATGGCTTTTTCCTTTTTTTTATTCATCAATACCGCAAACTAGAATTATTTTTTTATTACTGCCATAACAAAGTGGCATGAATATATTTCGAAAGGGAGAAGGGTTTTTTGGGAAAAGTTTTTTTCTTCAAGAAAATGTAATACTGTTTGTGCAGAATTTTTTAAAGAAAATGCCAATATTTTTGTTTGGCAAATTTCAAATATCCCACCTTACAAGAAGTCCTTTGGCAACGCTGACCTAATAGCAATTCTCGGTTGTACTTCGTGTTCTAGATTCGCCAGATATATCTGTAGATCGAAGAATTCCTCCTAATTTTTTTTTTTTGATTCCAATTAAATTTGGAGCGAAATAATTTCTCAATTCTATCAAGAAGCATCGGTCCGTCGCACTCCGATTTAAACTGTTGCTGTACCACATACATAATCCTACTTATTCGGGGCTTTATTTATTTTCAGCTTTTCGTTCAATTGAATTCCAAGGTATATCGACAGCAATCAGAATCTGCAACAATTGTGATCAAATAGTTTTATGAAAACTATAAAATTCTTTTATTTTTATCAAAAAATATAGATTGTATGATATTTAAGTAATTATCTTAGTTGGTGTTTTGCATAACACTGTGCATCATCATATTTAAGGTTTTCTATTTTTCTTATTTGCATATTTTGATTTTAGAAGACAAGCCGTTTTTAGTAACTTAAGCACTCAATAAATCTATACACCTTTCAAATATACATTTAACTATACGAAGAATGGAATCTAATATAATATTTATATAACACAATTGGTTGATTTGAATTGTATTTCTAAAAATTGGAAATTGTAATATAACATATATAAATTGATAGTAAAATTCTAATTCTAGAAGCTGTGATTGTGTAACAAAATAATCTTAACATATTTGAAAAAAATTTTAAACAGTTTTTTTTGGGGCGAAAATTTAAACAAGAAAATGTAAATGCATTATTATGATTTATACCAAATTGACTTGTGTGTGACCGACTTAATATAATAAATATTCATTAACAATTTTATATATTCAGTATAACTTCATTATAACATTAACTATGTATATTTAGAACAATTTCCATTTTTAAGGCTTTTTAAAATATTATGCAATTCTCTCGATGTATTCAATATAAGGCTTAGGTTTTAAGATCAATTATAGGGAATATTTAGGCTTCACTATCCGATGACGATGATTCACTTGATCCTTCTTGAATAATTTGTTTAAAGTCCCTTACTTTGATCTTTTGCGGAACAATTTGCAATAAAAATTCCAGATATTCTTTCTTTTGAACTATATCAGCCAAGTGCGCATATTTGACATTACGGCTTCCATCCTTTATGTTTTCATATGTATCTTTCGTTAGCTGCTGAATAAACATTTCCTAAAAAAAAAAATAATAAAATTCTTAAATAATTTCTTCCGTAGAAAAAGAAAACCGAAATCCGGATTTTTATATGTTGCTTTTGACAGCAGATTTTTGTTAAAAGCTCGTACAGTCGTCTGAACGTAATTATGAGAAATCGCAACTATCCGAAGCAATAATGTGCAAAGCCTGACGTAACCCATACCCATAACATTCCCCTAATCACATCATATCAGAAAATCAAGGCAATCGTGATTCGTCCATCCGTTTTTCAACGAACTTGAATATAAAAAATATTTATGTCCCTCAAACGCGTAGATACATACGCGGGAATTCAAAAAAATGAATTCTTCGTGCATTTTACAAAATCCTGTAATTCACGGAATGCCGTCATATCAATTACCATCAAAAATATTTAACTCACCGTTGATTTAGCCATTAAGAATAACACTTCATTTGTAATTTGACCGGTATCCAAGGAACTCTTCATAATGGTACGTATGCGACCAAGTGGGACAGCTGTCGCTGCTGGGCCTTTTTGATCAATTAAATTATTTTCGACATCCGTTTGACCTTTAGAATGGGATTGGTTTTTAATGATTTCTGCAGAATTTTTCATTTGGATTTCCTTCGATCAAATTTGAGTAAACAATTAAACAAAACAAAAAAAAGAAACAACCAAGCAACGCTATAAAAAAAAAGCAAGCCGCAACGCATCTAGTGATGTGCGTTTTTACTCAAGTACTTATTTATCGAAATTGAAACGAATTTTTAAGGGCCACATAAACATTCAGTCTGAAAAAGAGGATATGTGCGATACACCGACACATGATGTTAAATGTATGGGTAAAAGTACATCAACACGTACATGGGTGACTGATCAGTTAGACCGATTGTTTATGTTAAGGCGCTTTAGAATTGCTCACAACTGACCAAACAATTAAAGATTGACAAATGGAAAAATATAAAAGCGCCAATGCAATTTAAAAAAAAAGAAGCCAATGTGCCTAAAAAGGAGCCAACATTTATTTTATGTTTAAAAAACACAAATTTTATGATAAGCATTAGGTCCGCTTGATCTAAAGCTGCACTTTTAGCTTTTAATTATGAATAACTAAGATTTTTTGAAGTGTTTGAATGGAAAAATTTTTTGCTTTGACTTAGTTATTGAGTAATTTTACTCTTGGCGTAAGAAAGCCAAAAACAAGACCATATTTGAGTGATTCCTGCCATTATTTTATCATTAAAATTCAAACTTTGGTTTAAATTTTTCCAAACGCCTCAAATACGACCTTTAATAAAAAAAAAAAAAATGAACTGAGTCGAGCACTGTTCACAAATGTGCTTCGTTAAATAATCGCAAGGCAACTCAAATGTTCACGCACTGTTGGAAATTGGTTTTTTCACGCAGCTGACGCAACGTCAAACGTTCTGCAGCTGACGCGTAATTGGAAATGAGGCTTTATTTTTATTATACCAAAGGTGCGGTTATTTTGATTCAGTCGGCGGAACAAACGACCGTCAATAAATATAATATGAAGCCAAGTTACTCGGAGAGGCGAAAATACAGAGACTCTGACGATGACGAGGGCTCGCAAAAGAGTCCTTTTACAACGCCAACGAAGCGACGAAAAAGAGAGCAAAATCACGCCGCGAAGGCACATACCGAATCTTTTATCATGAAACTATTCGATCGTAGCTTGGACTTGTCGAAATATGGCGAGAAGACCCCCCTATATCCCATATGTCGTGCTTGGATTGCCAATCAACCTAGGAATAATAGTTTGGGGATCATCAAGGAACGGAAACAACCTGTTCGAGAAAACAACGGAGCAGAACTATCGACGAAACTGCAACGGGGAGAGAATTTTATCATAAGTGGATTGCCAGCTCCACTTAATTTGGAAATAACAGAGAAAAAAGAGGTCTGCTCGGAAAGAGAACCGGATTTGGATGCCTTGGACAAAGCCATGAATAAAGCGAGTTCTATAGACGACGAAGACAATCCTCCAAGCGATGATGATTTGGAAAAGACACGAATCGAAATGTTGAAACAGCATAAGGAAGAATGGAAGAAAATAAGGAGAAAATCTAGACAACTATCTAAGCACTTCGACAAACGATACGAACTCAATCAACTGATAATAAAGAAACTATTTAAATCAATTTAAATAAAATGTAAGTTCGGTGTACTTTATTTTGATGTTCAATACATTTAACTTGATAAATTACTATTTATATAGCGAAAGTAGCAATCCATGGGTACTGAATAAAAGAAATTAAAAAAGGCTTTTAATAAAACTGATTGGGATTGGATCAAATGTGTACCGGACATACCGGCGTGAGTTTATTCGCTAGTTTCTATTTTCCGTCTGTTCTACACCGTAATTCGACAAATTCTTTGTCATTTCACGTGAAACTATTCGCCTATTTTATCTTGCCGAACGCTAGCGGAAACATGCAATTCTAAAAGCAGAAAAAAATGTATATACCTACAGTCGACTCTCGTTCATTCTAACCTGCGATCCTGCGGTCCAGATCTTTTGGATATGATCAGCCGGTTCCAGAAGAAGAAAATCAAATGCCATAGAGTCAAACAGCGGATATGGAAATGTAAGGTGTGTTAATAGACTTCGGAGACTTGACGTCGCATTCAAACTCAAGTTTAATTCAAAACAAGCGTAGATACGAGCCACCTGAAAATTGTAACTCAACTCCTCTTCCCTTAAATAAGAATCTGAAAATTTCTACAAATGAACTAGAATCATAATGATTCTGACATTTCCAAAAGGCAAGCTTGGTCTCTCAACTTTTGCCGAACAATTTTCTGAGCATTTACTTGAACTTGAATTTCTTGTTTTTCTTCCCTCTTGCAATAAAATACGAAGCGACGCTGTAAACATTTTTCACTTTTTGAAAAACTGCGATTTTTTTAACCCTGCTGGTGCCTTAGGACCATTTGGTCCAAAATGCAATTTTTTTGTGGCCAATATCTGGAGATTGATGAAATATATTTTCTTTCAGCCATAACAATCTTCTTGTAAAGAGTTCAAATTCTTATGTTGACCATATATTTTGTATGAAAAATACACCGCGGGCCAAATGTTCCCTAAAGCATTTAGTGTAACTTTCTTAAGCTACCAGCAGGGTTAACGAGCATAAACTATAAAGAGAAGAGGAGGAAAATCTATAGAAACGGAAGCATACAAAGCGATCGGAATAGTTTATTCAAGATAAACAGAAAAATATAAGCTAGAAGAGAATTGAAAGAGTCTGGCGGGTTAAGCAAAGGCATGCGGCATCATGAAAGGAATTTTTAAATTTTGTTGATTTTTCGATAGGCGCCATCTAACAACACTGTGGAGACCACTTTTTAGATTTTTATTTTGAACGGTCCTTGAAATATCCTTGAAAATCCCTTTTTATAAGCCTTTTTTAAAAATTTTATTTCTCAACAACCAATTGAGATAGAGAGACGATCTAAGCAGATTATGTTAGATAATAAAACAAGGAAGCTAAAAAATTTTTTTTAATTTTTACACTGAGAAAAATTTTTGAACAAAACTAAAAAGAAAATTTTGAATATTTTTTTCAGTGTATTCCCAGTTTCGCGCCACTCTATAATTTTTTTTAGAAACACCCCTTAGTATTTACTTTCATTTAAAAGAAAAAAATATTTAATTCAGATGGCGCAGCAGTGTGATATTCAAAAAATTGCAAGTGCACCTATATGCTCCCAGTACTAATATCCAGTACAAATGTGTGCAATATGGTACAAAAACACATCACTCATACGCCATATAGGTGCACTTGCAATTTTTTAATATCACACTGCTGCGCCATCTGAATTAAATATTTTTTTCTTTTAAATGAAAGTAAATACTAAGGGGTGTTTCTAAAAAAAAATATAGAGTGGCGCGAAACTGGGAATACACTGAAAAAAATATTCAAAATTTTCATGACCCTTGCCACTTCCCCTTATTAAATTCATCTTCAGTTTCCATCAAAAATAACGAGCGAAACAGAGTATTTGCTTTATTAATTTTTAATGACAATATTCTTAATAGATTTTATTTAATAAATTATTGGCTACGTAGAAGTCGCATTGATTGGACATATTGTCCTTTCCTTGGGAAATTGTATAGAGAAATGTTTTCCTACACATGAATAAGTATTCTATAAGTACAGCTCGTGTTAAAATTACTTGTGTTGTGAATTAAATTTTATACGAATAAATGAATCCAACCAAAGAAAATTCAAAAAAAAAAAAAAATAATGCCTATATGGGCCTTAACAGCGAATGTTTTATTAGTTAAATGTTGAAAAGTTCCCTTAAATGCTCTCAACTTACATCGAAAGTTTCAAATCAGCGTTCCTTTAACACTTGAAACAATTATGGGCAAAACTTTATGGAAAATTTTCTGCAATTCAAATCATTGATTGATTTTTTGATATGCATGATTGTATAGGATATGATACTATATTAAAATTCCAATACTCTATGATCTGAAAATGTACATATCTCGTTTTGATGGAAATCAAGTTTTAAATTGTGCGCCATTTGAAAAGAGTAGATGGTATGACCCTTAAAATGAACATTTCTACGATTTATATAAATATATGCCAATTTCACACTTGATTAAGTAATGTTTTAATTTTCGAAAATATTTTCAACAACAAACAACTTAGCCATTTACGAACGGAAGACCCTGTATTTAAACGATTTTATAAAAAGAAAAATAAAAACAATAGGCTTTTAACCGGGAACTACTGTGTTAGTTTTGGCTCTTTTAAGAAGAAGAAAAAAGTTAGATAACACGGCAAGTAAAATGCAACTGGAATAAATATACCAATACATAATACTTGGGGCTTCTTTTGTAGCCCTTAAGAAAATAATACAAAAAAACAATATATATCGCGCATGTGCTTCAATAGTGTCACAACTTAAAGTTTACAATATTTCAAGAAAACGCAGTTTAACCGATGCAGTCTCGGTACCATTTGTATGACGAAGAGACTGACATAACTGTTTTTTTTTTTTTTTTTGTTGCGATAACAAAAGCGCAACTATGAGTGTGCAATTAGGTAGACAGATGGCCTGTGAACGCATTCCTTGCATTAACCCCAATTTGACAAATTTTGAATTGCGTCACTTTTAAAGCACATGTGCGGTATATATGTATATACATATATACAATTTAAAAAGGAAGATGTCAGATCTGGAATGAATTCATTCATTTTAGTGTTTCATCATGCATAATACGGATTCCAATATGGAATCCTAAAATTATAAATAAGAAAACTACAAAAAAGAAAGCCACATTTAAGTCATAGACACTGAAAATTTTTGATACCAGCCATAGTTTCATCATAGATTTTTCTCATTTTCTGGCTTAGCTTTAAATTATTTTTTGACCCAAGTCAATATGGAGTTATGCTACTTATATAAGTCTGAAAAGAAAGTTGAGCACTAATGACTGATATGTTTATACATTTCTCTATATTTCAGCCACAAAAAAATTTAATTAATTTAAATGGATTCTAAAATGTATGTAGTAAATGCAATTTGTATTAAAATAGTACAACTCTTCGCTCCAAAAAAAAAAATATATATACTATACCAGCTTATTCTAATTAGAGCTTGTTTTTATACTTTAAATTAATATCATATTTACACAAATATACTTAACTAGTCACCTTTAAGGCGTTTAGTAAATTCAACTTGTTGCATTTCTTTCCATTCTTTTTTTGGTTTCATTCTTTTCAGTTGTCCATCCCAAACTAAATCGACAAGTCCACCTTGTTTAGCTATAACGCTTTTAACTCGATTAGCGAAATCAATTGCTGATTCGCCTTCTTGTCTGTACATCGGAGGCAAGTACCATACATCACATACTATCGCCCAGGATGTCATCATCATGTACAAGTATTGCATCATTGAGTATTTGGAGCTGTTCCAGAACGCATCACCAAATCTTGGATCATATCTAAAAGATGAAATATACAGCATTGGAGTTCCGCAATAAACAAACTAATATAATATTGTATCAAGATTAGTTCGGGGCATAAATATTAATAAATGGCGGTCTCTGAGTTGATATCAAAACGTGCACAAAATACGATAAAGCTTGATTCTCTCATCCCCTCTTCCAATCACATATAAATTAATACTTATATGCAGAGCAATTAGAATATGCTCGAAACAAAATGCAGATACATATGCTTGAAAAATGTTTCACAAGTTTCTGGGAACATTTTTGACAGTTCGAAATTTAAATTAAATTTTAAAAATTTGAATTTAGAATTTAAAAACTTTGCTTGAATTGCTTGTTGTATGTTCCTTACATTATTCTGTCTGGTTAGCATTTTTTAAGTTTTATAAGACCGTTTACTAAGGTCGACTTTTGTTTGCATTTTTGGCTTGAGAGAGTCAATCACTTTTCAAATCAACGTTTAGTTGCACGTTGGCACCTGGACCCTCTCAATCCGTCTGTCCTTCTGTCCGTCTTCTTTGATTTTCCTTACAGGTTGGGTCTTTAGAGGATTAAGTTGATTTGTACCATAATTTGAAAAGAGTACATAACAAAATTGGAAAAATAGGTTACTTGGGATACGTTAGGCATGATTCTGGCCCTAGTTTAATAGGTGCATTATTTGGTGGAAAACGAAGAAGTTTTCTAATGACAAAAACAAAAACCAATCATGTAATTAAAAAAAAATCAATTTATTTTCTTAACTCTGGTTGCAATATACAACTAAATGTTGTTTTATATTTTCAAATGAAAATGATCTTCGCTTTTCTATTAAAGTACCATTATAGCATGAAAATGAACGCTCTACATCTGCGGAGGAGACAGGTGCATACTTAAACAAGCATATCTCAGAAGGGTTAAGGCTTTTTGTGTAGTCTTCAGTAGGCACACAACCTTCATACAAAATACTGTAAATGTCCAACAAGCACTTGTAACCAGAATTCCTCATTGGTTTCTTTTTCTTTCGGCATTTTCAGATGTAAATTTTAACAGTTTTTGTAAAACCAAATTTTCACTTCTCTCGATTTATATTTAAATTTTTTGTCAAAATCAAATTTAAAAAAGTCTACTTTTTCCAAAAACAAGCATTGCATGTATATATAAGCATATTTTGCTTGAAACATGCTAACTGCTTTGAAACATGCAAAAGCATGTTTTTACTAGCTCTGCTTAACAGGTTGGCTGATAAGTCCCCGGCCAAATTTTTTTCCCTGCGAGCATCCTTTTGAGGTCTGAGAACAAGAAAAAGTCGCTGGGGGGCCAGATCTGGAGAATACGGTGGGTGGGGAAGCAATTCGAAGCCAAATTCATGAATTTTTGCCATCGTTCTCAATGACTTGTGGCACGGTGCGTTGTCTTGGTGGAACAACACTTTTTTCTTCTTCATATGGGGCCGTTTTGCCGCGATTTCGACCTTCAAACGCTCCAATAACGACATATAATAGTCACTGTTGATGGTTTTTCCCTTCTCAAGATAATCGATAAAAATTATTCCATGCCCATCCCAAAAAAACAGAGGCCATTACTTTGCCAGCGGACTTTTGAGTCTTTCCACGCTTCGGAGACGGTTCACCGATCGCTGTCCACTCAGCCGACTGTCGATTGGACTCAGGAGTGTAGCGATAGAGCCATGTTTCATCCATTGTCACATATCGACGCAAAAACTCGGGTGTATTGCGAGTTAACAGCTGCAAACACCGCTCAGAATCATCAACACGTTGTTGTTTTTGGTCAAATGTGAGCTCGCGCGGCACCCATTTTGCACAGAGCTTTTTCATATCCAAATATTGATGAATGATATGACCAACACGTTCCTTTGATATCTTTAAGGCCTCTGCTATCTCGATCAACTTCATTTTACGGTCATTCAAAATCATTTTGTGAATTTTTTTGATGTTTTCGTCGGTAACCACCTCTTTCGGGCGTCCACTGCGTTCACCGTCCTCCGTGCTCATTTCACCACGCTTGAATTTTGCATACCAATCAATTATTGTTGATTTTCCTGGGGCAGAGTCCGGAAACTCATTATCAAGCCAAGTTTTTGCTTCCACTGTATTTTTTCCCTTCAGAAAACAGTATTTTATCAAAACACGAAATTTCTTTTTTTTCCATTTTTTTCACAATAACAAAAGTTGCTTCACAAAAGACGCTCTATCTCACAAACTAATTGACTTACAGACGTCAAATTTTGATACGAATCATTTGAAGGTTGCCACTATATAAAAATAATATGCATTTAATACTAGCGACGCCATCTATGTGTCAGACCGGGGACTTATCAGCCAACCTGTTATAATACTTATAACAAATTAACTTGAATTCGTCGATTGGAAGTCATTCATTTAAGAGAGATGTTCAACCAGATTTTAACAAATAGGGTTATTCTTTAACTCATATATGGGCATTTTCGCTGGTCCCGAACGTAAAAATATTACTTACTTTATCGCCACTGGATATATTACCCCGCCAACCTCAAAGCTGCCTTTTTTAAATTGCATCACAGACGTGTTATTAATACATGTTCCTTCGGGGAAAATTAAAATCGGTGGATTATTCGGATCGGATACATGCTGTTTTAAGCGCTCGGCAACGGCGTGTCGATCTTTAGCCTCGCCTCTTTCGAACCATATGTGTGGAGAAGCTCTGGCCAGGGCTCTTTGTAAAACACCCAAAAAGCCACCATGTCGTTGACCGATCTTTCAATAAAAATCGTATTAATATATTTCATTTAAAATATGTACATTCAACTTAAACAATATTGAAATGAAATGAAGTCACAAACAAAAGTTTAAAAAAAAAAAAAAAAAAAAACAAAAACAATTCATTAGCTGAAATTAGGACAAACATCAACAGCTGGCAAAAAGCGGTTTCATACTTACCAATGAGTAGGTGGTATCACACATCAGCACCAAAACGTCAATCGGACTGGTGTGATTGGCCACGCAAATGCCACATTGCGGACGATTTTCTTCATTGTGATAATAAATAACAGCCGATATTGCGCTAGAAAGCAGTGCAAAGCAATGTCTTAATACCCGGTTAACCATTCTCCGTTTTTTATCCCCTTCTGTAAGGTATCCAACAAGCGCCGTGCATAAAGTCAGCCAAACAACCTAATAATGTTAATGACACACATTTTTTTTTTTTGGTTTTTACGACAAATGATGATATGAACAAACTCACAATGTATTTTTATTAAAACGAAACTATATCGCCCAATTTTTTGACAAAGACTTAAATTTAAAACTCAACTTTAAGCGATTTAACTCGAAAATCTAGTGTGTTTGTTGTATTTTACGCCGAGATTTAACTAAATCGAGGCTAAGCCTCTGTCAACAAATTGGGCATATAAGTTTTAAATATTAGAACAAACAAACAAACAAAAAACACATGCAAAAACAAAGCCCCTTGCAGCCCCTTCGTTAAATTTGATTTAGGACAATGCGTTATGATGCAACGTTCACGAATTGAATTCATATATTTCTCACCAAGGAAAACGTGCAATTTGTGGACATGATTGCTACGTCCAACGGAGAAGTGTGATTTGCCACACAAAATCCAGCACCTTTAGGTTTGTTTTCTAAATAATGGAAATTTATAACAGCCGATAGTGACGAGGTAAACACTCGGAATGTTACTTTGAAAACTAAATCTGCCAGCGGCTGTCTTAAAAATTTAAACGGGATAAGAGCAACAAAGGTGTTTGCCACAACTGCGAAAACAACCTAAACGTAAAATGAGAATTATTAACAAATAATAAATAATTAAATTTCGAATTCGACGATCGATCGGGTACTTGTTTCGAATTATTCCAATTGTTAAATTATATCCTAAGCACTCGGAAAACTGATTAAACAGTAGAGCTTTTCAACATGCTGTGGTATCTTGAACATTTGGACATTTTCTCTACATTATTTTCAAAGAAATGGTCTAATGCTGTTTTCTCGACATTCGAGGGAATAGCCCTCGTCCCCACCCACCGGTTTTTAGATTTTTCAAATTTTTATACTTGTTTTTTTTTTTTTTTTTTTTTGTGGTTAAATGTGGTTAAGCACACCCACATGATTCGAACGTGAGGCGAAAATAGATTCGCATGTGCACGTTGTGCGCCAAGGATGACGAAAATATGTATTCATGCAACTTTTTTTGTTTGTTTATTTTGTGCCGTTAGATGTTGCATAAGAAGCCTATCTGTGGTTTATCAATAAAATAAAAAAAAATAATAAAATAAAATCAACCGAGTAAAAATCTAATTGATTGGGACTGTGACATAGATATTAATATCTATCATAATATCTATTTGTATAGAGTGAATTTAAATGAATTTTTTTTTTCCACCCATTAAATAATAATTTATTTATTTTTCAGATCCAAATTACATAAAAATATGGATTTATTGTGGAAAAACTTTGTAAAACAAGTCAATGAATTCCTGCTGAAAAAGATCTTACTTACCCCAACAAAACAAACAAGAACCCGCAGCGGCATCAAAACGAAATATCGCACCCAAAAACCTGCCATCCAAATGAGTGTTAGTTTCCAAGATATGAACTCATACCGGCGATGTGTGCGCGTAAGCAAATTCCAATTTTTCAATTCTTCCGCTTCGAATCTTGATGTCACTTCATCTTCTATTATAGCTTCCATGCCGGCTTTTATATATTCCAAACATTTTTCTAAATTAAATGTAATTTCAACCTAAAATTGGAACAAACATTGAAACATGCTGAACTCATTTTCACAATTAATTTATTATATTTTGTGGTTCAGTTTCATTATTCTAATCATTTCCCACCCACATCGAGTTCTCATACGTCATACATACATGCAAAAAAAAAAAAAAAAAAAAAAAAAACCCGAAATTGAGTAAACAATTACCAAATATTCTTTTTATCTGAATACATTGAATGGTTAAATTAAATGGTTCAATGCATATGGGAAATGTCCTTAAAATAGTTGACTGTTGACCAAAAGATCGTTTCAAATAATATTTTTTGCCTATTTTATTAACATTTTCTTGCATTGATTTTTAAATTACAAATAATATGAAGAAACCCCCACAAAAAAAAAATGTTTAATGAATTTTAAACCATAGACTGAACTCAGAGGAATAGCTTGCAGACTTTATCCGAAATTTTTCAATTGGCTTTAACGTATTTTGAGTGTATTTTTTTCCGAGCCTTAGATTAGATTAGATTAACAATGGGTTTGGGAACCGAGTCTCCGCGTCACTGCATCCTGCAAGGATTATTGTGACTACCGTTTTCTAATTCCATAGGCGAGTGGCATTCAAGAATGCCACATTGTCCCGTGGAGATATATTACCTACCTCCATTGCGGAGGGGTAGGCGGTATATAAGTAACGAAGTCTGAGTCTTGCAAGACTATCACAGTGGCACATAATGTGCTCCGCTGTCTCCTCTTCTTCGTTACAGAATCTGCAGCTGTCGTCTCTAGTTAAACCAAGGTTTGACAGATGTTTGTTTACTCTACAATGTCCAGTGAGAAAACCTGTGACAAGTCGAATTCCAGTCCTGTTGAGCAATAAGAGCTCTTTCGTTCTGGCCTTTGAGAAGACTGGCATAAAGTCTCTAGCTTGTCTGTGGCCGGTAATGTCGTTCCATTCATTCTGAGCTGTTCTTTCAAGCCAGGCACGCACTTTGAGTTTGAAGAAACTCCACGATGGACCGCAGAAAGGTCTAGGCCCAACGAAGGTTGCGGCTGATCCTTTCCTCGCCAATTCATCAGCTTTCTCATTTCCCTCAAATCCACTATGTCCTGGAATCCAGACGAGGTGAACTCTGTTTAGGGATGCGAGTTCAATGAGAAGCAGCAGCCTTACTTATGACTTTATAGAAATTAGTATGCGATTTAATAAAAAGTATACCAAAGAATGTTCCGTTTTGCGTCTGGATAGGCTCGGTGAAGAAAAGCCCAGAAAATTTTTTTTGGAATCTATTTGGAAAGAATTCATTTTTACACACACGTGAACCATTTTTAGGTCTTCTGAATTAAATCTGAAACAAGCCATAATCTTCTTACGCATATTATTTAATACTCTTGGTTAGGGACTGTATGACCTTGGGATAATACTTTGTGACCATTTTGAAAATATGGGTTTAGAACTCATTCGATTGTTATGAGTTACGATTAAAAACATGACAAAATATGATAATATCCGCGTTTAATCTAAAATATATTTTATCAAAATACTACCTTTTTTAAACGATGGAACTTTCGAGTATACATTTTTTTTTTCATAAGCACATTTACATTTACGAAATGAGAAATAAGCTGTCTAAATTTGTATGAAAATTTTTATCGATATGTGACAAAATTTCCTATTGTTTTCAGTTTCGGAAATCTTGATAACTTCTTTCGTACTGCAGAGATTAAGGTTCCTTTAATGATAACATATCGAAGGAAAACCCAAAAATAATTTAAATGATTATAGATAGGAAAAAATAATAGGTAATTCTATCACGGTTTAGTTTTTAAAAAAAAAACTCTCATTTTCAAAAAAAAAAAAAAAAAATTTGAATATTGAATATAAGGTCATTGAATATAGGTTCAATCTTTTTGCCAACCTCAAGAGGAGCTTTCTACAGAAAATGATATACAAACGTACAAACAGACAAAAACTAATACATATAATTACTCAAAAATTTTCGAAAGGCCACCTTATATCCTGTTAAGTATCTTAATATGAGTACATTAAAATAATCTTTTCATCCAATGAAACATTTAAACATAAAAAATATCATGAATATTATTATTTGTCCCGTACATGGAATGCTCCATAAGCGTTTATAGCAAGAATCTAAAAACAGGCTACGTAAATGGAACTAACAGAATTAATCCAGAGTGTCCAGAAAAATTAAATTACAGATTTTTAACGGCTGCGTATTGAGAAAATTAAACTATAAAAATTGAATTAGTGCTTTACAAGTAATAGCCTTGTTTATTTATTTACGCTACCATTGCAAATAAATAAGTCTCGCAAAAGAAAAAAATTTCAAGATTTTTCAAGCGACAAAAAATGCGATTCGATAGATTGATAAATATATGTACGTAGATATCCTTAAAGTTTATGTCCTTTATCGTATTTAGCATATGGACCGTTTACTTTGAAAAAGGTGTAGCTCCAGTTTTCTATTTTCCGGTTCTGAGCGGCTTTGAGGGAAAATTGAAGGCATGGGTAATGGACATGCACCACTTAATATCTCGAAATAGAAAACTGAAGTTACACCACTTTCAAAGTAAACGGTCCATATAAAACTATTTGTGCAACGTAGTGAGGTGAAGTATGATTGAAAGGGCAGAAGTATTAGAGATAATTCGGGTTTTCTCCTAATATTCACACAGGGTATATTGTTGACATGTAACAGAAGATTGAGAATTTTAGGGCATTTCGATATGATAAATTTAATTTGAAGACCACTGGAAGAAGTCAATACAATTATATACATTTGTGCACTCAAGTTTAAGTCTAAATTCTTTTAATTTGCATTATTAAATGAATGAAATCAATAAGTCTAAATGTGGAAGGCAGGGAGACCCCATAGCACGGGTCACGGGCTTGACGACCCCGCCTTTCCCGAGTCGCGGTGCTAGCCGACTGCCTCAGTCGAATCATACAGACTGACAGATAAATGCATGAAAGCGAGACCCGGCCGCGGGTTAATGAGGGAAGCGTCAACTATTGACGACATTTGGGACCTACCCCGAAGTACTGCCAAGCATTTCCAGAGTAGGAATCCCGTTGAGAAAATAGTCTGAAAGGATTTTTGACCTCCTCGCCGCGATAAAAAAAAAAAATAAAAAATAAGTCTAAATGTAGGCTACATAGAATTTTAAATCTCTCCGCGTCCAAGGTATGGGAGACAGTGTTTCTGATACAAGGTCTTCGAAATCGTTTTAAAAGTCAAAGTTTAATATGAAAGCATATTTATATATTTTTATTTATTTATTTAGGGCATTTGATTATATACGTTAAGACAAACATGTCTTTTATCGGACTCTAGTTAATTTAAGGAATATTGAGAACGAATTATGAGAGAAAAAACTAAGTAAAAAGTTTTTCTCGTTTTGTCTCATTTGTCAGGTGAAATCTTGAAAATGTTTTGCTGTGTCAACACCATAATGAATGATAACTCCTACTTTAATAAGGTTCGATCAGAATTCTGTTTGGTCAATGGTAGAGTTAAAACTAGACTTTTGCCAATATACCTATGCTATTTTGAAAAACTCATTTATTTGGAATGTTTTCGTTTTAAAAATAACGCCAAAGTATGGTAGGAATGATATACAGAATAAAAAAGAAAAAATTCAAATATGTCATAAACTTGCGCACGCAAGCGAACCTGAACCCTTTGTTTTCTTGTGTGGGAAAATCATTAATGGGTCTGTATTGCAATTTACAAAAGA
This sequence comes from Chlorops oryzae, assembly GCA_020466095.1. NCBI lineage: Eukaryota > Metazoa > Arthropoda > Insecta > Diptera > Chloropidae > Chlorops > Chlorops oryzae. The sequence goes on along the minus strand of CM035806.1, from coordinate 12,183,369 downwards.
CAGATAATTTGTTAGCAACAAAGTACTTTTGCCGCCAGTACAATTTTCGAGTTTTGTCTCAAAGCGTGCAGAGTCTGAGCTTCAAAGATGAAGAATGTACAATTTTAAGTGCATATACATTCAAAGAGGCCACGCATACAAAATTCACGCACTACCAAGGAATTGTTTTCCCAAATCACAAACTTTTGTTGTACTTACATCTTCACTAGAGTTGGTGGTATCTTTGGTGGGCGCCTCAGAGCTGCTAGATGGGAGCAAAACATTGTCTCGGCTTATGAGGGTTCGATCATCCAATTGATCATTATCACTTATCAGGTGAACAATTCAGTTGGTCAAGGTCAGTTACCACCTGATTCCTTTGCCAATCCTATGCAACCTGACGTCTAAAGTAGGACACATATACAGAATAAAAACGAATTAAATCGTCACATACTGTCATACTTGGACTGAAGCGAATCCTGAACCCTTTGTATTCATAGTGTGGGAAAATCATTAATGGGTCTGTTTGGCATTTATCAAAGACAATAATTTGTTAAGCAACAAAGTACTTTTCCCCAGTACAATTTCGAGTTTTGTAATAGAAGGTGAAGTCTGAGCTACTAATGAAATGAAATTTTACTCAAAAATTTCAAAGAGGCCACGCATAAAAATTCACGTATGACCAATGGAATTTTTCCCAAATCACAATTTTGTTGACTTAGCAATGCTTCACTAGATTCGGATGAATATCTCTCGATGGCGCCAAGATGTAGAAGTAACCCAAAACCATTGTCTCGGTCTTATGAGGAGTTCGTCACATATATTATCTTGGATATAGGTCTTCCCACTGATTGCTTTATCAAACAATCCGCTCTAATGACCAACTACAATATAAATAAATTTGTCACATACATTCCCTTGAACTTTGTGCATTCCATAACTATATTGTAAATATTTGATGAAACCTGAGCTAAGGTGCATTTATTGTTTTTAGAGCTCAGCGTAGATTGACTTTATCTTCGTGCCATTGATCTTTAATAGAGGTTACAAGTACAGCTACTTAATGGAATTTACCTAAAATTTAAGCACAATTCACGTTTGACCTTCGAACCCAAGTTTGTTAAAGCGATAGCTATAGAAAAGGAATGAATTTCCGTTGGGACACAAAAATGTCTACATATATCATGAGCATCGATTTGTCATATGGTCGTAAATATATTTTTGTTCCTGTTAGCTTTATAAATATCAAGTGGCTCAATACAACTATCGTAATTATTAGCCCGACGAGCCGTGCATCATAATAACTCGAATCATTCATCGAAATCTGAAGCTAATGTCATTAGTTGTGTATTACGATAGTCAGGTACGGGTATCAAGTTCGTGCCAATGGCTATGTCTACACCAGTCTAGCTAGCAGGCTTTACACATTCACGTTTACTTGCAGTCTTGCGTGTCGTGATGAAAAGGAATGACCGTGACACATGTCTACATATATGAGGCTTGATTTATGTGGAGTAAGTGACATTATTTATTTTCGAGAAATAGAATGTCTTACGATGTACATTAGCTTTGACTAAGGCCGTATAGGTAATCGATTTATAGAATTATTTCTTTACGTTGCAACATCGTTACTGTAAATGGCTACTAATGTGTCAAACTCCTTACTGCAAACGGCTACTAATGACATCAGGAACATCGGGTGGCAACGCTAATTGAAGACAGAGCAGTCAGTGAGCAAGTATCAGTGGTGCGAAAAAGCCGCGATCCGCGATCGGAGTATTTGGTTTATTGATATTTAAAGAAAAAGCCCAATCTGTGTTAAAACCGTTAGAGTTAAACTGTACATTGTATTCTATTAATCAAAGTTAAGCCAAAACGAACAATTTGCCTTGCCAATCGCTTTTCCTTTGATATGATGCATCAAACCAAAGACGTATGTACACGGTCTGACTTAGTGTGTAGCAATAGAAAATGTTTACAATCTCGCCGGTCACACTTATCAAACATGTTTCGAAAACATCCCATTTGAATACATATAAAAGAAAGAGAAACAAAGATTGTTTCGGAACATTCAACAAACAACCGTCTCTTTATTTCGCAAGTCTTTCTCTACTTACAAATTGGTTCAAAACATGTTTTCATACGTGCGACCCGCGAGATTCACACAAATCATATAGGCCCTGTAACAATCTCATGCAGTGATGCCAGACTATTCCGAGAGAAAAACCCCTTAAAAATTATAAAAACCCCGTGTCCCCAGAATCAAAAACGAAGAGCCCCGAAAATTTTTTTGAAAAAATGCGCGTACCGGAATTAAAATCATACATAACATGTGAACACAGTATTTGAAGGCCTTATTTTTTGAATATAAACCAAGAGGCTAACAAAAAACTATAGTAACTCAAAACTTTATTTTGTATTCAATGTCCTATAAAACAAAATTCGCACTTTTTAGGTTAATGGCCAGACAAACGTGTTTGAAAATTATAGTCTAGGTCTATCCAGCTTCCACACGTTATTTCATTTTTCAAAAAGACGATTTTAATTCTCATACATGGTAAATATACTTAAAATGTACTGCATAAATTTCGATCTAGAAATAGCCATATATTGAGAAAAATACCAATTTTCCTCATGTCATGTTGACTGAAACATTAAACCCAGTGGTGCCAGATTGTGGGGTTTTCCCCACATTGTATGTTTTTTTCACTCAAATAACATGACATGGAAAAAATAAGTATTTTTCCCAAAATATGGGTATTTTTACACTGAAATTTATATAGCACATCTCAGGCATATTTACCAGGTCGTTGTGTCAAATGTAGTCGGGGGCTAAGCTCTCCTGACAACACATAATGTGTGGGAGCTGGATAAACCTAGACTTCATTTGAAGCGGAGCCGCGAATAACGTTGTAACCCGGCATCTCGACAAGTCGCCGTTCATATTATACGACAAGACAAGCGAGCGATACGGTGGTTGTAGGCAGGGGACATTCGAGGTAGAGAGAGGGGTACGTATCGTACGTACTCGGCGACACGCTTTGTGCTTGTCCTTCTCATCATAAAATAGTGCTGCCATATTTGGGTAAATATTCGCTTCATATGAAGAAGCATATTTACAGATTTCCGAAATAATTTATAAGGCTAACTTATAAGTATTGAATACGAAAAATTTTAGATAATAGCTGACACTTAAAAAAAAAACTACCTTTGCACCAACATATTTTGTCGAAAACCGGGATAATAATTTATTTCTCTTATTATATTATATCTTATATATTAGGTAGCACAATAGATTCATTATGGGTCGCGGTGCGCACAGAGCCCCCATTTAATAATAATATTTCAAGAGCTGAGGGGATTTTTAATTCGGATTGTAGGTATTTCAAAATATTTTTTCTGGCAGCACTGTCAACCAGTTTCTTCTTCATTCAAATGTCGCAGAGACAATTTTTACTATTATGTACACGAAAGAGACACCAAAAGAGAATTCACCGTGTCGCTCGCTTGTCTTGTCGCATAATATGAACGGCGACATAAATTGCCATCTTGCGGTCTCCATTTGCAATATCTACACTTTGACAGATGGCATGCCATGAAAAATTGCGTGTCGAGATGCCGGGTAAGTGACAAATTTCACATTTTTGCAAATTTTCCATGCCAATCAGTAGGAACTAACAAAGTCATTATACTTCTTCAATATTCGAAAATGTTGAGAAATGTCCAAGAGTTGACCAAATAAGAACAATTTTGTGGTAGCTTAAATGGCTAGAGCATTCAATGGGAAAGTCCAAAAAATAGGTTTAAAAAATTTGTCATTTAAAATGTTATTCATGGCTCCGTTTCAATTTTCGGGCCATTAACCAATAAATTGCGAACTTTGTTTTTGGTTTCTTATAAGACATGAACACAAAATGAAATACTTAATTGCTATAATTTTGTATAAATCTCGTTTTTTTATTCCAAAAATAAAACAGTGGCATCACTGATTAAACCCCCTCTATGGAGAAAACCTCACTATCTAGCATCACTGATCTCATGTCTAGATTAGCGTTCCCACCTCTGACCAAAAAAAACCGTAGAAATAACCACAAAATACGGAGTAAAAAATTAAATATCGGAGTAGATTAAAAAAGAGCTTGCATCACATCAAAAACATATTGTAAAGCTGGAGAAACAATCGTTACATATGGTTTTGAAACTATCGAAAACATCGATGGCTTTTTGACGACTATCGATAGTTCTGATTCATTGACATATATGTACTTTAGCTTTGGTAAGGTTGAGCTGGCGGTGACGAAGGGCTATTTTTAAATGGACAGGATTCCTAAAAATGTCCGCTTTATATTATATAAATTATCGAATATAGAATTATCGATTATAAAATTCATTGATTATTGAAATTATCGATTGTCGAAATATCGATTATTGATATTGGTTGTCGAAAATATCGGTTATTGAAATTATGGATTACTGAATTATTGATTGTCGAAGATATCGATCGATTATTGAAGTTATTGATTATTAAAATTAACGATTGTCGAAAATATCGAATGTCGAAACCAAATAAGAATTATAGACGTCATGCTGAACTGCATATACTTTGGTCAATAAGTATGAACATTTTATTTATGTATTTATTTATTTATTAGCTATATGTATGATATAAAATATCACACTTATAGGTTCAATAGCTACTGCACCAGCCAACATCCTTCGGCAGAATAAGTACGAATAGATTCCTGAAAATTGAGTAAGAAACGTTTTAAAATGCACTTTCTTTTATATTTCGACGTGCTTTAAATTGGGGAAGGATACGCTTGTACAATATTTTATTAAATATTGAACTTTTTACTAATAGCATTGACAGACATATGGTGTAAAGTCTATAGACTTCACACTACAATGAAAAAAGTCTATGTTGGGGTGACACACTATAATTGATTGTGGATTTCTATTGTGGACTTCTTTAAAACAGCTGATAATTGAAAATTAAAACAACAACAAAAACAATAAAAACATTTTGGTAGCATTTAGCCTCGATTTTATCTCAAAAGAGTCTATGGAAATATCGTTTGTTTGTTATATAAATCCATATGATGGAATTAATTTCATGCATTTCGAATAAATTACTTGAAATTAGAAATTGAAACATCTGGTTTCCGATAAAATAATCGATATTTCGTTTAATTTGGTGCAGCGTTGCCATATCAATCTAAGAAGTCCACAATAAATCCTCCCTTTCAATGTAGTATGAAGTCTATAAAAAGTCTATGATGGCTAAGGTAGACTTTGGAGAAATACCTATGTGTGTCACCTAGACTTCACACCATCATGGTGTAAAATACCTATGTCTGTCAGTGCTATAAAGGAACATCATTAAGTTAAAATTTAAAAAACGAAATAGGCATTAAAACAACGATCTTTTTCGATTTAATGTCGCCGTAAAAGTCGACCGGAGTGAATAGTCGAAATCACATATAACCATATACATATGTCACTCTCATAGATATTGCGCGGGACTTTTTGCGCCAGTTAGAAAAAGATGTTACTCGGCAGCCAAAAAAGAGCGAGAGAGAAATACTTTTGGTGAGTACCTAAGTGAAAAATGCTAATTTTGGTGGGTACCCAAGACCTTGATGAGTACCCAAGACCGTGGTGAAAAGACCCAAATTGGAAACGGCTCGTGAGTGACATATATAGTTATATATGGTCGAAATTGAGACAAAAACTTGGTCCACATGCGTTAAAAAATTTATCAAATTTTAAGAACATCGTTCAGTCATTTTTAGGGTATTTTAGAGGGACTTTTATTTTTATTTTTTTCTGACTAATATGGTTTCCAGACTATTGCGTTAAATTGAATTAAGTACCTTAAGTAGACTTTAGTAGTGAGTTCAAACTGAGTTTAGGGTATTTAAACTCAGAAATAAACTCATGAGTTTAGGCATTCGTTGCTGCAACCCTTACATTTCACTACCTTTTTTGACAACGATGAAATTACCTGTTTGCTTCTTTTCCTTAGAGGTGAAATGAATTTTTGTTTGTTTTAATAATAAAAATAAATAAAATATCTTTCTCCCCAATTAATCTTGTTTGCGCCCGGATTCGAACCTCAGCCTTTCGTGTTCCAAGGCGGAGGCCTATCCACTATACCACGATATCTTTTCGATCAATCAAAGCAAACATCTAATTTAAGTTCGAACAGGCGTGTGAGCTCGTAAACTTTGAATTTACAGTCTGAAAGGGTATTTTCTAAATTCAACTTAAGGAGCTAAATTCAGATTTTAAGTTGACAGTCTGGAAGTCATATCGTCGCCCGGAGATTCATGTGCTCTATACGCCATTTTAACGAATTTGAGTTAAGGATGCCATCCCCCATTATCAATGCCAAATTTTTTAAATCCGCAATCCATTTCTTGCTATATCTTCTAGTTACTGAGATAATTCATCTCCAGTTTGCTCTATATCCCTTGAAACACAATTTTTTTGTGTTCTTTTGCTCTATACGCCATTCAATGGCGTATAGAGCAAAATTTCAGTACAAAGTTAAGGTTTTAATTGACGATAGCCTCTTTGCTCTACATGCCGTTTTCTTCGAGTAACATCGTTGATAATTTTTGTTTTTTTGTTTAAGTAAAACAGTAGTCTAAGTTAAAAATATAGGTATTGAAAGAATAGCGAAGCATTGGCATTCGTACGACATCATCATATTTGTCGCTCAGTGGATAAAGGGAATGAAATGGAAAAAAACGACAGGAGAGTTGACGTTGACCTTAAAATTAGTTTTTACAACAAAACTCAAAATTGAAATTGCAAAATTAATTATTGGCGCTTCTTTTACAATTTTTAAAAAAGTCATAAAAGGAAGTGTATCCACGCTAAATCTCAAAAACGTCAAATTAGACTCAATCCCTTTATCCAGTGAACGACTCATATGTTCAAGAAATATGCATAGCATATCTACATAGCAGATTAAAAAACAAAAAACCAAATCCAAAAGGAACCCGCGAAACTCTGGAACTCGCCTAATATTATAACAGCCTAATATAATAACAAAAAGTCTGGTTACCAATACCCAATAAACACAACGATATCGTAACGATATCGAGGCAATATCGTTTTCTCTTAAAAATGTTTCGCGACGATAATTCGAGACGATATCGAGACGATTTCGATATCGTGAGAGAGTCACTTATCATTAGCGAATCGAGATTTTCATCGTTCTCGAATATTTAACGAGCCTTAACTCGAATCGCTAGCGAATCGAGAATTTCATCGCTCTCGAATCGTTAACGGACGATTAGCAAAAAAATCATTAATTTTTATATTTAATGTAAAATTCAAATAACAGTCTTATTATAATACTATTTTCGGTTTAAAAAAAACGGTTCTATTGCTGGTAACCACGCTTTCGAATCCACCGGCTGTGGGATTTGAACACCGAACCTCTTGATTTCTAGTCATGTTTCTAGTCTGCTTACCCATTACGCCTTCCGATTTGGAAACAAAACTACCTTCGAGAATTAAAGTTTCGTACCCAATAAAACAAATAAACACAAAAACGTTAACGAGTTCGAATCGAATTCGATTCGAATTCGTTTAATGCGATTCGCGCTCTACGAATTCGATTCGAATTCGATTCGAACTCGTTATAGTTTTTTGTGTTTATTAGGTCCTACTTATTTTTCTTCTTTTCCCTTATGTGTTTCGAGTTCAAAACGAGTTCACTAAACTACTTTCTAGGATTTCGTATTTCTCAAATTCGTAACAAATTTGTGGCGTATAATCTTCGTTTTTGTATTTATTGGGCTAAAAATGTTTCGCCTCGATATCTTCGCGAGACCAAAATCACGATATCGAGAAATTTGATTTTCGCGAACTCGTCTCGATATCGTCGCGAGCCTAAATCGCGATATCGAGAAATTCGGTTTTCTCGAATTCGTCTCGATATCGTTACGATATCGTCCTCGGTTTTGTGTTTATTGGGTATCCATATATTTATTTATGTTTGTATTTTGTGCATTCCCCAGCAGGAAAAGTCCCGGTGAAACCATCAATGATTTCAGCATGACATAAGAGCCGCGACTCCTCCTGTTTTTACACCAACTTTCTAATGAAATTTACACACAAACGGCATTGGCCGTCATGAGAGGACATGTCACCAGTTGGTCATCGAAATTGGAGTGGATACCTCCTGTTTCGCAAGAAAATGTCATCGTTCGGGAGTGATACGAAATGAAAATGAAACACGGACTATGTCATGGGAATTGCGATGAATAACATCTTTTTTCGATGACAATGTCGTTAGAATTGCGATGAATAACACCTTTTCTTGATGACAATGTCATTAGAATTTAGAAGTACTCTAACTTTCCCCTTGACATCATCGGTGAAAACATTAATGATTTTTTCCTTTGCTCTATGTATTACATTGTCAGCGAAATATGTTTGAAATGGCGTGTAGAGCAAAGTGGTTTTTTTTTAAAGCCATAAAATACCCTTTTATGCGTTAGATCGAAGATTCGAAAATATACTCTTCGAATAAGTATTCTTTCAAAAATTAATAGTGAAACACACAAAAAACCTTATCGTACAGTTTTTGAAAAAAATAGTTTCAAACTTCAACTTCGATTTACTCGAAATGTGTTTTTTGCACGTAGAGCACATGAATCCCCGGGCGACGATATAAGAATATTCTTACAAGCCGGATTTACTTTGAAGGTCTTACAAAGGTTCAATTTAGGCAATTTCGATCTCGAAAAACATACTTTGGAGTCAGGTATTTTTAAGGCAAAAATTTGGTTCAAAATAGGTAAAACAGCGAAATAGATCGAGTGGACTTAATGTTGGTCAAATTGCCCTCTTTTGGTTATTGGGTTCAGACGGTCTGACTTTTTATCCGATTTGACCAAATATTTAACATCATGTCCCCTTTTGACGCTTACGTTGGGAATGCATATACTACGTTTATGCGTATGCCTTATTTGCAAATAAAAATATTGCATATAGCAAATTTCCCCACATAAACGCTGTGTTGAATTCTTATATGCAAATAAGTAAGTCATATAAGTAGTCTAAATAAGTAGTGAATAACGAAGCTATTTGCAAATAAAGCTCAAGGTGCTGCCACTTATTTTTGATGATTTTCCTATTTTTTTACGATATGGTAGAATTAACCCATGCAAAACATAGGCTTCCGACAAATGCATATGTTGCCACGCAATTGTATTTTTTAGTCAGGCAGCATTGAAAAGTTGCGCTTTTTGCGTATTTGAACTGCCGTATAAACAGTGAGTTAACTATTTGCGAATTATTATTTGCGTATAGCTGACGCATAAACGTAGTAATATATACCCTGCAGGAAATTTGAATAGTGAATCTATACTCTTTCTCTACTGACTGCGTCAACAGTACTACTGACCAGTTAAACCCGTCGCAATGCTTTGCGTTATTGACATTTAACATTGAGATGTCATTGAATGTCAACAGTAGACCGAAAAACTATTGACGACCTATTGACGTCGGTACTATTATATAGACAAAAGGAGTACTCTTTCGCTTTATAAGGAGACATGTTGTTGACATGGTCAATAAAGATGAACTATACCTCTTGACAGTACAGTTTCTATAATGACACCGCCCGTAAATATTGTTGACGTTGGAACTAGTTCTCTTGTCTATATTGACGTCAATATAGACATGGGGCCATATGGCGACAGGCTTCCTGCAGGGTATGTATGGAATATGTATGTGGTATTTGCTGAAACTCTCGTTTTCAAAAATTGCAATTACTCATGTGAATAAACTGATCAGTAATCATATTTGAAAGTAAATTATTTTATTAGATGTTTGGATTAACGATTTATTTTGAAAATAAGAGTTTATTGCAAGTCTCCCTCTAGTGAGGTCATGGCCCTTTTCTTAGCATGTTTTTTTTTTGTTTTAATTTTTTTTTTTAAATGATATTAAATCTAAAGATATTAAATTTTCATTGATAACTTTAAAAAATTTAAAGCGTATATTGTGTATTTCAATTTAGGTGCTGTAAAATATCCAAAACGATATTAATAGTAGGCTTCCTCCGATTCCTATAGTTTTTCTCCTCATATCTGAGCCATTGCAACAGTCTGCAGCAGATTTAAGCACTTTTTTGTAATAGTCATTCCAGAAGTCGATTTTATAGTTTTCAATATCCTTTTCCTTACTGAAATCGTCGTTTATCTCAAGTACCATATTGTCCTGGGAATATGGATTCCATTTAATGTAAACGTTGGAACTTGTTGGATTCGAGGTCTTAACAAAATTTGCCAGCAATGTCATCATAATGTCCGAAAGTTTTTTATCGCTATAGTGCCAGGCTTTCAGTAGCTCCATACTCTCCATGTATGGAGCACCCCAAACAAAGATCTGGTCAAAATATTTTGGAACACTTATGCCGTCAGGAAGACGGAAAAAATCGGATTTGGGGGAGGTCTTGAAAACATAAGTGTACACATTTTCCGCATTATTGTAAAAGCGGAGCAATGCGTGCATAGGAGCTTTAAAAATACGATCGTTATGAAGGCTCACCAGAGCTTTCGCAGTAAGATTTGTCTCCGAGCCTTGTGGGTAAATGTAGCTTAAAGCATCTTCGACAACATTCATATTATTGCACTCATCCAATAATGGATAGTATTTTTGGAAATCTTTCGAAACTACATTTTTTATGTAGCTCTTTAGCTCTTCTCGCAGAGCGTCAACATCCATTCCATCAGTTTTAAAATCCAGTACATCTTCCATGTCGGTTATTCCAATTAGAAGAGGTATTTTTTCCATTAGTCCTTTCTCCAACAAATGTATGGGGAATTCGGGAATGAATGGCAAGGAGACATTACTCAGTCCATAATCAATAATCGGACCCCATTTCACCGATGGCATATTTTCGATAAGAGTCTGGGCCTCAATATTTTTCAAACATTGAACAAATGATGAACTAGGCGTTCGGCCACAACCCGTGTTACTTGCAATTTCATCGATGGCGTCATCGTAGTATTTCGGAAGCTTAACTGCGTCTTCGGATAATGGATTACCCGACATAAGAATGGCTTTGGTAAATGAATTGCTGGACCATTCGCCCGAAGTTAAATGGAGACCAACACTAACAGCCCCAGCCGAATGACCCATAATCGTTATTTCCTTATCGTTTCCACCGAAGTGATTGATATTCTTTCGTATCCAAAATAGGGCCGCCGCTTGATCCATTAAGCCAAAATTTCCTTGCGCTTCACCATCACCGGTCGTAAAGAATCCGAAAATGTTTAAGCGATAGGACACAGTGACCACGATGATCTTTTGTTTGAAGACCAATTGAAATGGATTAACATCTGTGGGTGCTCCTTCTGAGAAATCTCCACCATGTATCCAAACCAAAACGGCATATCCAAATCTCCCAGGAGAGCCTATCAACAATGAAAAAGTAAAATGTAATTTATTGATTAGCCAGCCGAAATTTATCGCATGCATTACAAAAGTCAACAAAATCTTAAATCTTAAAATTAGGTGAAAAATCGTAAATTTTTGTGTAGTTTTTTTTTTTTTTTTTTTTTTTTGAAATTTTAAGCTACTAAATGGATTTTTTTCAGATCCGTTAGTACTGAAACTATTTTGTTCGAGTCTAGGGCTAAAAATTTTTCATAGACAGGAAAAAAATTTATTAAACGGGTTACGCGATATTGCTATAAGTAAGGGCGCTACTTAATTCTCGGCCACACTTTTTCAGATCGATGTTCAAACGAAATTTCGACGATCTGACTAAACCAAATATAGGGGGTTCCTATATTCACCGAGTGATTTGAGAAACTGCAGTCAATTTTTTGTTTAAATTTTATATGTTGCACAGTGTAATATAATAAAACATAAGCATACATCCCTTATACATTTCTGATCTCTCCCAGATCCCCGCAGAGTATACCCTTTTTCAAATGTAGAAGTAGGAGTTAGTAAAGCGAGTAGTCGCAGAATCCAGTTTCACAGCTTGGCAAGTAGTGCAATTTCCGGCTAGGTAATTTATTGTTACATTTTCTTTATAGATTTGCAATAGCTTCAACTAGGCTCTAAATTTTTTTTTGACGTGATAACGTCTATTAAATCAATGATAGGACACTCAAATAGCGAGAATCTGACGACGGCGAATTCAATGTGCGATCAACATGTTTACCGTTCATTTTACGCGACAACAAAATTGGTTTGTGGGAGAGCGACGCACGGGGAAGATAAAAAAACTCTCCCATACCACATCCCCGAACATCCCTACGTATGGATATGGGCGCACATTCAAATTCACACATGTCACGCAATCGACGGACAAGCGCAGGACTGCCGAAAAACAATCAGAATGAAAAACACTTCTCAATAGAGCTGGAGAAATATCGATAGTTGCGACCATCGATAGTCTCGATAGTCGATAGTCTGAAATATCGATAGTATCGATTGTACTATCGGAAGATATATTTTAAGATGTAAACTTATTATATTGGAAAATTGCTAGTGATTTTAATCAAGCATGTTTGAACTGTTTAACATTTAAATATCCACCATTTGAAAGTTTTAAATTTAAAAAATTAATGGTGGTCCTATAATAATTCAACAAAGTACTGTGCATTAAGTATCCCTCCTCATAAGATCACGTGGTAATATACAAGAAGCCGAAATGTAGAACCTTTCTTACTCAATTCTCCATACTTTGTAACCAGCACTGATGCTAGGCAGTATTTTGGTGACTCTTTTCCCTTGGATATTGAAAAAAAACCCTTCATTTCTGTTTTCTTGAGAAAAGTGATCAGTCAAAATCCCTTGTAAACATTTGAAGTGATTGTTGGTTAAAGGAAAGATCGAAAAAATCCCTCAAAACGAAAAAAACCCCTCGTTTTGGCATCTGGCAAATTTTAGCATGTCGCCTACAATTCTCATTTGGTTTGTAAAATGGGCCACTTAAAACTGGCAGAATTTCTGAAGATTTTTCACGACGTGATGAAGCAAGAACGTGCGTAAGTCATAATCATCATTACCATGACCGTTATCATCACCGTCATCATCACCGTCATCATCACCATCATCATCACCACATCCCATCATCACCATCATCACCATCATCACCATCATCACCATCATCATCACCATCATCACCATCATCACCATCATCACCATGATCACCATCATCATCACCATCATCACCATCATCACCATCATCATCATCATCATCATTATCACCATCTTCACCATCTTCACCATCTTCACCATCATCACCATTGTCATCACAATCATCATTACCATCATCATCACCATCATCATCACCACCATCATCACCATCATCACCATCAACACTATCACATCACCAACATCATCATCGTCATCACCATCACCATAATCATCACCATCATCTTCACTAAACTTCACCATCATCATCAACAGCATGAACCACCCTCACCATCATCATTACCAACCTCACCATCATCATCACCAACTCACCATCATCACCAACTTCACCATCAATATCACCATCATCACCATCATGATCACCATATTTATCACCAACCTCACCATCCATAATCATCATCACCATCATCATCCAATCACCATCATCAAATCACCATCATCATCAATCATTCACCATCTTCACCAACTTCACAATCATGACCATAATCACCATCATATCACCAATTCATCACCAACCTCACCATCATCCCATCATCAAATCCATCCATCACAATCACATCATCATCACCATCATTCATTCCATCATCATCACCAACTTCACCATCATCATCACTATACCTCACACATCATCAAATCACCAATCATCCATCACCATCATCATAACCATCATCATCATCATCAAACTATCATCAATCACCATCATCATCACCAAATCATTCACCATCAAATCATACTTACCTCCCTCCATCAGATATCATCATCCCACCTTCATTCTCAATCATCACCATCACATCAAATCACTCATCCACCATCACACTTCACCATCATCATCACTATCACCATCGCCATCACCATCATCATCACCATCATCACCATCATCATCACCAACATCATCACCATTGTCATCGATAGTTTCGATTATCAATAATTTTGACAATCGATAATTTTGATAATCGAAAGATGAATTTTCGAGCGGCTCGGATCTAAATAAATGCATTTTTAGGAATCTGTCCATTTCAAAAAGAAGAAAGCCCTCTGTTACCGCCAGCGCCACCTTTCCAATGCTAAAGTAAATGTCCATGAATCAAAACTATCGATAGTCTTCAAAAACCATCGATCTTTTCGATAGTTTGAAACCGCTCTCGTTCCATTCGCTTTTGATCGAAAAAAAAAATTATGTGCATGTGAACTTATAGGGCAATACCATATGTGACGGACTCAATATTTAGCAAAATGTGCATTAGGACGTTTCTCGGACGTTTGAAAAAGCTGTTATTTTTCACTCACCGCATGCATATGCATATATATAAATAACCCAGCCGCGAAATGGTCATTGTATGCAAACGGCATCGACTCCTGAATCGACTACAAGGCAATGGAAGTGCAATAAACTTTGGGTAAAATGCTCCCTAATGCAATCAATTCTAAAATATCGAATACCTCATCAACTCTCATTCAATATGCTCGACTTAAAATAAGAAGAAAACTTCTAATTCACTCTTTTTCCACTAAAATGCGTACATAGGTATGTATTTATATTGTCGTTAAATTTTTCGTAAAAAAGAACGTCTGTACGTTTTCAAAAATAAGATCGTCGTGGATAAAAACCATAAAGAAATCTGATTGTTTTTCTTCCATTTTACGTGGTTTACCTTTTGCTGTGTGAATAAGCTTCGTGAATTGGAAGGACTTAATTTGTTGTGTTCGGTGGTCTTACCCATACCTTTCCAATACAAAATATTTTCTGCGCTTGCGAAGTGTCGTAGCCTACGTTTTAACGTTTCTCTACAAGAAATTTTCTTATAGCAGGTCTGAGGAGAAAGCAGATACTTTATTGCCAGGCTTGGCAAGCTATGGAATTATTTTTTCATTTTTTCGAAAAAAGCATTAACCATTCTCTCTTGATCAGCTAAAGTTATATATCGGTAACGCAAAAATAGTCGTAATAATATATTGATTTGTAGAGGTTGGATTGTACATTAACAATTAATGCTATGACGACTCAAAGAAAGGCGAGGGTGGCGTGTGTGAAGTGCCAAAAAAAAAAAAAAAAACCATGACTAAGACCGTTCAAAACGAAAGATTTAATCAAATGTTTGAAATTTTTCGAAAACTTTTATTAAATCTGCTATTCGATAATCTACGAAATGATGCGTACTCACCATCTGGTATAAAGATGTTTAGATATTGACAGTTCTCGTCGTAAGCTTCATCGGAAGAGCGTTGATTAAATTTTAATACTTGAAGAACTTTTTCGGTGTAAATATTTTTCGATTCGGTTTTCTTTTGCCAACAATTCGGCGCGAATTGTGTCGCATTTAGGATTCCATTCCAACGTATATCCGATATTTCTGGCGGGGCAAAACGTTTAGCCTTTGCGTATGGAATGCCCAAATAGGCCTTTATATTTTGGGTACGGAACATTTTCAGGTATGTTCCCACCGCGATTCCTTGACCAGGTACATGCACCGGCGGTGCATCGAGACAGATGGCAACATTATTAAGGCTTAGAAAATGAAGACACCAATAAAATAATGGAAGATATGCGACGTGTAAAATTTTTCGTAAAAACATTTTCTTTTTTTTGTTTTTTATCGGTTGGAAGAGCGCGCGTGCTTTCGCTTAAGGCACCAGCGAGGTAATTTTGGAAGTTCCTTCATATGAAATGTATACTTCGAAATGGTTGCCATGGTCATAAAAAAAATTTTCACGAAACCGTTGCTATAGCTATAGTAATTTTATTGTATTAAATTAAGGTTAAAGAAAATTATTTCTTATTTGTGGCACGCAGTCTTAAAGAAGCATGCTTGGGTGCTGCCAACACGTCACGCAATCTTCACAGTATTTTTTTTATTTATTTTTTTTTTTTTTTGTTTTTGTTTTTACTGTACCTTAACCGAAAGCAACTTCATTCTTTTGCTTCGATGCCGGAAGAGAAAATAAAGCATACAGATTTGAGATTTTATCAACAAATTACTTAATTTATTTCTGTACCGTATGAACATAAAAATAAATTATATAGACAATTGAATTAAGTAATATACTTTGAAATTTGATTGATTTTGAAAGTTGCCTACATTTGTTTTTTACATTTTTCACTTAAGAATATATGGTGATTACTTCACGGCCACCTCCTCGAACCATTAGCACCTTCTCTAGGCTTTCGGTTAAAACCTCTAAGAACTCCATGTCTGTTATGGGGGCAAAAATGAAAGAGATTAGCAATTGTGTGTGTGTGTGTGTGTGTGTGTGTGTATATGAGTGTTGGTGAATTTAACCCATTAAACACTTACAATTAATTTCCCGGTCTGATTTGACGTCTCTAGGTGGTCCAGGTAAATTCATTATGACCAGTTGGGCATCTTGTGATTTATTTACAATAACTTCATTCAGTTTCACTGCCGTATGCATGCGGCGGACATTGAATTCATCCCTGCGAAATATAAATATAACGTAAATTCAATTTTCATAATTAATTATTCCCGAAAACTAAATAAAAACCTTTGATTAATTGAATTGAATTTTGTAAGAGGACCTCTAAGTAATAAATTAATTTAATTAAATTAATTTTTTTTATTCAAAATTTATAGGCTCATCCATCTGGCCGGACATACACAGACACAGTCCAACGGGGGGCGGAGTAGAATAAATGGGATGTATGTATGTATTCTGGACTAGAGTAATTTTCGAAGACACCTAAAGAATTCTATGGCGGTCACACAGCTTTGTGTGCGTATATCTACGTCCGTCCGTCCAAAAAAAAAAAAATATTCTTTACACCCTACAATCCTTTCACGATTAAAATACATAGCGAAACTTGACTATCGGATACATCCAGTGTATATTCTTTTTCTTCTAATTCGAAGGATATTCGAATACATTGGAATAGGTATATTTTCTAAGACGCTAAGACAACAACATGTTGCATTGCAACAATCGCATCTATCGAATTTTATCGAAAAACAAAACTTACGGTTTTAATGTTGCGCCACTCTTTTTTGACGAATTTTTCTCTGAAATTTCTTTATCAATTTCCTTATTCTCATTTATGATGGGTAGTGTTCCATTATCCTCCTTCGTCGTGCTCATTTCGTTATCTAAGGCTTTGGGTTTTTCATCGTCCGAGTTATCCTAGAAGACGAAAGGGTTAACAAATATATAAATCTATATATATACCTTCATAGATAAACACGTCCGTAAATCCACATACATTTTCTCTATTATCCTCTATACGAATCGTTGGGTCTGCAAATCGCACTTTCGATGCAGTTCTCGTTACCTCGTGATGATGATCAATTATTGTTTGCACCTAAAAAGTAATTACATACATCAACTTAATAATCCTCCTCAATGAAGTTCATTACGAATAAAAAATAACATAAAATTACAAAGAAGCTAAAAAAAATCATGCATTTTCTAAAACGGTTTTTTTTAAATTTTTTATATTTTTTTTATATCACATATATATACAACTTGATAAAGGAAAAAAAAAAATTCACAGTTTTTAAGAATGAGACATGATGAGTGATTGCATCGGTTTATGAAATTTTCGATTGATGTGATGCATTTGAATTCTAAACGTTGAAGCTGCCCTTAACAAATGTACATATATGTACATACATACATACATACATACATATGAACAAATTCAAATTCCAAATTGAACGTCTTCGTTGTTCTCATGATCGAAGAGTAAAGGAGAAAGCAAACGATATGGAACGTAGGGAAATGATAACGCAAAATATGTATAACATTCAAAAACCAAAACTTGTGGAGCCTCAAAGCTGAGTAGTTATTTTTTGTTCACTTCGAGAATTCGCTTTCCGAACTCCACAAAAATTCAAAATCAAAATCAAAATCAAAGAAGAAAAACCAAGGTCCTCTAAAACTAATGCAATCATTATTATATGCAAACATTTGGCCGGATTTTGACCTAGAAAGGGTTTAACCCTGCTGGTAGCTTAAGAAAGTTACACTAAATGCTTTAGGGAACATTTGGCCCGCGGTGTATTTTTCATACAAAATATATGGTCAACATAAGAATTTGAACTCTTTACAAGAAGATTGTTATGGCTGAAAGAAAATATATTTCATCAATCTCCAGATATTGGCCACAAAAAAATTGCATTTTGGACCAAATGGTCCTAAGGCACCAGCAGGGTTAAAGCAAATAATTATCGTCGACTTAAAGTGTAAACCGGCTAAGTCCACTTTTAATCGATTCGGAATTTTTGATGTCATTCGAAAGAAGAAAAGCACACTGCGCATCGTCAGGCAAAAATATTTTTATTTTTTTTGATTTCAAATATTAAATATGGAGAAATTGGTGATGAGTAAAGCTGCTAAGTCCAACTGTGGTCAAAGTTCACAGCTAACAACAACAAGGCGAACAAGTGACAGAATCGAATTTAGAAGAGACTTCATATGGGAAGATAACACAGTGCTACACGATTTTGTAAACAAAAATTTTACGACGGTTTTTGAAAGTGAGTACAACAACGCCTCGAAAAATCTCCATTTGTGGGCGTGGCAGTGGGCGGGTCACATAAACTATTTTCCTACACCTTTCCTTCGCCTTGGTCAACCTATGTTGCGAATTTGAAGCTTCTACGCCTTTTACTTCGGGAGTTACGGCCCTTATTTGTGGGCGTGGCTCGAAGAGGATGGCGTCCATTTTTTTTTACAGGATATGTCCCTTTACGTAGTTTACCAGTACACCAAATATCAATGAAATGTGTTGAGTGGTTCACAAGTTACAAGCATTTTACTGAAAACACATTAAATTCATTTTTGGGCGTGGAAGTGGGCGGATGTCTCCCTTTTTTTTACTTAGGATCATACTCGGACCCCGATATACATGTGTACCAAATTTCGACTTCATTGGTCCAGCCGTTTCGGAGGAGATCCGACCACGGACAGACGGACATGTCTAAATCGATTCAGTTTTTGATCCTGATCATTTCTATATATATATGTCTATATCTCCGGAGCTTAATTCTCCGTGTTACAAGATGCGCATAAAACTAATATATCCCGCTTACGCTGGGTATAAAAACACTTTAGAAAATGTCTGATTCAAGTTTTTCATTTCTCACAGAGCTGGAGATAGCCCCATAGTAGTTGAAATTTGAGTCCTAAGCGGATTAGACAGGAAATAAATAAAAAAAGAAAGCTTTTCAAATTCATAGGAATTTTTGAAAAATTTCCACAAAAATAGATTCAATTTGTTGGACTCGCTTCGCGAAAATCAAAAATCAATTTTTACACATTTAAAAAGATACGCAAAAACTCAGAAATATTCTCTTTATATTCGAAAATTGGAGCTCCATTTGAAATTGAAATCAATTGGATTTGCGGTTGGTTGGGAATGAGAAGGCAAAACTTTTTGCAAAACTCCGACCCAAACTATATTTAATAGCTCTTTTAATTATATGTAATTGCTTCTTTCTTCACGTGGTAAAGCAATCATTTCAACAAAGCATTGAAACTTTATGGGATCAAAAGGATTTAAAGAGTAGGCGAATGTTGAGCCAGTTAGCTTGATGATAGATGAAATGAAATTATTAAGTGCAAAAAGAAAATGTTATTCGTCGAGTTTGTGATCATGTTTTTGTTTTCTAATATACATACATAAATGTGATGGCATGTTTCGGGCTTTGAAATTATGCAGGCACTAACATACATCTAATATATCATTTTGATTTTTTATGAAGCAAAAATTGCATTTGATAAATGATTGCGAAGTTGTCAAGCTGTGTCAAAATTTTGTCATGTTTCGACATGGGATGGACGCAGCAACAAAGTTTTAATGGAAGTGAATACAATTTCGAATGCTGGTTAGATCAATTTCAATTTGAAAATATTACACCTCACTTAATAAAACCAGATCCATGAGACATAGGTACATATATTGAAGCATGCCTTCTAGTGGGCATTAAACTTTTGAGAGAAATATGTAGACTTTCCCAACATGGCTCTGCATGAATTCGATCGTTAAAAAAAAATTGATTGTTTTCGGAAAACATGCAAACGTCGCTTTTCACATTCGGGTAGACTTAATCCTGAATTCCAATAGCGCGTGAGCTGCGGGAAAATTTCAATTGAAATTTCAAATGTATGGAGACGCACGCACATGCACGATTTTCTCGCAGCTGACGCGCTATTGGAATTCTGGCTTTATTTAATCACGTCCACATTAATTAAGAGGTTATTCTGGTTTGAACGCATAAATTTTGCCTCTTCTTTGGATTATTTTTAAAAATTGTGATTTACATTCGATATTCGGCCTTTGATTTCTATATGTGAAAAATCGTTTTTCTGGCTTAAGGCCCCTAAAAAAAAATTTTTTTTATAGGACAATAAAGTTCAATCATTTTGATTTTTTAATATTTTTATGTTTGCATCTTGGGTTGGGTTAGGTTAATGTGGCTGCCACCATGAAGGTTGACAATCTTAGGGCCCTTTGTGTGGTACCACGAAAAATGGTCCTAAGACAAAGAGAAAAACAGAAAAACTAAACAACATCCACGACCGCAGTTGGGAGTCGAACCCGGAGCCTCTCGCTTCGTAGGCTGGCATCTCATCCAACTACGACACAAAGGCTGTCATGTTTGTATCTTAAACTGTATAAAAATATTTTCTTCAATCCTTTTTTTTTTACATTGTTTTGAATTTTATTTTATAGCATTTTTCCACATAGTGCATTAACTCAATTACCTGCATTAACTCGTTAACGCATGATTAAAAATGTGATTACCCATACAAAAATGTCAAGTTAATCACCTCAATAATGCATGCATTAAAATTTAACGCAGATAAAAGAGCATGGTTGCATTTCGACTTGTTTGCAAAAAGTACGAAAAATTTCAACCCTCAATGGAAAAGTACGTAAAATAACAACCGTTCTGTCAAATTAATAGAACTGCTGAAATAAAAATCAAATTGAAAATGGAATGTCCAAGGCGTAAGTAAATTTATTTAAGCTTTTTCACACATTGAAATCAAATGAAGAATGTAAAATAAACATATATCTTTTATATCTAGCAAAATTTAAGAGAGGGCAATTTTTCACTTTTTTTACAGCAGCTTCCGACGAAATCAGCTGATTAGTTAATGCACAGTCCGCAAGTGGAAACGACAGTGATTAACTATATGCGTTAACTTTAATGCATATAGTTAATGCACTATGTGGAAACATGCTATTAGTTAAATAAGAAGGCACCAAAAATAATTAAGTCACTGGGGGACATGGCTATTCATGTTGTCTGAATTAAAAAACTCGAACGGATTATTATTCAGTAGGTGTTTTGTTATCGTCCCTACCAGAATTCATTATTTTCTTTTAAAAAAAATTGACAGACTGTAGAAGAAAGTTTCGAAAATCGAGTTTTTTTCGTTAAAAATCGTTATGAACAATAAAAAACTATATCCGAAAATAAGTCATTCTGTTACGGACGATAACTATTGATGAGTAGAAGAACATGTATAAATTTCAAAGAAATCGGTTCGATAGTTTTCTTTCTAAGACGTCCCCCGTCGTTTTGGGAAATGATGTTTTGATGCGTTAAATGTTGCACGAGTCGCATACGGCGCGTCGGCGATTATGAGCTGTAAGTTTTTTATTACCACGAATTTCGGCCCGATTTTTTCACATTATATTTAGCAAGTGTCATTTTTAAAATTTTTTCAAAATTGTCCGACAAATCTAAAGTCACATTTTTTTTAAAGAAAAATTCTTCAGTCTTCAAGTTAAAAAAAAAAAAAATTTTTTTTCCATATGTATAAGAAAATATGGAGCTACCCAGCCAACCATTGGAGTCCGCACGGTGAACCTTTAGGACTCCCAATGCGGTGCGTTTACACTCCTAAGGAGCCTCCTAAAAGGATCCTAAATGAGCGTGTTTGCGGGAGAAAAGGGCCTTTTCAAAACATATGAAAAAAGTGTGCCCTGCAGACTCCTAAAAGGAGCGTTTTCGGCGTCCTAAAATGCTCCCTCAGATAAACCGCAAGGATTCCGTGCGGACTCCTCTTTTAGCCTACAATTTTTAAAAGAAGGACTCCTAAATGAATCCAAAGATAACCCAGGAGGAGTGTTTTAGGATTGCTTGATTTCCTGTACATTGAGAAATAATAAAAAAAACAACCATTTTCCTTTTTAAAAATTTCTAAGGCATTCCAAAAAAAATATTTCTTATTATTTTTATCAACTACTTTTACTTAGGACATTGTAAAATGTTAGTTTATAAAAGTTACCCAAAAAGGTTTTCTCCCCTAAATCTCTATTCCATTTAATTAAGGGAAATTCCCGTAAAGTTACATCACCATAAGTTGCATAAAGTTGCAAACCATAAAGAATGAAAAAAACCATGCCAACTAGATAATGCAATTTTAAAGCATGACTCTCTGAACGCTCCTTGACGGTGCTCTTGAGGAGCCCATTGCCGGAGCACTCCGAAAACGCTCCTTCAAGGTGTCCAAGTGGGAGTCCTTTTACACTCCTACTTCGGAGCGCTCCGAAATCGATCCTTCAAGGTGTCTAGGTGGGAGTCCTTTAAAACTCCTGTTTCGGAACTGCTCCGCATATGGTTGGCTGGGTAAATATGTAGCTTTTTCACGAAAATTTATTTTATTTATGTTTCGTTTTCATACAAAGTAATTGATTAACGGGGGGGTTATGTTAATGTTTTTTCACGTGATTGATAAGTCTCTAAAAATATATATATATATAAATATCAAATATATCAATAAGGTTTTTGGTCTGTATAGCTTAAAAACCGTAGAAATTCGGAAATGCTCATTTTTGGAAATCGTTTGCCACACCCAAAACCAATTCGGAAAGACCTTCAAATTACCCTCCAAAATCCACTTGGGCCAAGCAAAAAGGACCTATGTGATGGAAACTATCAAGGAAAAACGAAATTCCCCATACAAAAAAATCTTGTTTTTTCGCGTTTTCAGAGCACGATGCCACCCCTTAAAAACTTGTTGTTTTGGAAATCGTTTATTCTGTTAATTTGGTCATAATATTAACTTTCAAAAACCACTTCGCCCACAAAAATTGCTAAGCAAATTTGGCTGTACTGAACTCAAATATGTTACAACATTTTTCAATGAAGTTCATACAATCTTGCAATGTAATAAGAAAGAAATTTAGAGTATACTTTTAGGGTAAAAAAATTGTCATATGAAAAATTCATTTCAAAACACAAAAGTTTATACAAAATGTGTGCTCTAACGAAATCAAATTTTTATGAAAACTTCAGAAGAATGTACCAAGTTTCATCACTCTGCGAACACTCCGTATAGTTTTTACACTCAATTGTATTATGCGATTCCACTGTGTCATGAGAAGAAATTGGAAACGCCCATTTCCCGAGTTTTATCGCTTAACAAAACAAGTTCCAAAACAAAAGTTTATACTAAATATGCGATCTAATGGAATCATAAAAAAAATTAAATTTTTTCCAAAACAGATTTTTTGACATCTACCTTGCTAATGCTATATTCAGACGGCAACCTGAATTAAGTAATTCGGCCCCCATTCGTAATTCACAGCCGAATCACATTGTGAATCACATAGTACGCCATACAAAATTTGACAAGCCGAATTACCTCATCGAACGTAGTAATTCAGTTTGGTTTACGATCCGAATTACGATAAAATCAGTGCCTTCCGTAATCTTAATCGGAATTTATCGAAATCGTAAGAAGGAATCAGCAAGAAAAGAAATACTCCCAGCCGGAATTTATTGCATTCATGACATAAGAGATCAATTAGTGCTCTTTCCAATGTCGTTCTTCTAAAAATATCATGAAAACAAGAGCTGGCTTGAACAGACCCTTCTTATAAAAAAATTTTCATGGTCAAAAGAATTTTTTACTTATATTGAGACAGTTTCATTACGTTGCAATTGGTGAAATTTCCGACTGGGTTGTTGCTTTTCACACAAAACGTCAAAAACGAATTACGAATCTCTCATCTGAACGGATTAATTCGGATTTGTAATTCATGGAGCCAATTACTTAATTAATAATGCCGTCTGAACATGACATAATTATATTCTCAATTGATTTAAATATCGAAATATGAAAACAAAATCGATTTCTAAATTTGGTCACACCAGAATAACCCCTAAGCACTCGAATGAGATTCATGCAGTTTGGAAAATGCCTTTGTGTAATTTTTCCCATTGGAAATTTTCATATAAATTTTAGAAGTTCAGTAAAAAATTTCTCGTTTCGTAAAGTTTCGTAGTAAGCTTAATGAATCCCACTATTATAAAAACATTTAAAAGAATTTTTTTTTTTTTCGAAAAAAACGGGGAAAGAGTAAAGGGGGAAGAAAATATATGCAGTTCGTAAAAGTTTTTGAAAATCAAGGAAATCAACCAATTATGGCAAAATTAGGAGATTTTTGGAAAATTTTGCCACAAAAATCAGGATTTCGCCCGTCAAAGTCAGGCTATTTGGTAACTGTGCCTGAATCTTAAGAGGAAAAACGATTCGATTGCCTTTGGCAGGTACTAAGTGTAAGTGTAAAGCGTTCTATGTGATATGCTCACAAAAGAAAGTGAAACCCGATTGAAGATGATCAAAATCAAAGAATCGAATTAAGCTTCAGCACATAACATAAGGAAAGAATTTGTACTAAAACAGGAATTCAAAAGGTACAAGAAAAAAAAAAATACAATTTTTTTTTGTTTTAAATCTTTATCTCTGAGTCCAACTTAAGGACACACATAAAAGATTTAATTGGAAAAATAATTTGGTTTTCACACTTAAGAAAATAGAGAACTAAATAAATAAAAAAAAAAATGAAAAAAAAAATGTTTCTTGTAAAACATCAAAAAAGTTTCTAAAAATTGAACACCCGTTAAGAAATGATGCCATTATGAGGCAGAAATTTTTTACCAAGGGCATTTTATCCTCCCCGGCAGCTTCCTTAAAATCCACTAATGTTTGTACCTTGGTTTAAATAAAAGGAAGATAAATACTTCTCAACAGATGTGTATATTCAAATATATACAAATCTTGTAGTATGTAGTCTTACGTCATAAAACCATACGGGAAAAAAGTCGAATATACAAATGTATTTTCGAAAACTTACAATTTTCGAATTTTCCTTCCTATTGAGTCGCAGTTCTCGTAGCATTTGACTGCGTTGCTCCATCATAAGCGTCCGTTCATAGGTATACGCTGATATATCACTGTTCATCTGTTAATTTCAAATGGATTATTATTAGCGTGTTATCTTTTGATGGGGCGGCGCTATAAAAGCGATTGTCATCATCCATACCATTTCGACAACTTCAACTTCAGCTTCGATTCGAAGGTGATAGAGGAAAGTCTTTAGGTCTTTCTTCATTTGAATTGAGTTGTCCTCCATTTGAGCAACAGTAAAAATACGCAGCTTGCAGTTCCTCCATGTTCGATGTTGCTTTAATAGGAAGGGCAGCAACATGAGCAGGCCACCGTCATGAACTATCCACCAAATATCAATGTTGCCTCCAATCTTTCAAATTAGAATTGGAATAAAAAAAAAATTACAATAATACAATTAATACAAAATGAAAATTTCCTCAAAATTCAATCATTTGTTCCATCTACAATCTGACTTAACCCTCTAATTCCTCGCTCTGTCTCTAGACGGACTTTTTTCGAACAAATTACCAAAAAAAAAAAAAAAAAACTGATAAAAATAATTTCAGATTCGTGTTTTTCTACCCAAAATAAGTCATATCTGAGCTTTTCATTGACAAAAAAAAAAAAAAATGGTGGAATTAGAGGGTTAAATGTTCGACGGCGAACGAAATTTGCATGCCCAGAAAATTGATATGACTTTAAATGGTAACTTTTCTGACGATTTGAATAATCACAACTAACAAGAATTTATTTGTTGTTCGATTCGATTTAACTTCAGTGCTGCCCAACACTAGCACAATTTTTGAAATTTTTTACATGTAGATACTTATGTGCCCCCTTGAACGATTCGTTTGGACTGAAAAAAAAAAAAAAATATTTGACGGATAGACTATGTAGCAATTAATTATAACCAATGTTGGAAAATGGAAATTTCAGTGTGTACCTAAAATGGTCCATAAATTGTACGTAAATATAGTAAAGTGTACCTTATATACCCAGCCGCATGATACAAGAAAACAAGATAGCGCCATTTCAGTACCGCTATTTTGAGGCCGAAAATTGAGTTTGTGACGTCACTGAGCGAGAAATTGTTGTTGTTTCCCATGCTATTCAAAAATGTAAAAAGCCGGTTTAACATGGGAAACAACAACAACGAATCGCGATTTTGAGTTTGTGACGTTTCCTCTCTCAAGTGGCGCTATCTTGTTTTCTTGTATCATGCCCAGCCGCATTTTTTTCATAAATGACAAATAATACACCCAGCCGGAATTTTCCTCATAAGTGGCAAATTCATTATTGTTTTTATCGAAGACATCAAAGGGAAAATTTGAGTACCTCTCAAATCTGATGACATGGTCATTTAAAGGAAATGCTATTCTTGCTTATCTTACTTATCCATTGCATCGAACCTCTAGTTTGACTGCGATATTAAAACAAATATGCGACGAAACGACTTCACAAACACGTTTCACATTTGAAATTTTCTTATTTTTAAGGAGACACTGCCAAGTTCAGAGTCAGACTCACAAATATGTTTCGGAACGATTCCATTTGATTGCATGAGAAAGAAAGAGAAGCACAGAGCATTTAACAAACAGCCGTCTCTAGAGTTCGCTCGTCATTCTCTACTTACTTCATTGTTTCAGAACATTTGTTCGTGTGTCTGACTCTAGACCAACATAAAATACAAGAAGGTGAAACATCAAAACATCTAACACCTAGTCTGCACTGCAAGCATTATGCTACCTTTTTTGGGAAATGTATACAACAATTTCTGCAAACACTACTCAGATAACCTTAGAAGACCTTTCACCATTTCATTCACTAACAAAATTGCTTCATCTTGAAATTGTACCTAAAATGGACAAATTGTACCTAATGTACCTTTGAAGTGAAAAAGGGCCAAAAAAAGGTACAATTACACCTACTTTTCCAACACTGATTATGACATCTATCATAATGCCTTCTTATGTGTCTTTTGTATTTTATTATTTCGGCGCAAATCAAGCATGCAGCTTGGCAAAATATGTATGTTTAAAATATACCTATGGATATCAGAAAAAAAAAAGTATGTTCATACAGTTTTAGCATTGTACATTGCAACAACAGAGCAAGAGCTGTTGTTTTGCTCGTTGTCATAGCCAACTGAGTGACCTTGCTCATTTGCACAGACGCTGTGTTATTCGTGGTATTCAAGCAGGTGTGCAAATTGAAGTGTGCAAATTTTGCCCTTTTGTATGAACGATCCTGCGAAGAACGAATGCAAAACTTGTGCGATAACATCGCGCAAATTTTCCCCATCAAAATCGATGTGGAATATTTGCCCAGCCGCGGAAGTTTTTTTTTCCATACAAACAAATTTGCACAAACGCAAAATTTGCGAAGGTGCAAAAAAATGCACACCTGCTTGAATCCCACTATTGTATGAAAAAACAAAAAGCGCGGCAATACTCCCGTCTATATGTAAAAGCAATATTCTGGGCAGCACTGGATTGAACTCGATTCCTCCGTGTTGGAAATTTTTTTTTTTTTTTTTGTAATTGTAATATTCACCTTATGAGTTGATTCCGGGAAGAAATTGATGCCTTTTGGAACAAGCAAGGCCATGTGACACGCAGCAACCGTTCGTACGGTTTGTATGAATGTTTTCCAACTCTGGCGCCCCTCTTGCCTCCAACTATATGGCCATCCAATTATAACAGTATTGGGTTTCATTCCACCAAGACCAATTGTTTGGATGCTATGAAAAAATGAAGAAAAAAAAAGACGTTAGATCGAATTTGAAAAGCCAATGAATAGCTGATTTTCGATTGATTTTGAACAGGCTCCACCGCCACCCCTTAGCCGTTGAACTTAGCCGATGACTGAAAAATACTCGTTTCGATGTTTCTTTTTCAAAATATTATATTTACTTACACGGAGCTCAAGCCTTCGCCGATGTCATTTGCAACCAAAACATCGCTAAATCCTTTAACTCGTTCGTCGTCCATTAACTTGCGCAATGCACCTTTCGCCTCAAAAGCGCGTGTTCCAATTTTCGTGTGATCTCCATGAACAACTGAAACGCATATCGTCAAACCCTTGCCGGCCTTTAGTTGTGTCGCAAACGAAAAGATCTTTCGATATTTGGGCACGTTGTTATCGTTTAGCTTTGATAGCACAAGGATTTGCGGGCGCCAGTTTTTGGTATGCGGCGGACCCTCTTCCAGTCGTAGCAAAGAATACCTCGCTGCTGTCAGTGCCATACCTCGAATTCCATCACCCCATTCTTTTTCAGCGCTTTAAGAAGGAAAAAAAAAACGCATTTCGGTTGTTAGTTTTCGAATAGAAAATTATCTGATATCTTCATCAATACGTACCCGCGGTATTCGATATATTTGTAAATGATTATAGCCATTCCCATGGCGAGCAGGGCAAAGAACCAAGAAGTCATAAACATTACCGAAATGCATAATGTCAATCCGATTAGAGAGAGCACCCAATGATAGAATTTAAATCTCGGCCGCCAGTTCGGTGTTCTTAGCAACGTTTGCACCGCGCAAGCCAAATTCACGAATCCGTAGCACATGAGGAAAAACATTGACAGTAGGGGAGCCAGCAAATCAACATTGCCTGCAATATAAAACGTATGACAGTTTGTTGCATTAGTTCTGGAATAGAGCGTAGTCAGCGCGCCGAATGATCGATCAGAATTCAAATTCTTCCATACTTACTTCGCAATCAGGCAGGCAGTTGGTGCACAACCAACCGACCAACCCACATTTTGTTCAATTTCTTACTGCTATTTTCGTTAAGGCTTCAATCGGTTACACAGACTTTATTATAAACTTATTACTTACATACATTGTATATTTAATTTGATTCATTCAATAATCAATCATTCATCATCATCATCATTTTGGTCTTATCAAAATTAATTCATTTCCCGGCTGTTATCATTCTATTCTTGCGGCCGAATTCACCAAAGCTGTTTAATGAATATTTCAATGATTTTTGATGTTTGATTTTTGATTTTTCATTTTATATAAAACAAATATTTAAACATCTTTTATCGTTTGTGGCTTTCCTCAAAATTTCGTTTACGATGTCTACTTATATTTGTATAGGAACAAAAACCTCTTCATCTGAATGAGCTGTTGCTTTTTAAAACATTAATTCAAATCATTTCATTTTCAATTCAGCCGCTAGGAAATTTCATCAGCAACAATTCGTTCTTTAAGCCCAAATTCCAATATTGCGAGAGCCCGAGAGAGCCCGAGACGAGACGCACACAAATTTCAAAACATTCAATTATATGGCTCAAGCTCCAATGTATCGAACTGCGAGACCTCGTAGCGGGAAAAGTTTGAAAAATTGAATATTTCTCGTTGGGAGGCAATTTTGACAGGTTAATGATGTAGCTATTTTTTGAGTACCCGCTATTGGGTACCCGTTTAAACTAACAAATTGGTTCATTTTGAAAATTTTTAATTAAAATTTTAGCTCAAGTGATAACGTATGTATAAATTTTATATAGTACTCGGTACTCGTTATATTGGTACTTGGTTCAAATATTACAGTACTAGAAGCGAAATTATGCTATCATCTGCGTGACGCAAAACTCTCATTGGAGATTGAAATGCGTCACGCAAAATATTTTCGTGACGTCGCGCACTCTCGCATCGGGCTCTCGCAGTATTGGATTTTGGGCTTTACAAAGGAAAATAAATAAATATTGCTTGAAGGATACGACGAAGTAAGCTAGATCTTCGCAATTTGTACTTTACTATCTGATCTTATAGGCAGTTTCAACAAACAAATATCCACCGCAATTGAATTCATCAATTTATGATACCTATACATATGTACCCACATAAAAGAATGATAGAATATATAGATTACGACATGGGCAGATTTTACTTTTATCCGAGCACTTGTGATGTTTTTGTTAGTGATGCCACAAAGTTGCATAAAATTTTTAAAAAAATTTCTTTAAATACTTTCCAGTTTAACTTGTAATTCAGGTTATTAAATGGTTTTTTGTTTTTTTTAATTGATCACTTTACAAGAATCTCATGTCTTAAAGACGATATAAGTACGTAAAAGCCAGGTTTTGTGAAAGTTTCAAATTGGTAGTATGTTTTTCGAACGTCAGTGGCAACGCTGTGCACACATAAATTCTTTAATTGAAATTTTTTATGTTGAAAATTTTCATCTGTGAAAAATGTTCAATAATTTCAACCAATCAGAATATGTACTTTTAACACTACGTCACAAGTGTACATGCGCAGAAGAATGAAATTTTGAAATCTGATTTGCGTAACCTTACAAATCTATCATCCTTGCCAACATACATAAATGTTCTAGAGATAGCAGGGGGGAAATTCTAAGACAACCCGTCCGTCATTCGTCATCGCTTATGGAGCATTCCACGTACGGGACAAATAATATTCATGATTTTTTTTTTTATGTTTAAATGTCTGAATTGGATGAAACGATTATTTTAATGTACCTACTGATATTAAGATACGTAACAGGACATAAGGTGAACTTTCGAAAATTTTTGAGTAACTATATTAGTAGTATTTATCTGTTTGTACGGGACAAAAGTGGGTATCATTTTCTGTAGAATGCTCCTTATGTTGATCATTATTTTCATTCAAACCGATTCATTATGCTGAAAGTGTTGATAGCGTTTCAAATTTAAATTTTGTCATTATATAGGCGAGTTATTTATCTACTTCTAATATTTATCCAATTCGTGTTTTTGAATTTTAATCGTGCTATTTGTACAAAACGGTAAAATTGTGCGAACAAAAATTATCTTGAACGGAAATGTTGACGCTTGGCACTTCAGGAAAACTCTCATCGTTGATTTTCCGCAGTGCTTTCAAGTGCGGTTCAAGTTGCACAGTTTTTGCACAATTTTGCACAAAGAACACCGGAAATAAGAAGAAAAAAAAAAACAAACAAAAAAAAAACATAAAAAATTGAAACGATCAAATTTTGACTTTACCTAATAGAATTCCACCTTGACAAATGACAAGCGTTAACAGCAAAGCCCTTGTTGGTTCGCCTCTACTTGAAGACTTTGCAAATGGTGCCAGAAATGGTATAATTTGATCCTTTGCAATAGCCTGAAGTAATCGCGGAGCCCCTGTTAAGCTTTGCAAACCTGCGCCCATAGTTGACAAAAACGAACCAATTAAAATGACCCATTGATTGGGCCAGGCAATATTTGCCACAACAAGCTTTCCGCCAATTGATTGTCCAAACCTAAAAAAAAAACAAACAAAAAAAATCAAAAACAAAAAAACAAACGGTTTTCGCAGAGGTTTAACGAGCAGAATGCGTTCACAATGCTTCGAACGAAATGGCAAGCAAACAAGACATATGTATCTAGCGGACTACGATGATGTGTACGTAAACATAAGTACATATGTTTGCACGATTTTAGTCCTCGTGTTTTATGCGTAACTTACTTATCACGGAGTAATAAATTGTCTACCGTTCCGGCAAATAAAAGCACACTTGATAAATAGACGGTACTTGTGGTTAAAATTGCACAAATTGTTCCAATCGGAATACTTTTCTGGGCATCTGCTAAATCGCCGGACCTGTTGGATCCTGCCATAATACCTGTATGAAAGTGTAAATTAGTGAAAGTTAATTTATTAGATCTGAGCTGGTTCAACTTCTTCTTCGAAATATGTATGTATGTAGGCGAATCACGCATATGTAAAAAAAAATCCATAAAATACAATTCAAGGGCGTCGAATATCGCGCAAACCCTCTTCAAAAAAAAAAAAAATGGACAAAACAAAGCCATTTATCTGTATTTCACGAGTTGGAAATATTGATCTTCACCGAAAACATTCTGTCAATCAATATTAAATTAAGAATGATATCAGTTTTATGAGAAATAAATCCACATCTCCTGGCCACGCTGAAATCATAATAGGCGCTTTGAGTTGCGCCACTTTTGAAAAGAGCGTGCTTTATATATTCAATCTTTTATTCTTGTGGCCCATTATGTAAA
Organism: Chlorops oryzae; assembly: GCA_020466095.1. Lineage (NCBI taxonomy): Eukaryota > Metazoa > Arthropoda > Insecta > Diptera > Chloropidae > Chlorops > Chlorops oryzae. Next base: position 12,151,034 of record CM035806.1, on the reverse strand, counting down.
ATAATAATCAGGAGAAAAAAAAAAAAACAAAAAACAGAACATTGACAATAAATTACCTGTCACCGACGGAAAGAATATTCCTATAAGAAGGGTAAATGATGTCGTGATGTCAGCCATTACTTGATTGTACGAGGATGGGCCCATATTTTCAATGTCCACTGCACTCTTTCCGTATGAAATGAATTGTTCTTTCTAGAAAAGAGAGAATTTTAAAATAATCGCCCATCGACTCCCATCATATTTTATAGTCCATGAATATTTTTTTTTATTTCCTTCACAAACAAAATTTCTTCCTCACAGCTGTCACTATTAGACCAACATGAAGTGCTCCGATATCTCATCTCTAAACGACCGCACAGTGGTTGGAATGGGCCCCAAAACGAAGCTCAATTCAGTCGAATGGTTTAGCGACATTTTAAGATTTTTGTATTTTTAGTTATGCATTACTTACTTAAAAAAAAAAAAACAATTTTTCAACAATTATTTCTTGGAGAATAAAAATTAGGTACCTACTTATAATTAAAATTTTTACAAATTGACGTATGAGCAATGTTCTTTACAAAAAAATTGTATGCAGTTGCATTACGTATACGTCCCATACGGCTCATACGAGTAAAGCAATTTAAGGGAAAAAACCATTTTTTTTATGCGATTTGTTTCACAAAAACTGTATTTTCTTAAATTCGCGCAAAAATGCGCAACTTTTTATTTCGGATTTTAAAACAAAAAACACATAACTATATATGTTTATAACCACTTTTACCTATTTCGGCCCAATTCACTTTTGAAAGTCTTCATGAACTTGAAAAATGCTATATTCTTATTCCAAAATTCACCAAGCTATTTAAACAAAATTTTAATGGACGAAATGTCAAATTCCATACAAAAAAAATTCAATTTTTATTTAAATAGCTTGGTGAATTCGGGGGCTAGTCTCTTTTTGAAAAAATATACACAAACATAAAAAAAAAATTAATTTTTTTCCAAACAAAGATAATTACCTGAAATTGAAGGTTTCATGTCGAAATATATATAAAAAAAATTATTTTCCTTTTAAAATTTTTAAAAGAAAATAAAAAAAAATTACTTTCTTCCAATTCGCGGGAAACGCTTACCAAAAATTGACTTTTGACAGAGCAGTGTTGCGTTAATAAAAAATTAATAAAAAATAAAAAAAAATACTGCTTTGTGATGCAGCCATCTATGAACTGAAATCAGGTACCAAAATCGTTTATGAAAAATCATTTTGATTTTTTGAATTAATCCTCGTTGTGGGGCCCATTCATCCCACTGTGCGACGTCTTCTTTTTTCCCCCGACTAACTGAAATTCATTCCCAACAACCTTGAATAACTTAAAACACTCCAGTTTTTGTTATTAACATAATTGACTGACTTACCTCTAAGAATGATGGCATTAAATTGCCATAAAACACTCCACTAGCAAGCCCTTTGATGCCTTTGACTTTGGTTAAGTTATTGGCTGGAATGTAAAGTAAATAGCGGCGATTAAAAATATAAAAAAATAAGACACACAGTTTAGAGAACAGATAATCGGGGAACGACGTGAGAGATAAGGGATAAGGAAACCACTGTACACAATGATTAATAAAATTTATTCCGTATGATCCATAATAGTTAGTCAAAGTAATCTTTTAAGGATCCTCAATTTTCGTGATGAGTTCTCCTTCAGACTTGAACTGTCAATAGAAGAATTCAATACGACCATTTAGAGTGTGGAAAAACGATTCCATTGTTAGCCTACTTTGAAGTTTAATATCGCTGGCCTGCTCACACGTAAACATCGCTTTGAATATAAAAGCTTCCTGTTTTTCTTTTTCTCTCCAATTTCAAACGGAATGCTTGATTTAAGCGTAAAGTTACATAATATTTGGACGCGGATGTGACACTAACGTGAGTAACTTGAAGTCCCGAATTCATGATTGCGGTGGAGAGTGCTTTTGCTACCAAATACTTTCGTGCAGCTCATGCGGACTTTTCAATTTATCGAAATTTCTATGCAGATCCGAAAGGCAATCAGATACATACAAAGACGGACGGGACCTTTTTCAGGACATCTCCATTTGTGTTTCAAAAGCAAATAAAAGTGGTGCTCTTCGATGGGGATTAATGCACTAAATAGGTTTAATCAATGAAATAAATTTTTATAAAAATTTCAATTACAATATAAGTTTTTATACTGTTCAAACTATTGATTATGCGAAGTAATGGACAATTTCGTGTGAATGTAAGTGGCCACAGAAGACTTGGTATTTACCCAGAGAAATTTTAAGGAATACTTATGTAGCATGATCGATTTAAAATCTTCATTTCAATTATTCAATATTCTTACCTAAATAATAATCATCACATTTATTGTCAGGGCAAAATATGTCGTGGAGAAATGTATCATCTTTCGTACAGTTTTCAATCGGGACATCTTTGAGCAATCTTTTACCCAGCACGCACAGGCTAAAAACGATATATAAATATATATGTATATTAGAGCAGAAAGTTTTTTTTTTTTTTTTCACATTACTAGAGTTTTTCGTTTCCATTAATGTTGTCGAAAATTCCAACATAAACGGCTATAATTGAAAATATGACACAAGCGAGTGCGAGCGCTGCAAACTTATTTACAAATCGAACTCCAATGAAGACTATAAAACCTGTAAAGGAAAACGTAAGAATTATCGAAAATATCGAAGACTGCAAACATTGCAGTCGAAACGTACCCATTATGCAAAGTAAAACAGTTCCGTAAACTCTAAAATTATTATACATAGCTTGGGCGTCCTTAGTAAAGTCCCCGAATATGGATGCCCATGGAGCCATATATGTCTAAAAATAAAAAATAAAAACAAAAAAAACACAAGTAATCAAATATTATCGATTGCGATTTATGAAAATTAAGATTCGATCTAAAGGACACAAAAGTCCATCTTTAAAAAAGGCATGGCAAATGGCATTGGCCATGGATTAGGCTTGTGAGTATTGAAATTATATACTTTAGTAGGTAGTGTCATTTGTACACACCAACGGGTCGCCAACCAAAAGGTGGACGCACTTGGACCTTGGACCTAAAAAGTCCGTTGTGATGCCCGCGGTGGTACCTTGGACACCAATTTATGAAAAAAGGGCAAATTAATAAAAATCCGCAACTCTTACCAGAACGATTTCCACTGCGCCCACAATGTACATAGCGGCTGCTAGTGTCGTTCCTGTATAAAATAACATTCCCACTGCTCCGCCGAATTCAGGACCTAGAGACCTTTAAAAGATATTCAAATCAAATACGGAAAACATTATTTCGTGCCTTCATAGTTCAAAGTCCATTTGAACAAATTACCTAGATATCATAAAATAACTTCCACCCGCCGGAACAACTCCATTCGTCGCTATAGCAGACATAGAAATGGCAGTTAGCATTGTCTGAGAAAGATAAGAATTTTTCATGAAAATCGAATGAGTAATAATCATGTTTAAACAGCAAAAAAAAAAAAAAAAAAAAACAATTAACTCACCACACAACAGCATGTAAATACTATTAAAAATCCACAAACAGCACCGGCAGTACCGACAACCCATGTTAAACGAATGAAGAGAATCACACCAAATATGTTTTGAATGCATGGCAGAAAGACTCCAATCAATGTACCTTAAATAACCGAAAAATATATCAATTATTTCAATAAGAAACGAAATTCTTAAACAAGTTAAAGAAAATAATGAGTTTAATAGAAAACATACGATTCGAAACAAACGATCGATCGATCGATCTCATGAAATTTCAAACTCAATGAGTGCGAAAGTGGAACCTAAGACTGCGGTGTATCCGGTCTGTTGAAGCATGATATTTCGATTACACGCCATTATTGAAAGGTAGTTCATGTGCTATTCTACATAAATGTTCATGGGAAAAGCCACGCAAAACGATCCCAAAGGTAACACCCATCACAGCCATTCTGGGCAGAAATTAGGTAATTTCATTGCTTAACTGTTTTTACAACTTTTCATAATCATAAATCCTTGAGATGATGAAAATACTAGCTGATCCGTCGAAATTGGTACCGCCTCAGCAGAAACTTATGTGTCAAAAATCAATTACCAAAAACATACAAATCTCTTTGGATCCGTCTTTCTCTTATAATAAAAAAAAATGCGTCTTTACAATGTAAAGTTTACATTGATTTAATAATAAAAGAGTTGACTGACGTATACGTAATGTTACGGCCACAAATATTTTCCCAGTTGTAAAAATATTCATGAAAGATGCATGAATCATGCCTCCTAAGGGTGCTTTGCATGCATGCCAAACTTCCATGCCTATTCATTTCTTTTTCTTAAGGCTTGTCATAGGAAATCATGCATAGACGAAAAATGTTTTATCAATTCTTGGGAACCCATGAAATATGTGTTCCCTGCTATGCATGATTCAACAATGCTTGAGAACACATGAAACATGTGTTTCCTACCACGAATGGTTCAACAATGTTTTAAAAATGAATTAAAATTATAAAAAAAATTTTAGTTTTAATGTTTTGTTTTTTTTCTTATTTTGCTTTTTTTCTTTATTTATAAACTTTTTACTTTTCTAACTTTTTTTATTTTTTTCGTCTCGTCCGAGAATCGAACCACTGACCGCTCGGTTGGTAATTCGGTGTCTTTACATTACACTGTATAGGCAAATTGAATTTTCTTGTCAAAACGCTAACTTGAGTTTTTTGTTGATCAAGGTTGCTTTGAAACGCGCGCATAGAATTTTCAAAGAAAAAAAATTTATTCTCAGCAAATATTTTAAAAAACATTTTAACATGGGAAAAATTTTAAAAAAAAAATATTTTGTTGAAAGATTTTCAATTAAAAAAAAATTAATTAAAATGAAAAAATAAAAAAAAACTTAGATAATTAAAAAAAATTTTTTTTTTCTCAACAGAGCCAGGGCTCGAACCCGGCTCAGTCGGCTGGAAGACCTAGCATTTAAGCACTAGGCTAGCTTCCCTTCGGCGGCGCGGCGATCAGAATGTGAACATGAAATCCACGCATCATGCATGATTATCAACGCATGAATCATGAATGCTACGGGCATGCATGATTTTTTGCAGCAAAGGAACACATGAATCATGAATACTACGGGCATGCATGCTTTTTTGCAGCAGGGGAACGCATGAATCATGAAAACTACGGGCATGCATGCTTAATTTTACAACTGGGTTGCTGAAGAAAAAAGTTGCTCATACGTCGGGTATTACAACTTAAAATTGTTCGATGAGAGAAAATATTTTGGGGTATGAGAAATAAATGTTGGACGATTCTCAGACCTAGGGTCCAACCGTTTCGGAAGAGTTTGGTAACAAACACCGCGACAAGAGAATTTTTTATACCAGGGGCATACTCTTCAACCTAGTTTATTAATCTTTTCGGATGTTTAAACTTTCAAATGATAGTCTTCAGGAGAGTTTACACCAGGTGTGTATATTTTATATGAAATTTTTTGAAAAATTCAAGTTCAGCAAAGGTATTCGATTAAGTTAAACCGGCAAATTTAAAATTTAAGCCTTCGAAATTCTTAAACCGAGTTGAAGACTACGACTATTAGAGATAAATATATTGTATAATGTATATGTTCCTGCTTTAGATTTTTCTCTCGCTATGAATATCTATGTGTACTTACCCATACGTGCCGAAGGCGGTGGAGCCTTCGCATCCGGGTCGGCTGCAGCCGGTATTGTGTTTTCATAATTGGCAAGGGAAGAGATAAATTTGGACACGTGCGGTCTTGTGTCCAACTCATCGTCGTAGAGATATAAATTGGCATCAATATTTGATTTCTCATTGTTTTTATCAGCATTTTCCGTTTCGCCTTGTTCTGGAAATGAAAATGAACAAAATCTTCTTTAAATTCACATATTTTCAGGCTCAATATTTTAAAGTCTCAATCAATTGCGTTTGTGTGGTTGTTTGTTACACCCAGAACCAGTCGAGATAGACCATACAAAATATATATAAAAAAAAAATAATCAGCGTCACCAAGACATTCGATTTAGTCCGCCCGCTCTGTCTGGCTGTGTGTCTGTTTGTATACAGTTTTCTTATCGAAGGCGTTCTTGACCAAATTTGGCATGCGTGCTCAAGGAGACATGAGCAAGAACAAGGACCTGATCGGCCAATTTTTAGGTATACCTCCATTACTAGGGTCTGTTATGAAAATCAAAAAAACTGCCCCAAAATCGAAAATTTTCAATATATTGTGATAAAATTTGACATTTGAACAATGTTAAAGGCAATTAATTCCAAAAATTTTTGAAAAGTGGGCGTGTCAAAAGGGCGTTTTTCGAAAATTGTCTCCTACGCCTGAAATTCAAATGGGACTTGAACGCAAGCTGCCATTGATGCTTCCTTTGTAGCCATAAACATTCTCTCAAAAATTTTCTTGACCGTAAATTTCGAATTTTTGGCGTACTTATATTTAAGCCTCCGATTAGAAATCAAAAAATTTTGTAAAGTGGGCGTGCCAAAGGGGCGCTTTTCATAGAGAAATTTAACAAAAGTCGGTATATGGGGACCCTTTAGACTTAAAAATCTAGCATATTCTTTCTTAATGGTCTTGTTTTTTGGGCGCGGTTTAAAAAAAATTATTTAAACATTTGTGTGAGTGTTGGGTATTTTATTTTCAGGCTCGCCTGACTATAACACCCTTACTTGTTGGGTACGTTCTAGTGATATTCTCGTGCATATTATCAATTATGAATTTCTTGTTTCGTACGGGCGATATTTGTTTATATTGTCCAAGCGACAAAAAAAAAAAAAAAAATCTTACGTTAAACTTTTATTTGGACATCTTTCAAAGAGTACCTGAGCAATCCATTCTTTTAAGGAGTTAGTCTATTGAGACCACTTTAAAAAATTTATTTTCTTTTTCTTTCATATTTCGATAGTTAAACCTATTGAGAATATAGTGTGAAAAATTCGGGCCGAATTTTGTGGTAATAAAAAACTTACAGCTCATAATCGCCGACGCGCCGTATGCGACTCGTGCAACATTTAACGCATCAAAACATCATTTCCCAAAACGACGGGGGACGTCTTAGAAAGAAAACTATCGAACCGATTTTTTTGAAATTTATACATGTTCTTCTACTCATCAATAGTTATCGTCCGTAACAGAATGACTTATTTTCGGATATAGTTTTTTATTGTTCATAACGATTTTTAACGAAAAAAAACTCGATTTTCGAAACTTTCTTCTACAGTCTGTCAATTTTTTTTTTTTAAGAAATTAATTTATTCTGGTAGGGATGAACAATAATCCATTCGATCTTTTTAAATCAGAAAACATGATTGAATTTTATTATCTTCTAAAAAAAAAAAAAAAAAGTCCACAGTTAAAATTTATGCGTTCACACCGGAGTAACCCCTTATTGAACTGCGCATTCTCGTTTCGAATTCATAAATATAATTTCCATAAAATATACATAGTTTTATCGAAATATTTTTGATGTTTTCCCTTAATAGAACGAATCTCATTATTACAATGTCAGGAAATATTTTGAAATCCCCCCGACACACAGTGCTTCGACTCCATACACATGTCTTGGCCAATGGGCGTATCCAGAACTTCAGTTAGTAGGGAAGGACAAGATTTTTTTTGCTTAATGCGTGTTTTAAGACTTTTGCGTATGTTCATAGTGGGTGTCCCATGCAAGCAAAAGTCTGATTTAAGCACCAGCTGCTCCTTCCTGCCCTACTTTAAATACGCTCATGGTCTTGGCCAAAAATAGAAAGAGCTGCGAACATAAACGAAAATTTGGCATAGACGTTTCTTTCTTTGCATGTAATTAAGAAATTTTGAAAAATTTCTGAAACTCAAATTTATCTCGATTCAATGAATTTTACAGCTTTTAACATGACACGCCCTAAAAAGAAAAAAACTAACAAAAAATTTAATCACTCATCCTATCCAAAGCAATTGAAAAATTTAAAACACATTTTAGCATCATCATAGCTTTATTGAAGTTCTCATTTTTTTTGTAAATAAAAATTTTTTGAAAAAAAGCTCCTAAAATTTTCAACACTTCGAATCATACCTTCATTAGCCTCTGAAGACCTTTTGGATTCTGGTGTACCTTCCATGTCGGTAATATCATTATTTTTATTGCTGTCAGACATTACTGCCTCCACTTTCTTAAATTGCAACTTCCGAAGCTCTTTTGCGATGCGTGTGGCCCGTTTGCGTGGACATTATTCTTTACAAGGAGATATTTTTTTTTCCTTTTTAGTATCGTAAGTAAAACAAAAAAACCTTTTTATAATTGCAAATTGGGTCATCATTTTCATTTCGTTTTCATTTGATCAACTCTATCGATTTACATTTACCATGCACAATATGCACATTCATTCAATTGAAAGCTATTTATAATCTCGATGATATCGAATTTCACTTGCAAAAAAAAAAAAAAAAAAAATAAACACACACACTAAAATCTCTCATAATCCTGGGAAAGGACATCATTTGAAAGTGCATCAAATTCCAAGAACCTTTCAACTGTGTGTCAAGAAATCAATATCTCATAACCGGGGAAAAAACATTGTCCGAACAATTCTGTCCCCCCCCCCCCCCCACTCATAGGGTGTTTCGCTGTAATACGACGCGCCGATTGAATTCATTTTTTACCGACATAGTGTGAGAAGAAAGGGGAATGGAACTGGCATGTGGATAGGTTCATAATCTTACTCTTTTTTTTTATAAATATTTACAGTCGAATCTGGATATAACGTATCTCCGAAATAATGAACAGCTGGGAAATAGTGAACGTTTTTTTTTTTTTTTTTTTTTTTTGTTACACGGACTTTTCTTAATAATCAGGCCTGTAGAGAGAGGAGTGGAAAAGGGGGATTTTCCCTCGGGCCCGGGCTTTTTGAAGGGACCCACAATTGCACATTTTTGTCAGGGGACCCCGGGAAAAAATCCCCTGAGCACCAAATTTCTCTCTACGGGACTCTAAATAATTCAATTCAATTCAATAATTGAAAACATTCAGTCTCGCTAATATGAACAATCCGAATACAATGAACACAACGTGCAAAAATTAATTCACTATATCCAGATTCGACTGACATTAAAAAAAAAAAAAAAAATCTCTTCAAGCTTTATACGGTCAAACAATCAACCGAAAGAAGAGAAGTGATGAATTCTAAGGTCAAATTATTTGTAGTGGGGTAGATGAATTTTTTTTCGAACGCCCGCCGCCCCCTGTAACTAAGTTCAAAAATTGTGTTCCAAAAAAAAAAAAAAACTGGGTGGTGCCACAACTCAATGACACCAAAACGTCTCTATTATAACTGGGCGTGTTCATTAATTTAGAACTGAAAGATACTCGCATTATTCATCGTTCATTACTTGAAAGTTTCTGTAAAAATATCCTTTCCCATTTCATAGACGGAGATTTTAATTTTTTTTTATCATAAATATAATTGAAATGAGCTAAAAACAAATCCAGTTGCAAAAGCGAGAACTTTAACTGCTCCCAGCTTTTTCCTCCTTTGATCTACTTTCGACATGGCTCCCCGGCCCCTTGTCCTCTCGCGACGCGGCGGCGGTCGAGTGCCAGAAGCTTTCAAAACAGAGGCTCAAAAAACATGCGTGAACATGTTGTGGTGTTTATTCGCTTAAATGGAATTCCATGAGTTCTCGTTGTTCATCTTTAAAAGGTCAAATCTAGCGTCGGAATCTGGTACATATGTACATAAGTAGTATTCGTATTCGTCGTATCGAGCGCGCACTGTATCGATTCCATCGATTCTACATGGTATGTTTGTGGTATATAATTTGAATTGATTAAATGCATATAGAGATACTCGATGCACACAATATGCATACATACATATGTCGGTGCAATATGAATATATGGAGAGTGTTTACCAGCTGTTAGAAGGCTATAGGTGCTCGCCTTTTCCATTTCACAACTGTAGTAATTCGTAATAGCGTACATACATACATATGTACCTACATACATATTGAAACCACGTTTACGATTTTCAGAGCATGCATGCTTTGCACCACATACACACTCGTATGAATAGAGCGATTCGTTATTCGCTATTCATGATTCGTGATTCGAGATGCGTGATTCGTGATTCGTGATTCGCGATTTGCTATGTATCCATCCGTTCGTATCGGAGCAAACCTGGATTTTCTCTTTGGCACACGCACGCTTCTACCATAAGCAAAACACGTGCACGTGCTGCTCTTCCCAGAAATGAGAATTCTAATCGAGCATCTCAGAAGCAGAAATACGAGTACTAGCGGAGAAATGACCTACATTTGCTCTCTCGTAAGAAAAGATTATGTGTATCATTTGATTTGCAAAAATAAATAGGTCTCCGCTAAGGTTTTTCTTTTCTTTTGTCTCTTTCTTTTTTTTTCCCACGTATACATAAGTGCTTTTTATTTGGAGGCTCAAATCAAATCCAGGAATTGCTTCATAAGCGTTTATTCCTTGCTCTTTGTGAGACCAACAAAATAAATAATTAAAAAGAAAAAATGCAAAATAATTCTTGCGGTATTCCTAAGACAATATTTTAGTCCAAGCCAAGGACCTCTAGTCTCTAATTATGCAATTTAACGTTGAAGGATTTTTTTATATTTTTTTTCTCTTAAGTTCAATTGCTTTCAATTGCGATAAAGAGTAATTAATTTTTTCCCCCAAATTTTATTAATAGAAAAAAATTTTCGAGGAAATTAATTAATCCTGTGCCCCAATTTGCAATTTTATTTATTTTTTTTTTTTTATTAAAAAAAGAAAAAGGTTTTTTTGGCTCATGGCCGTATAAGTTTCAAAAAAAAAAAAAAATAATAATCGCTGTAGCTTATGTAATGAAATGTTTCACACCTTCCAGGGTATTGATTTTCATTGTCCTTTTAAACAAAACTAATCACATTTTAGCTATGGGAAAAAGTGTGTTATCACAGATTTTGCAGTACAGCGCGAACAGATACGAGCATAAATCGGAGCTCCTTTGCTTTATCTGCTTAAATTATTTTTCACTGTATTCATTTTAAAATTGAATTTTTTATTTTGTACTTTTAATCGAGCACACAAAATCATCCGCGAATATTTCAAACAATTTTAAAAAGTCATGCTAAATTATTTTTGATTTTTGAATTTTGTTTATTTTAATTTAATATTAATTTTTTATTTGTTATTTTTTATTTTTTATTTTATTTATTTATTTATTTATTATTTTTTTTTTTTTTTGAATATGCAAGTGATTGGAAAATTTTCTGTTGGAAGATATTTTATTAAAGAAAAATGCTGGTGTTAACAAATCGGAATCAAAAGTTTCACTAGCATCGGAATTCGACTGGCTGGACCAGCCCAGATGTTTAACGCGTTTCGTTTTCCGTTTTTTTTTTTTTTTTTTGTCTTTTCTTTTTGTTTTTTGCCAAGACTTGCGTACTAGGCCAACGTTTTTGCCAGGACATTGAATTCTAGCACAACATTTTATGTGTAGACACCAGCATCAGCACAGCTTCTTTGCTCAACTTTGGATTTCGCGTGCTCTCTTTTTCCTTCGCGCTGGTCATGGTGTGAGGAAGGAAAAAGCTTTCGCTAGGTGCTTTCGCCGAAACATTGTCCTTCCCGCACGCAATAGGCTGGCGAGTAGGAGAACGGAGATTCCTGAGTATCGAGCTTTTTTGCACGTTCCAAACATGACCAAAACAAAAAAAAAATGTGTATTAGGTTTTCCTTTCCCTTTTCGCACATTTTATTTATTAATTAAATTTTTTTTTTTTTTTGTGTTTTGTTGTTTTTCTTTTGTTGTTGTTGATTGCGTATGATTGCGTACATAATAATGGAAAGCTTTTTCAGAGAGCACACGCAATATCAGTGCTTTGAGGCGTTGAGAGTGAAAGTGAAACGTTGTCATATTCTCATACACAGCTTAAGCAGTATGAGGGTTATGGATGGCGGTGGCCGTTGAGCAAGACCAAAAATTCATGGGTTAATAGACGACATACATTTACATGCGAACGAAAATTTGGACAGGATCGAGAACTGGGTCGTTTTAAAGCATTTCGTTTGTGTCTTCGTTTGTTCGTTTCACAATCGGATCTCTCATCGAACGGCCGAGCCTATGAACATTGCATTTTTAGCTACTGGCATTTCAGAAGCAGCCAGGAGCTTCTCGTGACCGGAAGTCTTTTGAATCAATGCAAAAATTCAATTCAATTGCGCTCAATCGGATTTTGACTGCAAAATTTTGCTAAAGCAAATGCCTCATATCATAACGGTAATCGGCCTTGGGCTATTTATTAATTCCTATAGGCCAATAATATAGCGCTACTATGAGCGGGGAAAATGCTCAAAATGCTCTTCACTCACACTCACGCGTTGTTAATGTTTCTATGTATGTATGTACCTGACCGCTAACGTTTTAGGTTTCAGGATTGCGAATCACTTTTGATTTCGAAATTACAAGTAAATTGACCACCGGCCAGTACAGCTTTCAATAATACGCACTCAAAAAATATGATGACTATCATTTTTTTTTTTTTGTTAAATTATCCCTAATTCTTGCTAAAACAACATAAGCCACTTAATAACGACACTTTTTGGGTTTTTTTTTTATTTTTTGTCATAATTTTAACAAGTAAGGGCTCTCTCCAGTTCTGTCAGAAATGAAAAACTTCATATAAAAAACACTTCAGAAATTTTCTGATTCATTCCCTATCGGAATTTAGGCAATCAGATTGAAAAAAAAAATATGTTATACAATTAGTTGAAAATCAATTAATTGAAATTACATTCATGAACTTTAATACAATATATTAAATCTGTATGTATTCGATCTCTCCGTGGCGTAGCGCATAGCGATTGCGCTTAGCAATCCGAAGGCTGGAGTTCGAATCCTGTTGCAGGCAGAAATAAGATGTGGAAAAATTGGGAATTGAAAGAAGCAGGTAAATTTTAAATATTAAGGAAAATTTTGATTATCTCATGGAGGAGAAAAGAAGCTGCCACCATCCCATACAGTAAAGTTTCCATCCTTTCTTCAAAAGCGTCATACACAAGCTTTTTGAAAAAGTCCTATAAGTTCCACTAGAAATTTTCTTTTTTTTATTATTTTGAATAAAAAATTCGGTTGAAAGCATATTCTTCTAAGTTTGTTAATTACACTGTGCTAGTTCAAAAAACCGACAGACGGCTTTCATTTCTAGAAATATTAGTAAAATGCGCTGAATACAATAGTGATATTGATTTTTTTGGATTGGATTGGCTCAGGTAACGGAGATTTTCGCGTTTAAAGGTAAACCCCTAAAGTATGCAAGCATAATTTTGTTTTTCACTTAAAACATACCCAGCTAACATTTTTCGAAATTTTTGATCAAAAGCGAGTCTTTTTCGAGTCGCCTTTCTGATTAAAAAGATCAAATATGCGCTCGTTTTCTGATCAAAAATGATACTTTTGTCGGGAGAAATTGGAACCCTAGCCGCGACTCTTCTTAGGGAGTCATATTTGATATCATTTGCGAGTCATATTTGTTACTATTTTCGAGTCTTCTACGACTCATATTTGCTATCATTTTGGAGTCTTCTATGACTCATATTCACAATCAATTGCTTACCAAAAATAAAAAAATAAAAAAATTTTTTTTAATTAATACACATTTTTTGGCTTTTCCGTGTATATGTCAATGTTATATGTATTATTATTATAAATTCAACTTTTTTTTTTTCCTTTGCCTTATGTGGGATTTGAACCTAGGAACTCTCGTTTTCTAGTCCTGTGCTCACCCGTCGACACCAAGCTTTCCAAATCGAAAGTCATGGAAGTTTTTCGTTTATAACTTTAAATTCGATTTCCATTCAATTCAATTTTGAGTCAAATATTGAGTAAAATATAAGATAGAAACAATTTTAATGATCATATTTTATTCCCCTACATGATTAATTGGCGATTGCTCTATATTTTGTTGTTGCCATTTGAATACGACACGCTTTTGAAACATATTGGAGAGTCGTTTTCCAGTCTTCTTTTAATTATGCATACTTATGAACAATCATTTTCTAATCATGAAGAAAAAGACTCGTAAATGAATCTTCTCATAAAACAGTCTTCCAAATGTTGAGTGGGTATTAGTTGCTCCAAAAATTAATTTCGATTTTGGGACCGTTTTATGGGCCAAAATTCTTTTTAATGCCTTCACTTCTGTCCCTGTCAATGAAAATCAGTTTTTCTGAAGGAGCAAACCATATTAATAAAAAATTAATTTTAACAAAAAATGTATGAATAACGAAATAAAATACTCTAGTCGAATTGAAAAAAATCAATGATTAACAAAACTTAATTTTTTTCCTTCGCAAATTACGGTAACATTGTTGTCTTATCTTGTCTTGTCTTGCCAAACAAGACAACAATGTTACTGTAATTTGCGAGTAAACAAGATGGAAGTTTGGTAATATTCGATTTTTTCCAATTGGACTAGAGTATTTTATTTCGTTATTCATAAATTTTTTGTTAAAATTAATTTTTTATTAATATGGTTTGCTCTTTTACGAACACTGATTTTCGTTGACAGAGACCCAGAAATTTAGTCATTAAAAAGAATTTTGGCCCTTATATTTCACAAGACGGCATAATGGGAAAGCATGTAACTAGGAACCGAGAGTTCTGAAGATCAAACCCCAATAAAGTATAATAGAAATTAATTTTTTATTTTTTCGGATGAACTCCACACCACCCGAATTACTTTGTGTCTTCATTAAATGAATTCATTAAAATCTGTCTAAATAAGTTTATTCCCAGCGGTGAATTTCTTGCTTACGGAAGCGATGGTCCGCAACACGCTTTATAGGAATTGTGGCACACTATCCAATGTTCAAACCTAGTAAAAATTTCTATTTACTTCGCCGTTAAATAGAGTGATTGCCAGTTACACCACACAAAGTAACTGGGGTGACGTGGAGCTCATCCGGCAAACTGACTTAAGAGAAAATCCGAAATAAAAAATACAAAAATTTATTTCGATTAAACTTCTTTGATGCTTGAACTTCAGAACTCTCGATTCCTAGTCATGTGCTTTCCCATTGAGCCGTCACAGATCTAAAAGCTCTTTTTGAGAAATATTTCTTTAAATTTAAAAAATATATTTAAAAAAAAATCTATATCAACAGTTTCACATCCCCTAAAGTATGCTTCAATTTTTTTAACATAAATGTGATAGAATAAAATTGAAAGAAGCACTTATAAAATACCAATAATCTTTGCGATTGCAGCGAATTTTTGCTCAGGAATTCTACAAAATACAAGTAATTAACGTTATCGTCATTATTCTGTCATAAATATATTATATAACAACATGAACGAAATATATATAATTTTTAATGATGTTAGTCATAATTTTTAAACCGCGATATCTCAAAAACTAGAGCCAATCTAGAACAAGTAAGGGTGTTATAGTCAGGCGAGCCTGACAATAAAATACCCGACACAGACACACATGTTTAAATAATTTTTGAACCACGCCCAAAAAACAGGACCACTAAGTAAGAATATTCAAGAGGTTTTTAAGGCCATTAGGGGCCCCATATACCGACTTTTGTTACATTTCTTTATGAAAACTGCCCGTTTGCCACGCCCACTTTTCCATTTATTTTTGCAATCCTAATCGGAAGCTTAAATATACGCGCAAATTCTAAGTTTCATTGAAATATTTGGAAAAAGTCAGATTTTGGGGCAGTTTTGAGATTTTTGTGACAGACCCTAGTACTGGAGGTTCCCCTAATAATGGACCGATCTAGGATCTTGGGAGGATGTTTATGGCTACAAAAGAAGCATAAGTGCCAACTTTCGTTCAAGTCCCATTTGAATTTCGGTGTAAGGGACAATTTTCGAAAAACGCCCTTCTGCCACGCCCACTTTTTAAATTTTTGGAAATCGTATTATTGCCTTGAAAAATGTTCAAATATCAAATTTCATCAAAATATGTTGAAATTCTTCGATTTTAGAGCAGTTTTTGTGATTTTCGTAACACACCCTAGTACTGGAGGTACCCCTAAAAATGGTCCGATCGGGTCCATTCTCGAACTTGTTCTTACTCATGTCGCCGTTAGCACGCATACCAAATTTTGTTAAGATAGCTCAACTCCTTCGATAAGATAACTGTATACAGACAGTCAGACGGACAGACGGACTTGTCTAATTCGAATCTACTGTATGGTCTATCTCGACTGGTTTTGGGTGTTGCACACAACCGCACAAACGCAAAATACCCTCGACACAGAGTGTGTCGGGTATAAAAAAAACTCTTGCCTGAAGGGGATTTGAACTCACCGACATCGGATTGTTAGACAATCTCTCTTATTGAAATTTCAAGCAACTCAAATGTTGAATTCAGCATAAAAATCACTTTAAAACCAATTTGCTTGTGCATGAAATTGGTTTTATTGATTCATGAAAAAATTCGAATTAATTGGCTTGCGGTTTTTTAAACGACTGCTTCAATTGAGGAAGCCACACATATGGGCATTTCCATGAACAAAAGATTAAAGGAAACAAATTTTTTTCCAACATGGACTAAGGAAAGCAAATATATTCAAATATAATTAAACGGAAGCATTTGCAGACTATTGAAATAACCAGTGGGCCATCGCCCAAGGTCTCGCGCCCCAAAGGGGCCTCGAACGGAATCAAATGAATGAACGATTTAAAAGGACTAAGGGGCCCCCGCATAACCATAACGCATAGCTCCCTAATTCGGCATTTTATCATAACGGTGATTTGAGAAGAATTATTTGGCATATCTCAGTGTTGATTTTGGTATTGGCTTAGAATCCCAGCCGAAAATTTTCTCATAAATGACCAATTCGTGAATTTTTTCACCAAGGATATCAAGGGGAAAATTTGAGTACTTCTCAATTGCAATGGCATTGCCATCGAAATAAGGTGCTTTTTATCGCAATTGCAATGACAATGTCATCGAGAGGAAATGTTATTCATCGCAACTCCAATGGCACTGTCATCGATAGAGGTATCGATACGACGGATTAGATCTACTCCACTTTCGATGACCAACTCGTGACATATGCTCTTATGACTGCCAATGCCGCTTGTGTGTTAATTTCATAAGAAAGTTGGTGTATAATCAGGAGGAGTCGCGGCTCTATGTCATGCTGAAATCATTGATTGTTTCACCGGGACAATTCCGGCTGGGATAGCAAACTTTAACTCATACATAGATATGGGCCAAAAAGTGGTAAAAACAAAATGTGAAAAAAAATTTTCCATGAAGGTGTACGGATAACTCAAAAAACTAATGATGCAGTTCGATTTCTCGTGCTCTAAATAGGGCGAAACCGTTGAATTCGGTCTTGTCTTTTTAAAATTTTTGAAAAAAAAAAAACTATCACAGTGTAATAGATTGACAAAAAATTGTTGAAAAATTTTGTTAAACAAAAATTTTATAACCCAAGCGAGTTGGTCACGTACGATATCGTAAGTACCTATGGTACGATTGGTTTAGAGTTCAATTGTTTTTTTTTGTATTAAGATGGCTTATGGAGCTGAAAATGAACAAGAAATGATCTGCGTATTCATTAAGGAAAAAATAAGAGTTTAATTATTATGTGACAGTCGGCCTCTGTGCCATAGTTGGCTAAGATGCCAATTTGCGAATCGAAAGGCAAAGCTGCGGTTCAACTCCCAGCTCATGTCGTGGATGTTTGTGTCGTTTTTTTTCAGTTTCTGTTTCTCTTTGTTTTTCCATTATACGTGGTATCACAGCGGGCCGGCCTATTTGGTTTCTAATCAGTGTTGCATTGTTTATTTCTGGATAATCTGCCAAGGCAAAAAGGGATCTAGTGAGTTTTTTCCTTAAAAGATTATCCAGAAAAACAAAAAAACAGTGCAACACTGACTAGAAATTATTTTCATGGTTCTGAAGCTGTGCTCGGACTTGAAAATTTTTAAAGGTGGTAGATTTTTAACGAATAAGTGGTAGATTTATATAAAAAGTGGTAGATTTAAAATTGTTTAAAATATTAATACAATATATCACATCTGATCATGTAGAAAATTGGGAAACTTACATGTTTTTAGGTATTTTCTCTTATTAAAAAAATGTGTCAATATTTATTGGATGTCGTTAAGTGCCAATGCTGCCATTCTTGACAACATTCTTGACAATAGGAAGCTGCCAACATATTTTTAAATAACACATAACATTGAAGCACATTTTTTATGCTTTCAATTATTCTAAATGATCATAAAATAAATAAAACAAAGGCATAAATAAGTAAAAAAAAAAAAAGTGGTAGATTTGGACCTAGCGTGGTAGAAGTGGTAGAAAGTGAAAATAGTGGTAGATCTACCTCTAAAGTGGTAGAAGTCCGAGCACTGTTCGGAACCATTTGCGTTGGATTGAAAAATTTCGTGCATGTTTAAAAAGGGTAATTTTGAGTTTTTTCGTCTGATTTTTGGTAAAAATTGATCCGGTTTGATATGGAAAAACGATATTAAGGAGCGCTCAGATAGAGTTCGTGAACTTGAAGAAGTTATTTAGTAATAATTTTTTTATATTTACATAACAAAAGTTTCAAAATATTCTTATTGGTATGGGAACTATGGGCTACAAAAGTTAAAAAGTGATCAAAAAAAAAAATCGTAAAATTTTCCAGATTTTTGTAGTTTGTACCAATTAGATGGAGTTGGAGATGGAGGCTAGATATTTGTCTAATATAGATATACTAATATAGATAGAAAGATGAAACAAACGGTGAATCATTGTTAACAAAACAAGGAACCCAGAAAACTTATTTTTATATTTTACACTGAGAAAAATTTTTGCACAAAAAAGAAAACAAAAATTAGGCTATTTTTTTCAGTGTATTCCGGGTTTTGTAATACTTTTTTGCTATTTTAAAAACATACCTCTCAGCTTAAACTTTTATTCAAAAGAAGATTCATTTAAATCGATGAATAGCTTCTTGAGATATTTAAGAAAACATAAGAGCATATTTTTGTACTTAAGACTTGGCGTATGAGTGATGTGTTTTTGTACCATATTTATTGCACACATTTGTACTGGATATTAGTACTGGGAGCATATAGGTGCACTTGCAATTTTTTGAATATCACACTGCTGCGCCATCTGATTGAAATATTTTTTTCTTTTAAATGAAAGTAAATACTAAGGGGTATTCCTAAAAGCAATTTATAGAGTGTCGAGAAACTGGGAATACACTAAAAAAAAATATTCAAAATTTTCTTTTTAGTTTTGTGAAAAAATATTTCTCAGTGTAAAAATTTAAAAAAAATTTTTAGCTTCCCTGTTTTATTATCTAACAGAATCTGCTTAGATCGTCTCTCTATCTCAATTGGTTGTTGAGATATAAAATTTTGAAAAAAGGCTTATTAAAAGAGGATTTTCCAGGATATTTCAAGGACCGTTCAAAATAAAAATCTAAAAAGTGGTCTCCACAGTGTTTTTAGATAGCACCTATCGAAAAATCAACGAAATTTAAAAATTCCTTTCAAGATGCCGCAACCCGCCAGACCCTTTGCTTAATTTTTTTATTCCAAATGATTAACCCTCAGAGTGTTACATAACGACAACAATTTTTTTTTTTAATCTATTCCACTGTATTAGCGTACGAATGTCACGTGCGATGACATGAAAATGCCGATATAGCTCTTTTGAGTTTTGTGCATCCATGTTTTGTAATTCTACGAGCCTTTGATAGACTTTGGTAGCAGATTTAGGGGCGTATATCGATTTCTAACTATCGTGTGATCGTAGCTGCATCACGCGATGTACTAAATTGACCAATTAGGACGGTAGAAAAGGATTCGTTGGCAAGGCGCACGGGGAAAGGTGCGTCATCGCGTAGACGATTTATTAGTTATCAAGGCTTAAAGTCGAGCTCGAGAAAATCGCATACGTTTTACATCTGGAGAAATATGGTCTCCAGAGAGAAATTGACAGTTAGCAAAAAAAAATTCCTCGCTAAGATTGCATTTTTTGACCCGCTGACCACTGAACAGGGTCACTCATAACTTTCGAGTAGTAGGTACAGGAAAAGTATTAAAAGGTAGTAAAAAATCATGTTACGATTAAGATAAGTTCAAAAAAATTAAGGGAAATAATCGCCAAAAAAAAATAACACGAAATTTATGAAGCCGCCAACCTCTACCAACAAAGAACAAATCAAAAGACAAAAAATCCACGGAACTGAAATTGATAAGATTGATTTTTTGCACTACTTTTCATACAAAGAAGGAAACCGTTTATTAAGTTTAATAGTCCTTGGATTAAATGTAGCCGTTACAACCTCACATTAGCAACGCGGGCGAAAAACAAGAAACCGAGGAAATTTTTCAAAGGTCACGACAATTTCAATGACAAAGAAAATATTGAATTTTTTTTTTTTTTTTTTAAATATTGATTACCACAAGGTCTCTCAGCAAAATGTAGGTATGAGTCACAGAAACATATTCTTCAACACTGAAAGCCTTTCTGAAAGGAAGAAAAAAATGGTTTCGAATAATGGACTCTGCCATTCAGCTGGATAACTTTTGAATCATTTTAATTGGTAGAGAAATTTGGAAAAAGGACAAAATGCTTTATTTTGCGATTAGTACAGTATGTGGAGTGAGACTTTGGTGAAAAACGATTGGCATACATTTTCATCCGCCATTGTAATGGGAATCATTTTTCAGGAAGACTACTTTTAACTGTTGTTCGAATCTTGCTGTTCGGGAAAACATGCAGATTATATAAATTATTGATCAGCTTATTTGGATATGGGTGTCTATCTTCCGGTCTCTCCGGCTGTGGAGAGTATTTGTTAGACAGGTAAAAGACTTCACGAAACATACATATATGTATGTAGGTACTTATGGTATATGTATGCGCCTGTGAAGCATGGGCGTGATACTTACGCCCCAAACACCCCGAATTGTGGGTCTGCTGTGACTTCTGAGTGATCGAACCATAAAAAAATATAAGGTGTGTGGGAAATACGGTCTTGGTATTGCCGCGGTCACACTTGCAAATGAGCCATTCGATCGAGGTTCAACTTATTCTACAACTACCAATCGGAAAGCAATATTTCGATTTTCACAATCGATACAATCCTCAAACGAGGAAGGCTGTTCGCATGTAAAACGCACTCTCTCTTAAGCGAACACCCACGGGACCGAAACCGATATCCGCTTAACAAAGATGTCCGAATAAGAGGAAACTATTTGAAAGTCCGGAATACTATAGCATTCCGAAAAAGGTTCCGCTTAAGAGGAGTGTTCGCAAGGAGAGAGTACACTGTGCATATACAGGGTATTCCGTACTAAAGTGCTTTTCTTTATAGGGTTGATCGAGGGGGTCGATTTCTGCCATTGAATACGTTTTTAGGCAGTAAGTCTAGAAAAAAATTATCCCACGATAATGGTTAATCGGAGGAAAAAAAGTGTAATGCCGTTTGAAAGCCAATTGTATGGGCTTTTAGGAAAAATTAAACTGATGGTAAAAATTTGACCCATTGAGGGAAAAATAAATGGTTAAAGTCCAAAATTCTGAAAAAACTTTATTTTTAATATTTTTTTTTGGGAGCCATTTTGGTATGAAAAATGTCTTATTAACACATACTTTTCTCATTTTTTTTTTCAAATCTACTTTAAATTTTCTTTAAAACCTTGGTACATTTGTCATACCTTGTTAGCGGTTTAATTTAATTTGGTGGGCGTGGTGGCGAATTCATAAAAAAATATTATAAATGAAATTAAAAGAACATTTTGTTATTTATGTGATTTTCGTATGTATTTTAAAGGGGTTTTTCCACATAATTTTTATATATACATATGTATCTATGTATATGTACAAATGGAAATATCTTGGTGAATTTAGCACTTAGCATTTAACCTAAACAAATTCCGCTTGTTGGAAATGAATTCGGTTACGTGATGGGATCAGAGCTTGAACAAATTAACACCATATTTTAGGTATATGATAATAACGCTAATTTTTCATTTGATGAGTCCCATGACCACGTAGACAAGGGATCTTGAGGTGATTCAACATTGTGGCTTAAATGAGAAAAACTAACGAATAGTTTCACTTAATGTGCGCATTCGTATTCTCTTGATTTTTAGCTATCCTTTCATTTCAACCGAATACAGTGTACTCAAAAATTCAATAATTTTTCGCCTCTTTTTATCATCTTTGGCCCACAGTTCCCAAACCATAGTAAAATGGGACCTCGAGACTGAAGTATTTACCGCGGAGGATGCAACCGACACACCAAACCGGTGCGAATTTAATTAAACTTTGGCACTGCAAATATTTATACCCGTAATCAGAAGAAAAAAAAAACAATCGGAACTCAAAATTACCCTTGAAATATTATCGAAAAGGAGGAAAAATGCCATCTAAGCTGATCCAATATGGACTTAACTTTTCAGAGTTTTAAGTGATTAGAATGCATGTTAAAGTGCTTGTATGCTTAGAATAGATTTTACATACATATACACTATTATATATGACACCATAAGAAAATTATCTCAATTGAATTGTATCAACATACATTGTCTGTATTACATACGCCATACATACACATAGCTTATGATTGTTAAAAAAAAAGAGAGATCAGTAAAAAGTTTCATTATTGAAAGCCAGTGGCAGATCTTATCGCGTTTCGTTCGCGAATGATCAAAGACATAAATGATTCAAGCAATATAAATATACAGACAATATAAAGCCATAACTTTTCATTAAAAAAAAAAATTCTTCTGAGAATGTTAAGAAAAAATTCGACGATGTACATTTGCCTCGAATTTCGACCCTATTGCTATTCATTCAACAGGATCATTTTATATATTTTATAAAAATACAAGACATTCCATATTGAAACCGATTTGTGTGCTTTTCTCTATTAATTGCGATGAAAAGGTCTCATAAAATACCTAATATAAAACACCATTCGGAATCCGAAAATGCCAAAGTGGATCATATCACTGCAGGCCCTAAGAAATAATTGCCTTTTCAATGATTTAATCGAATATTTTTCTTTTAAGCCTAACAAAAAAACTACCTACAGTGTATGTTCAATCAATAAGTAGAACCGCTGAATTTCTGTAGCTCCAACGGAGCAGTAGAGAGTGTTCGAACCACTGGGGAGCCTTCCGAAGAGATCGATATTTTTTCCAGTCGCCTGCGAGCAAGCAAAGAAAAAGTACGTCGATTTTTGTGAACCTCTGCTAACAAGCAGTGTGACCAGGGAAAAAAATTGACTGCGGCTAAATCCACAAAAAAAAAAAAAATAGGCTAGAAAAGGCTAAAGACAAAATTTTTTCGACTAAAGATAAAGGCCGAATATTTTTTCCAAGTGGCAGTTGTATTTAAAAAAAAAAAACTAAATCAAACCATACATATCTTTATTACACATTACATGTAATTGCAATGCAGAAACCTTTATTACAATTTCAAGTAATTGTAATGGAAAATTTTTTATTACAATATTTCAAATGTAATTTGGAAATTTGAATTTTCAATTGCAATTACCTACTTGTAATTGTCTTGTTTATCATACTTTTTTAAAAATTAATTTTTTTAATTTTTATTAAGTTTTTATTTCTATTTGGTTTTTATTTTTATTTATTTATTTTTTTTTTTTTAATTAGTTTTTATTTCTAATTTATTGATTTCTTTAATTTGTTTTTTTCTTTACAATAACATATTGAGTCATGTGATGGGCGAAGTTTTCAGGTCAAATTTACCGATGCCTACTAAATAAATTGAATAAGTCCTTAAAGCGAAATAAATTTAAATAGCTTTAACTTCAATTACTTGCAATTGATTTGTTTAAATTACAATTAAAATAACAATTGTAATTCTATCATTTCAATTACATTTACGTTATTGTAATTGAAAAAAACTTATAAAAAAAATTACTTGTAATTGTAATTGGTTGCCCTTCAATTGCAATTACAGCAGTAGTAATTGAAAAAAAAATATATAATTGAGCTGCACATGTCTGAATCAAACTTAAAAAAAAAATCACATATCCTTTGTGCTTACTTAACTATATACATAACTTTATACCAGAGACATAACAGTTATAAGAAATAAGGAAAAAAATTGGACTATAACTATTAAAGTTTGTATTAAAAAAAATTCATTTTAAGATAACAGTTTCAAACAATGAAAATATATTTCATTTTTCTATAACAGTTATTGAAGAAAATTTTTTTTTTTCCGTTGCTCATAATTTTTATCGTTCGATAAATATTTTATACGTTGCCTCATAACAATTATGAATGAGAAAAATTTTTTCCCGTTGCTTATAACATTTATTTTTCAATAAATTGTTTTTACGTTGCCTAATAATGACCGCGATCAGCGGCGCTATTAATGATATCAGTAGAATGGTATCACCAGTATACCACTATACATATATTTTCTCTCTTAACGAAATAAATTAAAAACTATTAATTGAAAATAAAAGCTTATAAGAAACGGAAAAGTTTTTTTCTCATTCACAATCGTTTTGAAGCAACGTAAAAAATATTTATTGAACGCTTAAAATTATGAGCAACGGAAAAAATGTTTTCTCATTCATAATTGTTACAAGGCAACGTAAAAAATATTAATCAAAAAATAAAAGTTTTGAGCAACGAAAAAAAAAAAAATCCCAATCATAAGTATTATCGACTAACGTCAAAAATTTTCGTCGTTTTAATAGATATTTTCGATACAAGTGTCGAAATGAAGCTTTTTTTTGCACGAGTGGTAAATGTTGTAAAACGAGGCGCAGCCGAGTTTTACAATACCACGAGTGCGAAAAAAGCTGAGTTTCGACACGAGTGCCGAACAATATTTTATGCAATAAGATTTCAAATTGGATTTTAACCTAAATTTAAGAAAGCGTGTTTTTTGTTTGTTTGTTATTGTGAAGAAATTTTTTATTTTGATTTGACAGATTCATAATTTGAAATTCTTTATTATACAACTTCGTAGTATGCTCTGCTTATTTTTGCCTTGTATTTTTTGAAATGCGTGCATTTTGAAATTTATTATTGCACGCCTTGCCTTGTATTTTTTGAAATGCGTGCGTTTTGAAATTTATTATTGCACGCCTTGAAATTCATTCTTAAAAAACCATGTAGTATGCCATGCTTTTTGTTTGTATAAACAATTTTTTATACTTTCTCAAAACTAGTGTCATAATATGCTTCATTATGATTTTAAAATCGACATCATAATAGGCCTATTATGATGTCGAATTGCATAAAAGCAATTTTTTCGATTCTAAAAAAAATTTAATAGTTATTTAGGATCTCTGCTTTATACAAAAAATACTAAAAAAAAAAAAGTACTAGAAATCGACTAAATTCTCTTCTTCTAACTCAGATTCATTTTCTGGTTTTAAGATAAAGTTTTAATAAATCTTTTGTTATTTCATAGCTTTCACAGCATTTATTAACCCTTTTTAGCCCAAAACGTATTGTTAAAATAGACTTTAGGGGGTTTTCTTTTAGTGAATTTCATTGCTTTTTGTTTCACAATATTCATTGTGCTTAAAACACGCTCAATTTCTGAATTGCTCGAGGGTAAAAGTAACAATATTTTATTTCAAACGAAGTAAGAAAAAAGTAAAATAAAAGCTAAATTGTTATGAAAAAGGCTTAACAAAAAGGCTAAAGCTAAAAAGAATTTTTTAAGGCCAAATCCGAAAGAAAAAGGCTAGTTTTAGCCTTAAAAAGGCTAAAATGGTCACACTGTTAACAAGTGTCGTCGCGATCAAAGATGGAAAAGAGTCTCGAGTCTCTCTCAGCGCTACGCCATTAAGTTCTGCATCGACCTCGATTCGGTTCACAGGGAGTTTGTACCCCCGTGGACAAAGTCTTGATGCCAAATTTTACGTTAACGTCCTTGACAGGTTGCGCACTACCAGTACAAGTTGGTTCAACCACTCTCCGGTTGTTTGTTTTTTTTTTAAGTATTTTATTACTAAGCTTAACTCATGATGATAAAACTTCATTTTCATATAAGTGCACATATGTACATTGTACATACCTATATGTAGGTATAATTTTTGCCAAATATTAGTCGATTATTCTTCTTGTATGAAATGGTGGAAATTTATATATCTAACAATAAAATACAAATGTCAGAGCAAGCTTCGAGTCATGTATAGTCGCTGCTCTTCCATAAAGGAGACCTAAAATGCCCTGCTTTTTTATGTGATACTCAACTGCCAGACACTTCTTTGGCCCTTCCCGCCTGAAATTGCTGTTGAGTCTGGCCACAAAAAGGCACAGTGAGCAAGGGAGAATGTGTGACATTGGTGCGTCCTTCTCTTGACTCACAGTACATACCGTTCGACGCAACAGCAATTAGACATCATTAATAGGGGTTGGGTATAACAGCAGGCGAGCAGGCGAGCAGGCTTTGGACTCGCACGCTTGAAAGAACAAATTAAACAAGGATTTCGCTCTTGCGCTTGATGGTTCGCGTTAATCGATTTGATGCAACTTTTCCTCTAACCTTTCATTCGAGTGTTCAAATTGTTCATGAATTGTTCAAGTTCTTTTTCACCTAATTGCTGTACGAAGTCCTTTTCACATAATAGGTGTCCCTACATACAAACATACACACATGCACACATATTTTGTAAGTTGTGAGATCTAAAGTCTGCATATCATCCTGTCCGATAAAATTTCTCATATGAATTTTATGCGGTCAGAAATAACAGCCGCTGACACTTTAGTCCTTCGTCCTTTTGAATGATAAAGTTGAACAATTTTAATTCTTTACGCATCGTGATTTAGGTACTTCGTTGCATTGGGGCTGCAAGGTCAAAACATCCGCACAACATTCACTTTCGCAACGAATTGCACATTGCACATCCGAAATATTTTCAATTCTTGTAATATTAAAAATACTTTGTTCGTTTTTTACAAAATTTTTTAAGACAGCCCTGAAATAAACGGCCCCTATTTCGGGCCCTATTTCGGCCACTGGAAATCGAACTGCATCATTCGAAAGAAATGTTTGGCAGTCCTTAGGCCATCTTTTGAGACCAAGTCCAGAATGCGAATTTTCTACTCATACATAAATATGGGCTGAAAACTGGAGAGACACACTCTGTGTCGAGGGTATATTGCGTTTGTGCGGTTGTGTGCAACACCCAGAACCAGTCGAGATAGACCATACAGTAGATTCGATTTAGACATGTCCGTCTGTCTGTTTGTATACAGTTATCTTATCGAAGGAGTTGAGATATCTTGACGAAATTTGGTATGCGTACTCACAGCGACATGAGTAAGAACAAGTTCGGGAATGGACCCGATCGGACCATTTTTAGGGGTACCTCCAGTACTAGAGTCTGTTATGAAAATCACAAAAACTGCTCTAAAATCGAAGAATTTCAACATATTTTGATGAAATTTGATATTTGAACATTTTTCAAGGCAAGTAATACGATTTCCAAAAATTTAAAAAGTGGGCGTGGCAGAAGAGCGTTTTTCGAAAATTGTCCCCTACAACCGAAATTCAAATTATACTTGACCGAAATTTGGCAGTTATGCTTCCTTTGTAGCCATAAACATCCTTCCAAAAAAATTTCCTTGATCGGTCCATTATTAAGGGTACCTCCAGTACTAGGGTCTGTCACAAAAATCCCAAAACTGCCTCAAAATCGGACTTTTTCAAAATATTTCAATGAAACTTAGAATTCGAGCGTATATTTAAGCCTCCGATTAGAATTGCAAAAAAAAAAAATGGAAAATTGGGCGTGGAAAAGGGGCGGTTTTCATAAAGAAATTTAACAAAAGTCGGTATATGGGGCCCCTAATGGCCTTAAAAACCTCTTGAATATTCTTACTTAGTGGTCCTGTTTTTTGGGCGTGGTTCAAAAATTATTTAAACATGTGTGTCTGTGTCGGGTATTTTATTGTCAAGCTCGCCTGACTATAACACCCTTACTTGTTTTTTTTTTTAATTCTTTGATAAAGAATTGCCATGAACGTCACAAATTCATATAACCACATAACTAATTGTATTATTACAACAAACTATGAATTTCTCCTAGGAATGAAGATTATATTTGAACCTTTTTACTCATTCTAAGTAGGTATCCCAAATATTCTTAATTTAATTTTAATGAAGATTTATTTAAAAAATATATACAAATATGTAAATATATCCACGTCAGTTGAATGCGCATAGCTGACTTCTAACATCGACAGCTGCAATCTTTTTAGATCCGTTTACAAAAATTTGAAAACCTGCAGCCCCATTGTGCGCATATACAGCTGCTACAACGTGGTACACTGCAGGATTTCCATTGAGGCAATTCAAACTTACCTTCTGAACTGCTTAAAAGTTTTCCCGTGGCTTCATCATCGGTTTGTTCATAGATAACTGTTGGCTCTAGTTCAGTTTTTGTGACTTTGAACCTGTCAGGCATTCCTCAGATATTCTGTTTTCCTAAAAATTAAATGAAAATTTCAAATTCGGTTTTTATTTGAATTCTACAAGATCGACGTAAGGTAACAAGCTATTACAATTTATCGGAATAAATTCTGTATGTTTGAAAAAAATTTATAAAGTTCAAGTATTTAAAACTAACCGAGTTTCTCTACTATATTATCCATGCATTATACATATAAACCATCATGTTAGGGTGACTATGTATGTACAAAAAAAAAATAGCATCGCAATCCGATGCGTAATTTTAAAGATCTTACCACGCAGACAGACAGAAGCGGGACGTGTTTGCTTTTTTTTTTTTACCATGTAGGGACAATAATTATAAGGGCTTTCGCAAGAAGGGTGGAACTTCGTCCCAAAAAAATCGAATTATATATCAAGAATTATATCTATGTTCTTAACTTATCCGTGGTAACCGGGTGTTCTAACGTCATAAAACCCTTAAGCAGGTTATTTGTATGTTAAATTGTAAAGTGTGAATTGAATCGAAACCTAAAATGTGAAACTTTTGATCGTAACGGGCGATCGAACTCATCTGCAATAGGCCTTGTCTGGGGCGTAACACAAGACAGCTTTGAGATTTTTTGAGAAGATTTTGTCTCCGTATTAATTTATAGACCTTCCTAGAGAATTTAAAGATTTTAATAGCTCCCCTGCAGTCATGAGCCGGTCATTTTCCTAAGAAGGACTGGCCTTTGATCGGTCCAAATTCTACCAGTTATATTATGGCAGTTCGCTCCATCGAATTCGGCTAGCCGGCGGTCGGTAATAAACGGGTTAGTTTAAGGGCAGTCTGTAAATGGCACTGTCATCAACTTAGAATATATGTATGTATATAAGAAATTGGTTTTTTATTTTCTTTTTTCGACTATCCTAAAACCAGACAAAATTACGACAATTGACCCAAGAAAACTGACCTGCGGTCAGCTGTTTTGCGGACTAGGCCTTCTCCAATGACAGGCCCATGTTAAAAAGGTCAGCTGAATGCATTGCAAGAGGGAATTATGAGGGGACTAGTACTGGTAACATGAAAGCTACACTTGGGTCAGTCCATATTACTGCAGGGTCGCGTTTTAAGTATACCCAATAGAAATTTTTTAATTTATTTTTTTTATTACTTTATAGACGATTTTATTTCTGACTAAGTATTTTGAAACTCTCTCTCTCTCAAACTGTGTATGCTAAAAGTTTATTTACACTACTTCTAGACTCCTATTTTTGAGATCTCAACAAAATATTCAAATCTATAGTATTTCAAACAGTAGCCAACTGTTTCATGTTTCTATCTTAATTCGTTTTTGAGATAGAATTTTTTGAAAAAGGGATTAATAAAAATGGGATTTTCAAGGCTATTTCAAGGACACTGAACAAAAGAAACCTAACAATCAGTTTCTACAGTGTTTTTGAGGTTGTACCTACCTATCCAAAAATCAACAAAACTTCAAAATCTCTTTCAGGGGACCGATTTCCTTGCTGAGTCGGCGAGACTCTTTTGAATGCTTCAAAAAATGTTTAGTGGGGTATATCTTTTGAAAAGTTTACCCACAATCAATGTTATTGTTGCATATATTTAGGCTTCGCAGAGCTACATGCCCTACAAAAAATATTCCAACAAACTCAACATACATTGGATCATTTGTATGGCGGCTCCTAATGTACAGTGTATCGGCTCCTCAATATTAATGAAGCGAACTGTCAAACTACATTAACCGATTTATGGCTTCTGATGCGCAGATATGAGCAGGGCTACCATCATCGGTTTCTCGCCTTTGTGACTTTTTCCATTCCATATTTGGTCACAATTTGGCGGTCGAGCTTTTTGTGTTGCTTAAAGTTAGTACACAAAGGCAAAGGAATTCATTGGCGGAATTGAGGCTGAATAAATTTTAATTCCGCGAAGGAATGTCAGATTGACAGATACCAAAAGGCGGTAAATTTGAATACAAATACATGAACATCTTGAAGCTTAATAATATTTATATTCGAAGTCAGCATACCGGTTTTCCATATTGTTCCGATAGATTCAGCTGCTTATGTCAAAATTCCTTCGAAATTTTTTGAACTCAGCCAATAAATGTCGAAGAAATTCGCTTCAGCGCCATCTTTTGACAATTTTTAAAGTAAACGCAACGTCAAAAATACAACTCAACTTAAATCCTTCGCTCATTTTTTCACTCTTGTGAAACTCTTTTTTCACTCTAGCCGAAGGAATTAACTTGAGTTGGAATTTCTTTCAATTTCGGAAAATTTAAATATTTTTGTTAAATGTCAAATTTATTAGAATTTAAAGAAAAGTTTTTTAAATTTTGAAAATGTTTTTTTTTTTTGTTTTAAAATTTTAAAAATGATAACTAAATTGGAGCCCTATAATTCAAAAATGTCAAAAGGGGACTCATACTGTGTAAAATTTTTTGGCCCCCGGGGGAAACCAAAAATTCTTCTTTTCAGACAAGTCTGAATTTTATTGGAATGTTTTGATTTTACTTTGAGAGTATGTGAAAATTTATACATATAAAAAATTACGATTGTAACCAGACATCACATGACAATTCTCGTGTGTAATTTCTCAATGCCAAACAAACAAAATGATGGAACAAATTCGTTTTCTTTAACATTGTCATTCATGTTTGCATTCTTCATTTCCATTCATCACGCAAAAAAAAAAAAAAGGATACAACGTTACGGAAACATTAAATGTACATGTATTGAATATAAATAACAATTTTGTATATATATATATAATAAGGATTTTGCTTTTTTTTTTCAATCCTATAGTCGAAAATGGAATACTTGAACATGATATTTTTTGAAATTAAATTTTCCTATATCCTCGATACCGTTTCAGGACAGTGGAACTCACAAATGTGACTCAAGCTGTTACCTTACATATCTCAGGTCAGCACAAAAAGCAAATAATAATAAAAAAAATAATAAGCGAAAGCTCGCATACATGAATGACAAACTGCGCTTTTGTCGCTCACATGATCATTCGTTGCGTCACGCCATATAAGAATGCTTATAAAAAGAATCATATAAAAGGTAGCAAATGATATAGAGAAGAAAAAACACGACAACCTTGGGAAGATCACAAATATATATATATATATAATATATATTTATATAAAAATAACGCAAAATGCAACCCTTATTGTTGGTAAATTTTATATGGAATGATGTGCTGCTAAAAAAAAAAATGTCAATTGTCCAAATTGAAAACAATTTCAAAGTCCAACATAAACAAACAATATTAATTTTCTAATTCTAATTGGCATTCTATGCAACGAAAATAATTTCTAATATGTACTATCTCTTTCTTTTCTGCATTCATAGTCACGAATGCCTGAGATCAACACTGCTTCACCAAAAGTGCCTACAATGTGACCTGTCTCAGCAATGGCAAAAAGCTTATTTTATTCAAGACGTCGGACCAAGTATGCACACAGGTTTGCATGTGTTCATTTCGCCTAAAAGCGATTCTTAATCTTCGATTCGAAATCTTTTAAATCTAGCTTTGTCCTCTTTGAGTCTTCTTGAAGATTTGGAGCGAGGGCGTCTTTCGCAGTAATATAGTCGAATAGAACAGTTACCCCAGAACGACCGTGGACTAGAAGAAATTTTCCGCTTTTGTTCTCAAACAAATTTTTTTTTTTTTTTTTTTTTTTTTTACCTTCAATGTGTCACATTATCGCTTAAGAGCTTTTTAAGTTTCGAAACACACAACGCAAAATGCGATTTTTTCTTTTCACAAACAAACACAACGAAATGATTTCCGTTCATAAAGGTTTATATTAATTGTATACATATAATATAATAGGACATCACAATGGATTCGAATTGAATTGAATTGAATTGACATTCCTCTGCGCCGATGGATATTCGTATATGATATTGATAAGGAATATGTATGAAGAATTTGGGCGATTGGCAATTGTTCTTACTCGAATACGATTGTATTGTTGCATGTGCATAACAAAACAAAATATAAATGTACAGATGAGGCATGAGCAAATGAAGCTTGTATCGTACCTTTAAATGTGATTCTGATTATTTTTTCTTATGGAATGTGTGCGGAATGTGACTTTTTGGATAAACTTTTCCCCGTTTTTGGCTGAAAGAGCAACTTTTTAATTCTATGTTCCACGTTAAACTGATTTATTAAGGAAGCATGTGAGCAATAAACACTTTTCTGCTGTATATAGTTGAAGTGCAAATATTGGCGGTCTACCTCAGCAAAATTATTCCAATATGTAGAAAAAGTTGATTTCGTGCAATTGATGGTTACTAAGCTTCAAATAACTTTTCCAAATCCATAAATCCGATATTTCCTCCAGATAAAAAAAAAAATCGGGAAAAAAATTATTTTTTAAATGCTTATAGAAAATGAAGCTATTTGTTTGTTCAATTCATAAAAATGCCAACGCATTTATGTATTTCTCGCACTCGAAGCGCTGTCCTAACAAAGTTTGAGAAAAAAATAAAAATAACTTGTACCAGAAAGCTTCAATTTCGGCACTTTTAATAAAAGACATTATTTTATGTCTAATTATTTGAATTTTTTTAATATGGTTTTTAAATATGTTCTTTTATTTCTTTTATTTTTGTATGTAATTCTAAGTGCAAACGGCGACAGTGTAGAGACATTGAAAAATTTCGTGAGAGAGCAGCGGGTATGTTTGGGAGAGAGTCTCTTTCTTCATATACATACCAATATGTCGCACACCCTCTTCTAAGGAGACACAACTCAAAATTTCTCATTCTTCAGAAAACACGCAAAAAAACAAAATGCGTCGCAGTGTATCAATCAAAAGCAGGAAGAAAGGGGGTTGACGAGGATTTTCGGCTTTTTATTATAACAAAAACGGAATGGAATTTTTCGTGCAGTTAGAGAGATGAACTGTGGATCAAGTTCCAGATGTTAACTCAAAATTGACGATTTTTGAGTTGTGTCACCTTAGAAGAGGGTGCGCGATATGTTGCTGTTGACATTCAGAATATTGTGAAAGACTTCAATAATGTTTTTAAGTATGTATGCACTTTCAAGAAGGAAATACCCTTTGAACAGTCGAATGAGACCGATCGAAGTTTATACTCTCATGAAAACGGAAATTGGTTATTATAGGGTGCGAATGATGAAAAAAGTAGCAAGTAAATATGTAGGTATTTTGTCAATTTTGTTTTCTCTTTGTTCATTTAAAAAAAAAAAAAATAATGATTTTTGTTCATTTTTAGGTTTCCAATCCAATAACTTGAAGTGTTTTCTTCTTAAATTTTAAGCTTTGATATCAATTGTTGGCATCTACGATCCCAGCACCGTGTTTTTTCCATGAACATGACGACGCCCAACGATAAATATTAAGAAACGCAGATAATAGGCTCGCTCTATAGACGGCAGCCTTTAAATGAATAATTAAATGAGAAATTACCAATTTGATCGATGATATAATGATGATGATAATTAATGCCTGTCGAGTTGCCATTATACATACATAAATTGAAAACGAAAATTCACAATTTCACCAAAGTGGCCTGACTATTTCGATTTTCGATTACATCATTTTTGAAAAGAAAATTCATTTAATGTGCTCCTGGCTTAAAGCTTCTTTTCTTTTCGAAATGGTGGATAAACAAGGTCGTCCCTAGATTTATTGATTCAATTAAACATTAAAGTATCTAATGGAACATTGACTTTAGACATTGTAAGGACCTCTAATCCTTCTGATAGATACTCCAATGATCCTATTGGACTCGACAGAAATTGACAACTTTTGTTCTTATATATTCTTTATTTATTCTCAATCTCCTTTATAATATATTCTTAATTTTTCAGCTTTTTCTTATCATAATCTATTTTCAGTTTTCTATAAGGAAAACTTTATTGTCCTTATCTTCCGAACGACCTCCTGATCCTAGTTGCTACAGACATAATATTAATCTACGTTCTTATAAAATAAAATTTTTAGTATACCATTCTACACATCTTTATAAGTATTTGCAATTCTCGATTCCTCGGGATTCGATTCCCCGAGAATCAGAATACAGCTGTTATTTCTTCTTCAACGCCTACTTGCCAGGTTGCCACAGACATAATATTAAATACTACGCTTATAAAATAAAATTTTTGTATACCATACCTGAGTCCAGTAAAGATGGAAGCTCTATACTAAAATTTTTATTTTATCATGACTTTGATATGAAAATTTTTGTTTAACATAGCATATACTATCAGCCCGATTATAATAATTCCCCGGGGAAATATTCCCTGTGGATTTAAAAAGAATTCTCCCATTCTAAGCACATATCGGGAGCAGGAACTTCGGAAATTTTAAAGCAAAGGTCCATTTGAAGCGTTTGATGTGCCAACGATAGATACTTCCAGATATGTGGGATATGTCGAATTAAATTTTAATATACATTTTCCTTCCATTTGGAATTTTTTTTTTTTTTTTTTTCTTCTTAATTTGATGTCCCCAGCCAATCAAAATAGTCCGCACGGCGCTCCTAAGGACTCCTTTTCCGGAGCGCAAATGCTCCTAAAGACGTTCCGCAAGGAGCTCTAAATGAGCGTTTTTTTTCGAAAGTAAATAGCATGGAGCCTAATATGGGAAAAAAAATGTACTTTTTGGGATCTAATGATTAATAGAATGCTCCTCTTAAGAGTATGTTTGGACTCTCTTTTCAGATATAAATTCTTAAGAAATGACTCGTTTGGTCTCCCTAAATGCTCCTAGGGCCTTAGCAAAATCACTATTTCGAAGAGTTTCTTTAGGAGTCCTTTGACACATCCTATTCGGAGCAATCCGAAAAAAAAATAACTC
The DNA here is from genome assembly GCA_020466095.1 of Chlorops oryzae. NCBI lineage: Eukaryota > Metazoa > Arthropoda > Insecta > Diptera > Chloropidae > Chlorops > Chlorops oryzae. The sequence continues at coordinate 12,115,732 of CM035806.1, read as the reverse complement.
CGTCAGGGTGCTTTAAAAGGAATCCTTTTACACTGTTTTTCGGAGCACTCCGTATATGGTTGGCTGTGTTCTTAAGCTAATAGAAGAATAAGTACAATTTTTCGATATTAAAAATATATATATAAACGTCACGTTTTGAATACGTTTCTATCAAAAACAATCGAGAAGGAGTTGGTAATCTAAAAATCTTTATTCATAAATGAAAAACAGAAAAACAACTGTAACATGAAACTGATACGTATATTTTAGCATCGATCTCTCCTCCTTTCACAGTTTTCCGTACTACTAAAATACAGAGATAAATATATATATATAACAACAGCTAGGATGTACCGATTAACCATTCAGCAGCAGCAGTTGGACCTATAATATAACACCACTGGATGGTGAAATGATTGTTGCATCCGCTCACAAGTGCCACTTGTCAACAACGACGTCTGGAACTATATAGTCATAACATTGTTTCATATTAATTTTCAATCGGGAATTTTTGGTTTTTGAAGAGCAGCAAAATCATTACGTTACTTTTAAGCGCATCATTCACATCCCGCGTATTTTAACCATTGGCAAAGCGGGGAAAGTGGTGGGTAGGATGATGGGGCTCTTAAAATACGCTCGATTGGGTGTATTTCAAAAAAAAAAAAAATGGAAAAGCTTAAATTAAAAGACTGGACAATTATGTGTTTTTAAATATATATTTTTTTATAGTTATTTCATACTCCTGGTCTTAGGTGATAATAATTCATATTCATAGATACAAATTCCAAATTCGTTTATTTATACTCGTATAATGGATACTTAAACATGGCCATAAGAAGAATTATTGTTTTTATGTATACGCAGGTATATTTATGAAATATGACAAGGTATGTGGTTTATGGGTAAAGGGGGTGCGCGCCTGTATTTTATTGCAGATATTTTTAAGCAAAGGTCGTCTTCCAAAATATTTAATAAACGGATAATTTTAACCGGAAACTTGTTTTTAAGCACCATTTTAATGGAAGTCGGGATTAACTGTATTTGGAAATAATTGAAAAGAAAAATATTTGAGTGTATTGCACGAAGCCACACGTTAAAAGTTTTTAAAAATTTTTTTTCAAAATTAACATGTTAAATTGAATTGTGTTAATAAAATTTAGTTTCTTAAGTCAATAAAATTTCAAAAAGGGCGCTTTGTTTTTATTGTCTTGCCTTAAGAACAATTAGCGGCTCACACAAAGTTATGTTAGATTAAGCAATTTGGCGCGTTTTTTATTTTTTAATTTGCGATTTAAAAAAAAAAAAAAAAGTCCTATAGTTTGACGTTATTGCTCATGTCGCCACGATCATGTGCGATCGATCATAGCTTCATCTCTCAGGCATTCCCGAATTCATTCGAGTTAAATTGATAAAAAAAAAAAATTAGTTCGAGTTTAATAAATTAAGTATATGTAGTTTTCCAGGTAGAGGGTTTTTCATTTTCGCACAGTTGTGTGTGTGTGTGGAAAATGAAAGGACATACAAAATTTTTGAACATTCGGGTTAAACAATTGAGGCGAATTACTATTTTCTGCATATAAAAGTATTTCTCTTGTGGCAAATGTTTAAATTCATTTACAATATACATATCTCGTGCGTGTCGTTATAAGGTCTAATTTGATCCAATTACGTTGCGATCACCATTTTTAATATTTATGACGCAATCAAATATGTAATACAAATAAAAAAAATATTCAAATTTTTCAATAATGTGTCGACGGTCTTAATGAAAATATGTCTAAATTTTATCCTGCCAGCGATTATAAGTGTATGTATGAAAAATTCAAAATTCAAAATTCAAAATTTAACATTTAATTATAATAATATATTGAATCATTCCATTATATATGTTATAGGTATATATGTATGTTACAAAATTTCAGTAACACTACGCATTGAAAATATTTCGCACAGCTTTTCAGTTGAAGTGCTGCTGCAACTAGAAAATTTATGGAACTAATAGTTTTGATTTACTTTTTGTGGATGAATTTTGACGTATAATTGAGTTTTAATTATTTTACGGGCTAATCAGTGCTAATAGAATGTAGTGACGACTTAAGTACCCATCAATAATATACTTGCATAGTTGTTTTGAAGAGCTTATTGTTGCCTCATATGCTTTCACATCTTCACTTGAACGAACTTTTGTCCGCTGAATACAATCTTCAGAAGATCCAACTAAATTCGTCTTCGAATTTAGAGCGCTTGTGTTTCTTTACTAATATTCCCGTTACAAAAAAAAAAATTTCATTTTCAGGGAGCCTATTATATTACAATTGAGCTTGAGTATTTTTAAAACAACTTTAAATATATTCTTGCGGAAAATTGATTATCATCAGCAGGGCTAATCAAAATATTTATGAAAAAACTTCAAAATATTTATTTAATATTTAAGAAAAAACACTCAAAATATTTGCGATAAATATTTACGATAAAAATTTATTTCAAGGGCATTTTCCATATATTATTGGTTTAAGTAAACTTATTGCAATAAAATATGAGATGTTTTCGAAGATTTTCAAAAATGAATGAACGTAGGCTATTGTCTAAGACTCGTTTATAATCAGAGAAATATCTTTAAACATTTGTAATAAAAATCTGATACCAGATTTGAAATCAGCGACCCCAAAAACCTCCTTGTGATACAGTTTTTTGGAAAAAGATCTATTTTTAAAAAATTTGGCCGCCATATTGGATCAGCCATTTTGGTTTTTGAGAATCTGACACCAGATTTGAAATCAGCGACCCCAAAAAAGCCCCTTACCGAAAAAATCGTTCTTATTGGAAGAGTCCTTCATATTTTTGCCGCTGTTTTTGGGCTTTCCGTCCATAGTGCAGCGTTATGAATTATGTTTATCTGATTGGAAAGCATGCTTATTACGAGTATTACGAGTATATCTACTGCATATTCGTATATAATATGAAATTTTAGCCGAAATATTTACGGAGAATCAAAATTTGCTGATATATTTATTTTTGCCCAGAAGAGTCGAAATATTTAATTAAATATTTATTATTTAAATAAATATTTTGATCAGCCCTGATCATCAGATTGGGATTTGACAATAGCGAAATAAATTTCAAAAAATGCTAACGCTAATGCAAATGGGAGTTGAATACCATTCCGAAAAAATTCACAAAGAACTGCTTAGATAACATTCGAATCTCTCAAATATATTTATGAAACGTTTTTTTTTCATATTTATATTCGTATAATTGAAACGAAAATTCAAAAACCGTTTTTCGTACCACAGTCAGACAAATGTGAAACTAGAGCGCAAAGCCATCCTCATCCACTCACTTGTTAAAATAACTCACGACCCTTATAAGAATGACAATTATTGTGTGTCATAAATATTCTACGAAATTCATTTATACCATATCTCAAGAGCGAAACATTTGATTAAAACTCAAACAAAATGATTAATCAGCTTTAAAGGAAAGCCAAATTTCGAGCTGTCACTAAAATCTAATATGTTATGTGGAAAAGTGTGTAAATAGCGGAACTTAATTCATATTCAAAGTTTGAAATGTGAAAGAAATTCCATATTTTCAAAAGTTAAATGCACATTCAATATCAAAAATCCAGTTTCGCTGCAACAGTTTCAGATTGAAACTCTATCAAAGGGGGGGGCCGCCCTTCTTGTTCATTGAAACTTTCAATCGATCTAAGAATTTTTGGGAACAAAATATTCTTCAAGCGTTATTGTTTCCAATAAGGTTTTTTTTTTTTTTTTATCTGTGACGATATCCATTTCCTTCCGAAATGTCCAAATTTTCGAGAAAATTTTAAATTTTCATTATGAAAAGCTTTGGCGGAAAGAGCAAAAAAAAAAAAAAACGGGCCTTAAAAGGTGATATCCTCCAATTTCAGCAATATTCATAAACACAATTTTAAATTTGAACTTCTGATTGCATTCGAATTACATTCATTACATATGAATTGAATTGAATTGAATTTGATCAGAAATAAAAGTTGAATGTGTGTTTTGGAATAAAAACTATTTTTCGAAAAGTTTTCTATTTTTTTTTTTTTTTTCCAAGTAAAAGGATCAATTACAAGCAACTGATTAAACAATTGAAAGCCAAGGTTTGAATAAGCTTTGTTACTTAAAAACTATTAAGGACTTTGAAGGTTTTACATCCTAAAAAGCGCATAACCAAGAAAACTGCAGTACGGTTTGGTTTTCGACATTTACATTTATGCTTTTAGTAGGCTGTATTTAGAAAAAAAAAAAAAAAAAAAGAAAGAAAAAACGGGACAAACGGCAGCGGATGTGTGGAGGGATATCGTAGCATTCACTTTACACCACAAGACCACACAGTCTGTTGTTGTGGTTTGTGTGCCTTTTTTTTTGTTTTTTTTTTTTTTTTTTCAGCTTAAAAGGTGCAGCGAACTTCATTTTGTTATAAGGAAGAAGCTTTCTCATAAGAAATGAAAATTTCTTAACTTTACCGAAAGTTTTGAATGTTATTAGTTGCATATTTACATATTTATGTTTGTCTTTATAGGTAAAATTTTATACATAAAGAGCTCAATTAAATTAGATTTACATTTATTAAATTTTTATCTACTTTAACTAAAAAATATAAATGATTTTAACTTAGTATTATTCAAAGCTTCATTGCAAATAAAAGGCCAAAGAAAACGGCCCACATTAAAACAATCCCATGCATTGAATATAAGGGACTCTCACCGTCAGTGATTTTCCTAGCAACGAACTTCAACGTTTCGTCTAATAAAACTACAGGAATTGAGAATTTCATCACAGTTATCCATTCTTCGCCAGATAACGGTGTCACTTGGAAGACAGTCTAAAAGGAAAATAAGAGCAATCATTTTGATAATGTTCCATAAGTTTTTAAAAATTTTTCAATTTTGTTTTTTCTCAACCTTATTGCTCTGCCATATATTGTATACACATAATAGGTAAGTTCTAGTGTAGGTATTTGATATTTTTTCACACTTTATCAAAATACTTTTTTAATTTCGTTTACTTACGGAGAGCACATCTACGTGTAGAATGACGAAGTGAAGTGTGAATGACAAGGCCATCGATCCAATTAACCACAAGTTGCACCATGGGGGCATTGTAATAAGTGATTGATTCTCCGACAAGCTGAAAAAAAAAATTGCATTTTTATTCGACATGTGTGCAATGCAAAATATGATCCAAATTTTTACGATATGCCTATGGTCTTATTATCGCTCTAAATGTGAAATATGAATTTAGATTTTAAAAGGAGGGATTAAAATCATTTTGATGCGATTCCCATGGCACTCTTCAAAAAAGTTCTTATAGTCTTTTAAAATCTCTCAAATTAAAAGAAAAGAAGTATTTACCACATTGCACTATGGTCTGGCGACCACTATTTGCTGGCCGAAAGTCACTTTTTAAAATTTCGATAAATTGATTTTTTTTTGACCCAGCACTAGACTGACTCTCCAGAGTAAAAAACTGCATACTCAAAATTTTCTGAAAGTACCTCATCGCTAAGATATCAGCTGTTAAAGTTGACATTTGAAAAAAAATTTCAAATTTTTAAAGCACGTGGCCAGAATAGGAGAAATTCAAATTGGAATATATCGTTGAGTAACCAAAATATTGCAAAAAAAGAAATGGAATACGAGTAGTGGAGGTAATATTAAAGTGATCCGTAAAAAAAAACTTGTATATAGCTTTTTGGGTAAAAATGGCAGGCATTTTCAAAATGGGCTCGTATTTGGGTGAGAATTTTCATTTTAAGTGAAGCTATAAAAAATTGGCGGCATTCGGCAGTCTTAAAACTTTGTAGACATTGAGAATATATAATTTTGAATTTGTAGACTTAAAATCATGTTGCTCTTTTTTGCACTTTTTGAGTAATTTCGTTTTTTGTAGAAAACTTCTACGTGTGTTTTGCCGTATTATTTGATATTTGGAAAGAACCATCCAACAGAAATGCAAGAGAAACGGCAGTTCTAAACTTTTTGATGCAAAAACTTAATAAAGAGAACACTGCAGAAGCATATAACATCTTTTTAAAGGAAATAGTACGATTTATATGCAAGCGTATATGTAAAAAATGGATGAAAAGTCATCGACAATGCACGTATGCATCTTCCGTCAGAAGTGAAATCTTTACTGAGCACTGCTGATTGCTCTTCATTAAATGCAGACGACGAAGGAGATACCGATATAGTTAATTTTGACATCGATCCAAGATTCGATGAGCTTCTAAATTACTTAGAATTGGAAAATGAGATTGAAAATATTTAACTTACCTCAATAGAACCTTCACACTTATTTACAGCGCAAAATACAAATATATTGCGATTGTTTGAATCACGTAGGATTAGAAAATATTTATACAATATACATATAACAAAAATATAGTCGGCTTTTTTGAACATTGATATTGTCCCAAAAAAATAACAATAAATTAAATATGGTAAGTAAACTTTAATATCATAGGTATATAGCACATTAGCAACCAATTTGAATTTTCCTAAAATAAAAAACAAAAAAATTGGGGATTTCGTTCTAAAAACACCCCTTAAGCTACGCCTCTGGCAGAATTTCGAGTTTTTGATGAAAAAAATGAAATGAGCGACCCCGAAAACCCCCGGGTACCAAGTTTCAAGTCAGTGAGATTTCTTTTCGACTTTTGGCCAGCAAATAGTTGTCGCCAGACTATAGTGCATTGTACGGATGGATTCTATTTTTCCATCTATTTTTTTTTTTAACAAAGTACTTTTGCGCGTGTAGCGTGTTTTTTGTTCTTTTCCTAAATCCCTCCTTCTTATGATAAAATAAATAAAGCGTCAAAATTCAAGTAAGTAGGTTTACCTGTTCATAGCATTCAACATTTCAATTGTCACCAATACAGAAAGGGCCATTGTCATAGCATGAGGGTCGCTGAAGATTTTACAATCAACGCCTTTGAAGTCTTCACTCGATCCTATGCAGGACAAGTGATGTGTGAGTTGCCAATATGTAAGATGTGGTCCGTTGTCAGCAAATATGAACCACCATGCCGCTGCACCAACAGTAGCGGCACCGACATATCCACCAATAGCCATGTAACTAGCAGCAATAAAAGCTTAAATGAAAACATTCGAATTGTATTGAAAATTATATCATTACCGGAAGAACAGCCATCCGGATATCAATCCCTCATCAGCTTTGCGTGGTGGTTTCTCCATAATGTCCAAATCTGGTGGATTGAAGCCAAGAGCGGTGGCAGGTAGACCATCAGTAACCTTCGAACAATTCAGTGTTATGGAACAGTCAAAATAAAAACATAAAACACAAAACCAATTTACCAAGTTAACCCATAGAAGTTGTACGGGAATGAGTGCTTCTGGAAGGCCAAGAGCAGCTGTCAAAAAGATCGAAACGACTTCACCAATGTTCGATGAGATAAGATAACGAATGAACTGTTTCATATTATTGTAAATCGCACGACCCTCCTCAACGGCGGAGACAATCGATGAAAAGTTGTCATCGGCGAGAACCATTTCGGCAGCAGATTTAGCGACAGCGGTACCGGAGCCCATAGCAATACCAATTTCAGCCTTTTTAAGCGCGGGTGCATCATTGACACCATCACCAGTCATCGCAGAGATTTCGTTCATACTTTGTAAATATTCTACAATTTTGGACTTGTGCTGCGGTTCGACGCGCGAGAAGAGACGCGCACGTGCGCAAGCTGATTTTTGTTCTGTTGGCGACAAATCATCGAATTCACGTCCGGAATACGATTTTCCTGTAGTATCTTCATCTTCGGTGAACACACCGATTCTACGGCAAATAGCTTCGGCAGTAGCTTTATTATCACCAGTGATTACAATAACCCGAATACCAGCGGCGCGGCAACGAACAATTGAATCGAATACTTCTTTCCTTGGTGGATCAAGCATACCAACTACACCGACAAAGGTTAAATTGACTTCATACTGATAGAATTTTGTAGAGTCGCCGAGATCCATTTCATCAGGTCGCATCGGACTGTCTGCAACTGCAAGACCTAAGCACCGAAGGGTATCACGCCCAGTACCATATTGTCCAGTGAGTGCCAAAATTTTCGATTTTAAAGACGATGTGAGCGGTACCTTGTGTGTACCAACGCGAGCATGGGTGCAACGTTCCAAAACACCTTCGGGAGCACCTTTAACAAAGAGCTTGGACCGGTTCCCAGTTTCGATGCCTTAAGCGGTGTGCAATATGAAGACATGGATTTACGATCACGCGAAAATTCGAGTGTGAATTCCTTTTTCCACTTAGTTTCAATTTCTTGACGAACAGCGATGGCCGCAGAGCGACGATCCAAGCCAGATTTGTTCACATTGAACGGATTCAATTTCTCAGCCAAGACAATGAGAGCGGTTTCGGTCGCTTCACCAACTTTTTCGAAACACTGCTTGAATTCATTGAAGTCAATAGCAGAATCGTTGCACATAATGCAAATTGTTGCCAATTCTTGAAGAGCTTCATAGTCGGCTGCCTTAACACGTTGACCGCCCAAATATAATTCACCAATTGGCTCATATGTCGAACCGGTTAATTCAAATTCAAGGAAACTGCTGTCGCCGCCCTCAACTTTTTCGAAAATGAACATGCGTGACACCGACATCTGGTTAGTGGTGAGCGTTCCAGTTTTATCTGAGCAAATGACCGAGGTGCAACCTAATGTTTCGACGGACGGCAGCGAACGTACAATAGCGTTCTTCTTTGCCATACGGCGTGTTCCTAATGCTAAGCATGTTGTAATAACGGCTGGCAAACCTTCAGGAATGGCAGCGACAGCCAATGCAACAGCAATTTTAAAATAATAAATCGCTCCCTTTATCCATGACCCACCGTGCGCTGGATCATTGAAATGACCGATATTAATGGCCCAGACAGCAACGCAGATAATTGAAATGACCTTCGACAGCTGCTCGCCGAATTCATCGAGTTTTTGCTGCAATGGTGTTTTGATTTCCTCCGTCTCGGACATTTCGGTACGGATCTTACCGATGGCCGTATTCAAGCCAGTGCCAATAACGATTCCACGCGCTTTGCCAGCAGCCACATTTGTGCCAGAGAACAAAATATTCTTCTTATCTTGATTAACAGCACGTGGATCGGGAATGGCATCTGTGTGTTTAATTACAGATATGGATTCACCAGTCAAAATAGACTGATCGATTCTTAAAGTAGTCGAGTAAATGTGAGTGATACGAATGTCAGCTGGAATCTTGTCACCCACAGATACCTCAACAATGTCGCCAGGGACAATTTCTTTTGCTCTGATTTTTTGTATGCCAGACTTATCTTGCCGTACGACCTTACCCATTTCGGGCTCGTACTCTTTGAGGGCTTCGATCGCAGATTCGGCATTTCGTTCTTGCCAAACTCCGACGACGGCATTTGCTATTAAAATAAGTAAAATGACTAAAGGTTCTACAAAGGCTGTAAACGTATCTTCATGTTCCTCGAAAAGCGCAAGGACCTAGAAAATGAGAACAAACGTATAGAGAGAAGATTCAATCAAAATATCAAAAAATTAAAAAAAAAAAAAAACTTTTCTTAAATCTGCAATCGAATTTCGTTCGTTTTGGGGGGCTTTAAAGTCGGTGAAGTTTTGATTTTAAACAACCCTAATTAATTTCAAACATTTTTAGCTCGTTTTTTTTTTTATGGGTAGTTGTTGCAGTTCGGCCTTTTTCTGTTAAGTTTGAAGAATTTTTTACGGCCAAAGACTATAAAATTACTAATTCTTTTTTTTTTTTTTTTTTTATTTGACAAAAACCTTTTAAAACTGCTATTGTAGGCATAAACAAACACACATGGCGAGATCTATAATGCATAATGTGCATAGGTATATATCACTTGATGTAAACGTGGAGGCAAAACTTGGATGCAGGCATTGTTTCCAGCTATATAATATAGTTCAGCCTGATACACAATTGCTGTAAACTAATGTACTTTTCACTTCGCAAATTCGAAGCAGGCATTTTTAATGTCACAAGGTGAGCAGAATTTTTCCATAGGTATGTAGGTACAGTGTACTCTCCTTTAAGCGGACACCTACGGGACCGAATAATATGTCCGCTTAACAGAGGTGTCAGGCTTAAGAGGAAATTATATGAAAAACAGGAATACTAGAGAGAGATTCCCAAAAAGCGTCCGTTTAGAAGGAGTGTCCGCAAGGAAAGAGTACACTGTATACAATTTTTTTTTTTTCTTCTCAAGCATATACACATACATACTTAAGTCATAATGTAAATTTTTGAAGTATTGACGCAAGGACACTTTGTTTTTCTTTATCGAATAATTGAGGTCAATAACAAACCCAATTCAGTCCGTCAATAAATGGGTAAGAGAAACTCTTAATAAGACTCCGAGTGCAGACTTTGTTTTGAGGACGAGGACACCGCATTCCATATAATGGGCGAATGGATTTCCCCATTTAGGCCAAGCACCAGAGTCTACAGCGAACTATTCCTAAGTCGCGACACATCTGAATATCCTCTCCTTTATACGGTTGGTAAATAGGTAGGTTGTGCCCAATTGGCACAATAATCGATCAAATGGTCGCAGTGCCGCCATTTCACCATGGGGAGAAAGTACATTAATAAAAAAAAGTTCGCTGACAAGGCTTACAGAGAAAAAAGTGTCAAGAACTTGAAAGTGTTAAAATCTACATTTCGCAAAAGGAATCTCACATAAACAGGGGAGGATTTTGGTTGCGATTTGAAACTTGAATGTTCAAAGGAATCATTTCTATTCAGCAAAGGGCGGGATGTATGATCAAGTTTTCGAACTGTTATAGTCTGTTGTTATCAGTGCTGTAGTCGTGGGTTTGCAATTTAGTGTCACAATTACTGCGACTTAGGACAAAAAAGGGAGGGCGGGCATCCTGCTTCAAAAGCATCAATTCACTGTAGTTACCAAAAATACTCCGTCATGTTTTTAGCTGTTCTCATTAGCGTGCTAATCATAATATTTATATCAATATTATGTTAATTCCAAAAAAGTAGCTCGTAGAAGTTTCATAGAAACGGAACTTGAAAAACCCCTTTTTTTTTTTAATGTCAGCTGATAAATATGACGTTTGACTAATCACAGAATGACGAACCAAAAAAAAAAAAAAAAAAATGTACTTACAAATGATATAATGGCTGCCAATAGCAGAATTTTAACAAGTAGATCATCAAATTGCTCTAAAACAAGCTGCCAAATAGATTTTCCCTCCTCCGTAGGCAATTCTGAAAAGATAGAAAGAAAGAAAAAAACAAAAACGATTTCCCCATATAATTCACGCTTGCAACGATTGTCGCTTCATTAAGCTCCATTACCATTTGGGCCATACTTCTTTTGGTTGGCTTTGACTTGCTCGATTGTCAGACCGCGCTCTGGATCTGCACCATAGAAGCTAACGACTTGTTCGACGGTTTTTGCGTGACCGTCTTCCATGACTAAGATTTGAAGAATTCAGCAATTCTGAAAAAATCAAATCGAACAGAAAAAAATAAACTTCTTGTTTGCTAAATGTAAGTTAAAACGAAAATTTCACAAAAGCAAAAAAGGAAAAACTCAAATGTCATTGTTCGACGTCGCATTAGAATACCTTTGTTGTTTCAGGTTCGTCGTTTTTTCCCCCTTTCTTTCTATTCGTGCGAATCACGAAACAACACGTGTCGGTTATTCTCTTCTTTTTTTTTTTTTTTTTCTTTCTTTCTTTACTTCTTCTTTGTTCTATTTCCTTCGTTTGGCGAACTTGCAGCAGTAGATTTTATTATAAAAATAAATGGAAACCCAGTAGCACAGAATTGATTTTTTTTTTTTTTCCTTATTCCGAAGAGTTTATATAGTTCACGAAAATGATTTGATCGCGATTGGCCAGCATTTTTGCTTCTTAACACAATTTCCGAACTGAATGCGAGTGCTTTTGAAACTGTTGAGGTCAACGCCAAGTCAGTTTCGATGTTTGACTGTTGTGTGCGCGCTTATGTGCGAGTCGAGCGAATTTTGTGAAATTCGTAAAAATGCTCACGCAAAAATCCCAGATCACACTGTTGTTTTCTTCGCTTTTTCCCTTGGCGAATAACAGCAGAAATTTATAAAAAGAAACAGATAATCGGAACACGTTATTCGAACTACTATACCTGTCCAATTCTGACGCTGCGTACAGAGCACAGCGTTCGCTTTTGCCTTCGGCGTCGCTTGCGTCACTTTCGAATGTGAATGCAGCGCGAACATATGTTCGAGAAACTATTTTAAGCGAATTCTTGTATAAGATATTTTCCTTGGTTCTGCTAATTACGTTTATAGTGCCGCGACAAGGACAAAAATAATCACATAATTATGAAAAAGGTCGACCAAAAAACCCAGGCACCGAATGCTTACCTTATTTCTTTAATTAACAAAAAAAAAAAAAAATTTAAATAAAGCCAATTTTTCTTTTCAATCTCGTCTTATTGAAAGTTTCGAAACAAAAGCAAAAAAAAAAAAACATTTTCGTCTGAGTACGAAATTTTAATGCTCTAAATATTATGACAAAGATTCATACAAATATACAATTTTTACTTAAATTTTTTGTATTTGCAATTACGCTTGTATTCCTAGTGCCATCAGAGATTGAGAGACTTTTATTAAAAGTTACATGATCAAAAATGTTTTGTTTCCCATCATTACACAAAACGATATATTTCATTATTATAATTAGTGTTTTTGAATTAAGATCGTAATTAATTTTATCAGAAGGGCGATTTAAATAGTAAAACCATCAGATTTAGTAAAAATTCGGTATTTTAATTCTTTAAATACAACACTGTACTTCACTGTACTCGAAAATTTGAACGCTATTGGCTGGGTTAACACCAGTCTAGTTGTTGTCCAACTTTATTCGGTTGATTGACGCAAAGACGCAAGAGGGGTAGTTGGTCTGATTTTTGCCAAATGCTTAGACCAAATTCGCGTCTGACTGAAAGGCCAATTAGACTCGTGTACGAGGAATTTTCAAATGTTCACAATGGATCAATTTTAGACTCGTGTACATTGTGATTGACATACAATTTGGTTATAAAATCATAATTAGGCTATTCACAAAGGCTGCTAAAATCCCTTCTAATGTTCTAATATGCTTTTTATATATGGAGCATGGACAGCTTTAGAACATTTGAAGGGATTTTAGCAGACCTTGTGAATAGGTCAAATGTTAAAAATCATACAAATTTCGTTATCTCTCTCACACATTTTACAACGTTGTGGCAAAATGGGCTCCTAATGTGCACGTAATTATTGCATATCTCAGTATAGGCTCATAATGTGAACGAAATCTGCTTAAGCGCAGGGCTGCATTCGAAAAATTATGACGCGTTTCTTTGTGTTATTTTGTTGAGGAATTATTACATAATAATTATTATTACCTGCGACGATCTTGATTGCTCCATATTGTAGGGATTTGCGACGAAATAGCGTGCAGCAAGAGCATATGAGAAAATTTTCTTGCCTAAACATTGATATTTATGCCTAAAGTCACTACATCCATACGTACATATAATGCTTGTTATCTCGAACCTTTTTCGCGAAATCATCGTATGTTACATTTTTTACGAAGTAGACCTTTTGATGCAAATTTATTCTAGAGCCTTCTACTCATCGCCTGGCAAAATATTAAAACCCTAAGCACAGTAGTTATGGAGATAATGCGAAACTATAGTTTTAGGTTAAGGGGGTCTTCTCATTGAGCAACTTTTTTTTTCGACTTTTTTTTTTTTGCATTTATTTATAGCTTGGGTAGTTGTGAATATGCCACTAAAAGGAAAATTCGAAATAGTTTAGAGAATATAGCCTTCTTTGTCGAGCAAGATCTGCGCTAAAACGAGTAATTTTTGCGTTGCTTCAAACTTTAAACGCGTTTATCTCGAAACCACGTTTTTCGAACTGGCGGCCATGATATCTCCAGTTCAACTGAACCGATTTTCATGAAACAAAGTGGAATCGACGCAGAATTGTCACCATTCTCGGGTGAACCTCGACCATAATTTTAAAAAAATTTTTACAATTTTTTTTTTTTACACTAAACTACAAAAAAAAAGCCCGAAATTGAAATTTTTTTTTGAATGGCCGCCATTTTGTCAAAAAAAATCACAAAATTAAGCTTGAGGTTCACCCGAGAATTACATCTATACTGATTATAACCCCGTTTTTTTTTTCCATTTCGGACGCTCCGGAGACCCGGAATCGTGGCCGCCGTGACGACACCTTTTTTTTTCACCACCAACTTTGAAGTCTCATTACTTTTTGAACAGCCCACGTATCGAGGCAAAAAAATTTTTTTTATTTACTTTGAACCTTTTGTAATACAATAAATAAAAAAAGTTTTCAATTATTCTTTGCGTTTTCAAATAAGAATTTTTTTAAAAAGGGTCCAAAAAACGGGTTTTCAATGAGAAGACCCCCTTAAACACAGTCGCATATGGGCAATTCCATTTAGTCACACCGGTGACCGGTCACAATCACTTTTGATTAGGTTTTAGCTTTATTTTATTTTATTTATTTATTATTTAAAACAAACAGCATGTGATTCTCAAGGAATTATAATTATGAAAAGTTTTAACGACAGTTGAAACAGCAATGAAATTACCTTATACATATCTGCTCAGTATGGCTGTGACGGTTGTGACATTTAGGACCGTTATGCGTGCAATTGCCCATATATGGTACACCCAGGGGATAGTAGAAAGAAAAAAAAAAAAAAAACGCTCTCCTGTAAAATGTAATTTTTGGTAACAAACCATAATTTCGCGAAAATGGGTCGATATACTCAGAAAGTTTCATAATCGGCAATCTTGTTATAATCTAAACTTAGAACTCTAAATATTCAATTGTTAGAAGAAAACTTGTTCCTAATTAATTAGATTGGAATATTTAAAATAGCAGACGGCGTAGATTTAATAAACTCTTCAAAGGCAGCAATATACCATATTACGGCACAGCCATCTTGATTATACATACTAATATATCTATCCAAAGCTGAGCAATAATTGCTTCCGGGTTCATGTGATTAAACAACTAAAGAAGCCTTTGGACGATTCAGTCCGATTATGATGTAGCACTCTTCTGAAAAATTTAGGCCGTTATCAATCAATTTTCTCACACTCGATTTTATGTGAACAACGAAAAATTGTAAATTGTGAGCACGACAGTTGGCACGACCATGTGTCAACTTTCCCCTGGCCAAATTTTATATGTCATTGTTAGCCTATACATACATACATATCGTTACCTTAATGTAGAAAGGCCCCAACTAACATGTTTTCCAAAAATCACTTTTTTGCATATTTCGATATACCGCCCCCAAATAGACTATGATAAAAAAAAATTAAGGTTCTGAGATCAAAAATAACGGATTTACAATCATTTAAACAAAAAGCCCTAACTGACTTAAAACACCTCTTTAAACAAAACCTCTAACTGACTTCTATTGTGGTAGCTAAATCTCACAATTTTGGACCCACTGGGTTGAACTTTTGAATAGAGCTTACTGCTGTGCCCCAAAATTGTAATATTTTTTGGTTTTTTTATTTGGTTTTAATTCAATTTTTTCTCTCTCCTGTAAAATTCTAAATTTTATTAGTTAGGGCCTTTCTACATTAAGGTAACGATATATCGAATTTGATAACCTTAGGGCCTTTTCGTATGGAAGTTCAGATAAACTATTTTATTTTTGGTTATGTGGATCAAAAGAACAATCCCATTATTTTCCAGAGGTTGTTTGATCCTAGGGGTTCAACTGTATAATTTATATCAGCGAAAAGTGTTTAGTGATACTTGACTTAAAACAATTCATCCTATGGGCACAAAATACATACATACATACATACATCCGAAAACGGGTTCAAAACTTAAGAAAGAAATCAGACCACAGGTGGATTGACAGACAGACTGACGGACATATCTCAATCGAATAAATTTTCTATCTGAATTATAAATTTATCTCTATGTCCATATCTTCGGAACCTAGTTCTATAAAAAGCGTTGAAGCTTCAAGAGAAACAAAAGTTCTACGGAAAGGCAAAACACAGTACGCTAACATTGCCGGGAATCGCTGGGTATATAAAACTCGAGCTTGACCGATTTGTTATAAATAATTTTTGTAAAAGGCAGGTCCGAAGATCGCCACCACTAACAATAAGACAAATTATTCAAGGGATTTTCATTAGGACAAGAAAAAAAACCCCCATGTGCCAACATCTGTGCGATTCCCATTTCAATTTTGGGTGCAGCCCTGAGTTTTTGAAAACAATCCTTGCACATTTTCCAAAAATTTAAGGAACTACATAGATATGTATATTGAAGATCTTAAAATAAGCTTAAGTCTTAAATGTCTAATGAAAAGATTAAAACAAAAATACAGAGCTTTGTATGATTTTTTCCCCTTTTTATCAAAGACCCTATCAGCAGTGGCGGATTTACGGGAAATTCTGACCGTCAATGCATCCATAATAGAAATGGCGAAAATTTGGCTGCATTCTGTGGCGGAAAAATTGCAACTGCCCGGGAACGGGAAATTGTTTTAATCCGCTTGAAAAGAGAAGTTCATAAATATAGCTCAACTCCTTCGCTAAGAAAACTGTACTCGACAGATAGTTAGATGGAAACCAAGATAAAGGGAAGGATGGGTATATGTTTTCTCCTGGTGACTCTAATCATTTCTTTGCACATACATATAGGTATATGCATGTAAGATCTACATATCTCGGGTGTTTCTTGAGGTTCCAGACGTACTCACAGACGTAATGTAGCCTCGAGATTCGAAATATTAATTCCCTGCAGTAATGAGCCGGTCAGTTTTCTAAGAAGAACTGGCCTTTGACTGGTCCAAATCCTACCGGTTATATTATGGCAGTTCGCTCCATCGAAATCGGCTAGCCGGCGGTCGGTAATAAAGGGGTTGGTTTAAGGGTAGTCTGTAAAACGACACTTTCATCAACTTAGAATATATATTTATAGGAAATTTGTTTTTATTTTCTTCATTTGACTATCCTAAAACCAGACAAAATTACGACAATTGACCCAAAAAAAAAAAGCCGTTTTGCGAACTAGTCCCTCCCCAAGTACAGGCCCATGTTAAAAAGGTCAGTGGAATACATTAGAAGTGGAATTATGGGGGGACTAGTACTGGCAACATGAAGGTCTGACCGAAGGACTGACTACACTTGGGTCAGTCCATATTACTGCAGGGTTGTTTAGAAAACAAACCAAACTTGAAAGATTTTCAATGATAGCTTTCCGGCATTGCTTTTGGAAGTTTCCAAATCAAATTCTTCCCATTTAATGACCCAATCTGACCCAATCAGCGCAATGCCAATTGATGGTCCGAATGGTAGATTGTACATATCTGCACATATAGGTAAGTGTTCGCTGAATATAGCGGGCGTACAAGGTGCCGATTGTTTCCATCATTCGATTAACCCATTACCGATCCAATTTACCGAACTGCAACTCTATTAAACGGCGACGGCGACGGCAACATGTCAAGGAAGAAGACGGAACAAACCGAACAAAAGTTCAAGTTCAAGACGTTCTGTGCATCGATGTTCGCATTTATTTATTTACATACATACATATATTGAGATAAATATATTATTTTGTTTTTCGGGCAATAGACTGCGATTTTATACCAGAATAGAACGAATGAATTTGAGATATTTTTAATTAAAAATAAAAATTGCTAAAAACAAAAATTAATGAACAGATATACATACATATGTATGTATTAATAAAAGAGCTTTGAGTGTATTATGATTTCATACATATAAGATTTGAAATTCAAATCAAATTTGGTGGAGTTCAATAATCTTCATATTAACTTCGAAGTTTGTTGTCTTTCTTGATTCATCTTCTCCTTCCGTTTTTCCGTATAAAGGATAATTAAAACTGAATTTTTTTTTTTTTACTTGCACTGGTGCTCTTTTATAATAATTTCTAATTGAAGTCTCAAAAGGATATGTACGTCAAAAGCCGCCTATAAATGAATAGAGACGGCAGTTATGTGGCTATATTAGTTTCTCTGTTTGTCGAAAAACATTTTTTTTTTGTTTTTTGTATAAATGAAAATTTGGCTAGTATTTCTCTTCGTTTAAATTAAAATATATATGAATTCCGAATACATTTCTTTTGGACCCAGATTTTTGTTAAAAACAAAAAATAAAATTTTGTGCTTTTCTTGTGTACGTTTGTCAAACACTCGCAGCAACCAATATTGGAAAATATTTCTGAAAATACTCTCTGCAGATATATATGTGTATATATTTGTATATGTTCATACATATATACACATATATATTGCACATATACATATATATATATATATATATATATATTTATATTTATATATAGATGTATATTTATTTATATATAATGTACTCATATAAACATATATATGGATGCGAGTGTGTACGTGTGTTTATACGCCAAATTTGCTTTTCAAGGTAAATAATTTGCGCAAACTCAAACAGTCTAATTAATATACATATGTACAAATGTGTGTGCGGGTATGACCATAAAATACTGATATACCTGAAAGATATCTATGTTTATATGCGTATATATATGAGAGAAAAACAAAAAAAAAAAAAACACGATCTTAGCATGTGTTGCATAAGAAAGGAAAACGAAAAAGAAAAATTGCTCGGACCTAGACTAATAAGAATAATTATTATTCAAACGAATAATTCAAGCAATAATTGAAAACTATTTAAAGTTTTGTCACTTCGCCAGTGCTCCCCAGAAAACTACAACCTACAAACGCCTCCCACCCCACCCTACCCACAACAAATAAGGCCCAAGAATATCCAAAGAACATAAAATTGAGCATTCCTGTTACGCGTTATTCTGTGTGATGCCACAATTTATACAGAATTATGCGCGGACCCAATTAGGCCATGTGACACTCATGTTTTAATAAATTCTAAAAATATTAGCAGACAGGCAGGTTTGGTGGCTTACATTTTTTTTTATACTTTTATATATATATATATATATATTTTTTTTTTTAAATTATTTTCTCAACTAAAAATCGAGGGATTGCAGCATTTTATTTCGTCCATTGCAATTCAATGTACTTTAAAAATTAAATAAAATAAAAATGCTGCAAAAAATTAAAAAAAAAAGGATCGCAAAAATGAAGAAATTTGGGTTTTTCTTTACTCATTATTGGAGAGGCGATTTATGAGGACTTGCGTTTGAAAATGCAGGAAATCGAATTTTCCCAAAAAAAAAAAAAAAAATCGAATTTCGAAAGAATTTTCCAAAGCTCCTGCTGCTCCTATGTCACATTGTATTTGTTCACAGCGGACCGCAAAATTCTTTGTTTAAGCATATTTCGATTGCATAACAAGTCGATTTTTTTTTTTTTTTAATTTCATTTTATTTCGAATGAACATATTTTGTACATGTATCTGTCATTGTATGGAATGAGTAGAGCCAGGCAGACCCGCCAATCGTTTGGGCCCAGTTTGAGGGGGGGTGGAGGGGGGTGGCAAAAACAAATTCATTCAATTTTAGCTTTGGCTTTGAGGATCCGTAGCCAGTGCTCGATTTTTTATTTACTCCAGCAATTCGATGCACCACATGTTTGGAAAATGATGGTAGTGATTTGTTGTTTTTTTTTTTTCGTTTTACCAACTGTTTTCTTTTTTTTTTCTTCTTCTTTTTTTTTGTATTTTGTACTTTTTTTTTTTGTTTATGTTGATTTGAGACTTTGCGTTGGAAATTTCTTTAGACTTTTTATGATCACGAAACGCATGCGGTAAATTGTTCCTTTTTGTTTTTTAAAAATTTGTTGAATTTGTTGAAACTTTAAATATGAAACTTACAATTTTGATTATTTTTTGGAGCCTAAAACGAAAAAAAATACGCTGATAAAATATTATATAAAAATTTGTTGCCCAGCCAAAAACCAGGAGCTAAGAAAAAGATCGCGCTTTTGAAACGATCGGCGGCGACTGAACAGAAGGAGAAAAATTATTAGAGACTACTTGATGAGAGTGTCTATTTGAATTACAGAATTCATTAAATTTGGCAAAATTCCCAGTTGGATGCACACTCTCTATTGCCTGGGAAAATACTTTTAGCACAAAAGAACTTTTGATGGTTGTGAGCACACGTTTTCGTTTATGATATTCATCATAATAGAACGAAATTTTGTTGTTTTAGAAGGAAAAAAAAAAAATAAAAATATATATATATATATATAGGTATATATTCTTATAATATAATCGTACACATAAGAAATGTGGACGACAGTGGATAACGATTATAAATAAACTGCTTAAAGCTTCGGTTTATTTTTTCTCTTTTTTCTCTTTTTTCATTTTTTTTAAAATTATTTATTTTTTATTTATTTTTTTTTTCTTGAGGCTAAAGGTCCCATAAGAGAACAATAGAGGCTTTTGAAGGTAAAATAAAAGCTCAGTCCAAATAGAAATAGAGCCAATGCCTTGGTTTGGATGTTCGATCCTAGGGCCATTGCTTATGGACGGTTTAATTGTTGACGCCATAAATTCGATGAAATTTTGGCCTGCTTACAGGTTAACGAGCTCCTAAGCTTATTAATGAATAATAATTAATTTTTAATTAATTATTCATTAATTATTTATTAATTATTTATTAGCTATTAATTATTCATTAATTAAATATTTAATTTAATATTTGAAATTTAATTAACTATTTAATTAAATATATATTTATAGACTTATTAATTAATTAATTAAGTAATTCTAAATTTAATAAATCGAATAATTAATTACTTAATTATTCTAATAGATCAATTAATTAGTTAGTTAATTTGACTTGATTAATTAATTAGTTGATTAATTAATTAAGTTAATTATTTACCAATTTAAGGAGCCTTCGGCGCTAGAGCTGGAGAACTATCGATAGTTGCGACCATCGATAGTCTCGATAGTCGGAACCATCGATAGTATCGATAGAACTATCGGAAGATACATTTGAAAACCATTTCAACCATATACATTACTATATGATTTCAACTAATTTGATTGGCGAATTGCTAGTGGTTTCAATCAAGCATGTTTGAGCTGTTTAACAATTAAATTTCAACCATTTGAAAGTTTTAACTTTGCAAAAATGAATGGTGGTCCTATAATAAAAAGTTAAAATTTAATAAAATGTTGTGCAAAAGTATCCTTGCTCAATTAATATCACGTGGTAATATGCAAGGTGCCGAATTTTAAAGCCATTCTTACTCAATTTTCCATACCTTGTAACCATAGTACATATACACAGTTAAGCATGACGCCTATAATTCTCACTCGGTTTGTAAAATGGGACACATACATAAGACTCGTAGAATTTCTGAAGATTTTTTATGACGTGATGTGGCAAGAAGATGTAAAAGTTTGTCTTGTTTTTGGGTTTGATGGATCTGGAGAGCTTTCGACAGTTCGATGATCGATAGTTTCAATAGTCGATTGTCTAAATAATCGATAGTATTAACAATCAAACAAATTGTGTAAATAATCGACAACTTTTAATAATCGATAGTTTAAATAATCGATAAGTTCGTTAATCGATAGTTTCGAGAATCGATATTTCAAAAATCGATAGTTTTAATAACCGATCGCTTTAATAATCGATAGGATCAATAATCCATAGACTCGATAATCTACCTACCTCCCTCCCGATAAAGCCGTCTCTGTCACCACCAGCACCTACCTCTTTGTCGAAGATAAAGTAAATGTCAAAGAATCAAAACTATCGATTGTCTTCAAAAAACCATCGATGTTTTCGATAGTTTGAAACCATCGATATTATCGATAGTGCTATCGATTGTTTATCCAGCTCTACTCGGCGACTGACGTAAAACTAATTGTAAGAGCCCCAACCCAAGTACGAGAGATTTGATTTTATTATTTTTTTTATAACGGGGGGAAAAAATGGTTTTTTCCACTTGAAAAGAAGTTTCTACAACCAACTATAATTACGACAAATAATACATAATTAAATGGCAAATTTCCAATAAAGGCCTTGACGCAGCGCAAATCTAGGAGGGCAGCCCTTCCTTCATTTTCTTTTTCCTTTTCGTCTCGTTTTCATATTTCATTCTTATTTTCGTATAGCCGGAATGCATGCTATTTCCGGTGACACTTTGTATGACATTTACACAGGAGCTGACAAGGAACTTCAGCGGTGACATTGTCATGCTAGGGTGTGCGATGGCGAAAAAAGCATTTGAGAGCAGCACATTGCTCTTTTCTCTCTAATGTCAATTTATATTTAAAGAAACCAGTTTGATAACTCTCTTCTTTGCCCTCTCTTTGGATATTTCGCAATTTAAAAAAAATCTATTTTTAACAATTTTTGTTCGCCTCAGCCAGGGATCGAACTTGCGATCTTCGGATTCTGAGTCGAGCACTCATCATCTACGCCATTTCATGCTAACGCTGAACTGACGCTAAAACCTTATTTAAATTTCAGTAGCCAATGAGAGTCAAGCACATGAACAGCATCCCTACACGATGACATGTCCTCCAAGATGTCACACATGATAATGTCACCTATATGTCATCGATGACATCATTGATGACATTGTCATGCAGGAAATAATTTCCCGCTGGGACAATCTATACCTACATATACATTGTGGGAAAACGAATGAGTTTTTCGCCAGTGTGAAAGCCCTTCATATAGCCTTCTGAAATAAACTCACCAAGCCATAATTGCTTTGATTAGAAACCTTTACAATTGCAACCAAACCTTCGAAGGCCCTTTCGTACACGGAGAGAAATTAGTTCCCGAAATATAATTGGAACCAATTACATATGTGATTGGAGCCTTGCCCCGACTGCATTATTAATTGGAGCCAATTACAATATAGTTAGAAAATGAAAAATACTAATTGTGCGCAATTACTTATATAATTGCATTTAAATTTATCATATATGTAATTGCGTTCTGAATACATATGTAATTACATCTGATTACTTTTACAATTTAAAGCATTGATGCAATTATATATATGATTGTATTTATTTTACAGTTTGTTCTTATATTT
This sequence comes from Chlorops oryzae, assembly GCA_020466095.1. Taxonomy (NCBI): domain Eukaryota; kingdom Metazoa; phylum Arthropoda; class Insecta; order Diptera; family Chloropidae; genus Chlorops; species Chlorops oryzae. Next base: position 12,092,659 of record CM035806.1, on the reverse strand, counting down.
CTCAAATGGTTTATAATTTCGATCGTATATAACGTGTTTGAATTTTCAAAATCCTTAGGCACTCCAAGGGGCAGGTGGACCACGAATATGACGTGGTGAAATATATTCGGCCCAATTGTGGAGAATGCCTCTTTTTATATTGTTATATAGAATATATTTTAAATTGCAGGGGATCACAAATTTAATTAGACGCAATTATGTATATAATTCGATACAATTACATACATCATTGGAGCCGATTATATATTTAATTGGACAGAATTATATATGTAATTGAAATTATTTTTTTATGATTTGATATAATTACATATATAATTGCAGGTAATGAAAAATATAATTGGACGTAATTATGAAAATATAATTGCATCATACCCAATTACATATGTATGTAATGCCTGCAAAATATAATTGGGTATGTGATATTTTTTCTCTGCGTGTAGATGGACTAAATTTAATATAATTCTCATGAAGATCATGCGACCACAGAGCAGGAAGATCGCAAAACCAAATTAAATGGTTCACCGGCATTTGACAAAGTATGACAAAGCTTATATGAAGGACTTATGAAATCTCTTTTGGCTTCCACTATTTATCGAATACTTATATCTTACTTTATGAAAGCAAGGATCGCCAAGAACAAAAATCTATCCTTAATACGGTCTTGGAAAACATAATTCGGTTTGTTATCGTCCTCCCATTGTTTTAGACTCCTTAAGGCAGAATATTGGGTAAGGATTGAAATGAGGTCATCGCAGGAATTTCAACAAACTTTTCACATGTGTTAATTTTTTATTATTACTTTTTTTTTTTTTTTGTATTTCCGAAATATATGGGTCAATCTGCCTATAGGGGAGTTCCTCTTTCCGATCAGTTCCATAAATTTTTTTTTCATCAAAAGATTTCATCTCGGAAAGTATCAATATGATAATGAGAGCATATTCTTCGCTCACAACTCAAGCCCCAAAAGGGCCCGGACCAACGCACATGCATCGCGAACATGCATCGCAAGGTTTCGTATATAGAGATCTAGAGAACTGGGTACATGGAATCGTTTATAGGCATGGCAAACGTTTATAGGCCGAAAGCATACATATTTACATGGCTTTTGTGACAAATAATTGATCTTGTGGTCGGGCGAAAGCAACTGCTTTGCGGCTGCAGCCGCGAAGTGTCGCGGTAAGACGAACAAGCGCTAAAGCTGAAAATTCTGAAATAGCGAGACAAATGTGAAATGGAACGCTGTGTTCTCTTATTGTATTAATATAATACGTAATTGAAAATTTTATTTCATTTGATTTCTTTTAGCGAACGAACTGTCGAAAGCGATTGCATAAAAACTTCTTAATTATTTTAGCATTTTGTTCGTGTCCACATAATTCAGCTGATTTATATCAACAATGAAAATTCTCGAATAAAAAAATCACATTGTATGTTTTATAAGAGCTCAACCGCAAAATTGATACGCGAAAATTTGCGAGAGCATTTTGATTTATTTTGAAAACTTTTCTTCGATATTGAAATTCTTAAAATTTCTCTGTTTCCATTCAAATACTTACACCCTACAGCATTCCAGCAATGTCCTCAGAGCGCATTGAACAAGGTGAAGGCACTAGTATGTATAACAACAAGTGTTACAACAAGTATTACAAGCTGTTTGCCAAAATGGATCTTGAATGTCAAAATTATCTGAAATAAAACAAAAATATGTACCTATTTATATACTAAATATTTATTTCAAAATAACCTTAGGAAAATTTTGCCTACATATTGTATAGACACTGAACTCTCCAAATCTCGGATAAACGATGACTCGAACATTCAGAAACTTGAACAATCGAACAAATTATTCACTTGCTTCCTATGACAAAACCCGTTGGGAAATTACCTTTTTTTGTCTAAACCTTTTTTTTTTTAGACGCAAACTTAAAATTTTTAAGTAATTATGTATGTAACATATCTTGGTTTAGTATAACGTTGTAAGTATGTACAAATCAAAATGCCATTTATTTGATCGAAGATATTCTGCGGCTAGGTTTTCACTAGTTCAAGCTTTCGAGAGTTCACTGCATCGTTTATCATAGTATATAAAATCATTCTTATTTCTAATTTCGAATCAGTTACATCTCATTCGACTCTTCAAAAGTGAATTAACTCGAAAATAATGACATTCGGACCGACTGTTTCACACTACTAACAAGTAAGGGTGTTATAGTCAGGCGAGCCTGACAATAAAATACCCGAGACAGACACGCATGTTTAAATAATTTTTGAACAACGCCCAAAAAACAGGACCACTAAGTAAGAATATTCAAGAGGTTTTTAAGGCCATTAGGGGCCCCATATACCGACTTTTGTTACATTTATTTATGAAAACTGCCCGTTTGCCACGCCCACTTTTCCATTTATTTTTTTGCAATTCTAATCGGAGGCTTAAATATACACTCAAATTCTAAGTTTCATTGAAATATTTTGAAAAAGTCCGGTTTTGGGGCAGTTTTCAGATTTTTGTGACAGACCCTAGTACTGGAAGTACCCTTAATAATGGACCGACCAAGCAAATTTTTTGGGAGGATGTTTATGGCCACAAAGGAAGCATAAGTGCCAAATTTCGTTCAAGTCCCATTTGAATTTCGGGTGTAGGGAACAATTTTCGAAAAACGCCCTTCTGCCACGCCCACTTTTAAAATTTTTGGAAATCGTATTACTTGCCTTGAAACATGTTCAAATATCAAATATCATCACAATAATTTGAAAATTTCCGGTTTTAGAGCAGTTTTTTTGATTTTCAGAACAGGGCCTAGTACTGGAGGTACCCCTAAAAATGGTCCGATCGGGTCCATTCTCGAACTTGTTCTTACTGATGTTCCTGCGAACACGCATAAAAAATTTAGTCAAGATAGCTGAACTCCTTTGATAAGAAACAGACAGACAGAAAGACAGACAGACAGACAGACCGACAGACCGGAATACAGACAGACAGACCGACAGACAGACGGACAGACAGACAGACCGGCATACAGACAGACAGACAGACCGGCATACAGACAGAAAAACAGACAGACCGACAGACAGATAAGAGACAGACGGACATGGCTAATTCGAATCTCCGGCTGACGCTGATCATTTTCATACACATTTTGTATGGTCTATCTGTAATGGTTCCGGGTGGTACACACAACCGCACAAACACAATTTACCCTCGACAAAGAGTGCCCGGATTTCATCCACTTAAGCAGAAGACTAAAATGAGGTCCAGTTAGAAAGTAATTGATTTAATTGTTCAATTCCAAATTTAGTTACTCTAAGGAACGATGAAAAAATGGAGATTTCAATCGAAAAAAAAGAGGCGCAATTTGTTAAGTAGTGTGTTGTCTTCTTAAATTTTGAGCAAATCGATTTTATAGATTTTCCTATTTATGGCTAAAAATTAATTGAATTCAAGCCTGTTCTCTTTGACCTTGCCTAAGAAGACTAAACTCGGGATCTAATTGCTTTCCGGCAATCAATAGTTTTTTTCTTTCTCAATTTTGGAAAGACGAGTGTGCGGTTCTATATAGTATAAAAGTGCAACCTTTTCTTCAATTTAACCCGTTCATGTCCGGCTATGCAGGTAAATTGTCTTCCTCAATACGATCGAAAAACAAATTTATTACATTCCCATTTGGGAGTATTTTATTGCTTTATTCCAATATTCTTTTAATTCGTAAGCTTTTATAATATTAACTTTCGCTCATTAAAAGGGCAGATATTTGCTTTTACTCACCATTCAAAGGCAAAGAAATACATACCCTCATCTGTCAGCATTTTATCAAAATTCGAAACGAAATATTTGGTTAGGTTGGGTTAATGTGGCTGCCACCATGAAGGTTGACACACACTTAGGCCTCACATGGGCCCGATGTGATACCACGAAAAAAAAAAAAAAAAAACGGTTAACCAAAAAGAAAAACAGAAAAACTAAACAACATCCGCGACCTGAGCTGGGAGTCGAACCCAGGGCGTCTCACTTCGTAAATTGGCATCTCGGCCAACTACCTACGGCACAAAGGCTGTCAATGAAATAGTAACAATCATTGATTTTTCGACCTTCCTTAAGGGGGTCTTCTCATTGAAAACCCGTTTTTTGGACCCTTTTTAAAAAAATTCTTATTTGAAAACGCAAAGAATAATTGAAAACTTTTTTTATTTATTGTATTACAAAAGGTTCAAAGTAAATAAAAAAATTTTTTTTACCTCGATACGTGGGCTGTTCAAAAAGTAGACTTCAAAGTTGGTGGTGAAAAAAAAGGTGCCGTCACGGCGGCCACGATTCCGGGTCTCCGGAGCGTCCGAAATAAAAAAAAAAAAAACAGAGTTATAATCAGTATAGATGTAATTCTCGGGTGAACCTCAAGTTTAATTTTGTGATTTTTTTTGACAAAATGGCGGCCATTCAAAAAAAAATTTTAATTTCGGGCTTTTTTTGTAGTTTAGTGTAAAAAAATAGTAAAAAATTTTTTAAAATTATGGTCGAGGTTCACCCGAGAATGGTTACAATTCTGCGTCGATTCCACTTTGTTTCATGAAAATCGGTTCAGTTGAACTGGAGATATCATGGCCGCCAGTTCGAAAAACGTGGTTTCGAGATAAACGCGTTTAAGTTTGAAGCAACGCAAAAATTACTCGTTTTAGCGCAGATCTTGCTCGACAAAGAAGGCTATATTCTCTAAAACTATTTCGAATTTCAAAAAATCCTTTTAGGGGCATATTCACAACTACCCAAGCTATAAATAAATGCAAAAAAAAAAAAGTCGAAAAAAAAGTTGCTCAATGAGAAGACCCCCTTAAGGTTTAACTACTCAAATATTCGTTCAATAATGGGTTAATATGAACAGTGACACGGATTTTATGCGATTCTCTAAAACGAGCAAATTTTTTTTTTAGAATTGTAAATTATTGTCTACGATATACCAATGTAAATGTCATCCAAAAAAAAAAAAGAATATAAAAAAAGCAAGAAGAAAAAACCGGGCCGAGATCATGAGCAATAGAAATGTAATTCAAACACCGAATAGCATTCAATATCCCAAATACCTATTCCACCAGGCCCAAGCGAAAGAGTTTGTGTTTTTTTAATCACAAAAAGCGATGAACGACACCTCAAGGTCTTGTCAAAGTTGGAAGGGGATGAGAAGACAACAACTATTTTGTGGATGAAATAGTTGCCCACATTGGTATCTATTTTTTTTTCCTCCCTTTTTTTTTACATCTTTCGACAACGAATTTCGAATTTTATTTTTACTGCGCCGAATGTTAATTTAAATAATGAAGAGAATTAAGAGAAGAGAGAGAGAGAGAGAGAGAGAGAGAGAGAGAAGAAAACAAATAAAATAAATGAATTTTGTTTCTTTTAGTGCAGTTGTCGCAGTTAATGCACACATATATGTATGTACATATATTGACAGAAAAATGTACATAAAGTGTCTCCACGTTCGAAGAACAGAGAAACTGCCAAATGCCGCAAGTCAAATAAATTGTAATATTTACTTGTTCCCCTTCAAATATTTAAAATTTGTTTGCATTAAAAGCTACGTCTGCTTCCGCCATTGCCGAGACCAGCATTCACCAATCTGATTCCATGGAACTATCGGACGATCTCACTGCTGAGCAGGGTACAACCAACATTTTTCTCATAAAAAAACCAAATATTTTCTCTTTGAAAACGACCAAAGCAAACACTACACTGATTAAACATACTGAAATTTATTTTACAGTTTTATTAGCCAAAACAAAAAAAAAAAAAAAAAAAAAAAATCTTTTTTTTCGTATTAAAGAGGAACGACGGTGAAAAGACTTCTTCGAAAACGACTGGAAAATAGTTTGGGAATCTCTGATACATAATTTACCAAAATTTTAACTGCTTCCTAGTTTATCATGATTAACCCTCCGATGGTTTGCTTTAAAAACTTTAAAAATTAACATAAGTTCAACAATTTTCGATACAAATTTTTCATATAAGGGGCTATTTCCACTACACCGCATTTAGCATTTGCATCTTTAAAGATGCTAGACCCGTTTCCACTGCGTTTCGCATTTAGCATTTTGTGAAAAATTGAATTTTTGTTCGGAAAAATATTTGAATTCTTTGAAGTAGGCTTTGAAATGTTAAAAATTTGAAGAAAATATCAATGAAAACTAGACGGTTTTTAGCATTTTTATCGCATTTTCTCAAGATGCTGAAAAATGCTGTTTTAAGAACAACAACAATTACATGTAATTCAAAGCCGCATTTTTGAGCATTTTTTAAAATTGCCCAATAAACACAAAAACGAGGATGATATCGTAACGATATCGAGACGAATTCGAGAAAACTAAATTTTCTCGATATCGCGATTTTGCACTCGCGACGATATCGAGACGAATTCGAGAAAGCTGAATTTCTCGATATCGCGATTTTTCACTCGCGACGATATCGAGACGAATTCGAGAAAATTGAATTTCTCGATATCGAGATTCTGGACTCGCGAAGATATCGAGACGAGTTCGCGAAAATCAAATTTCTCGATATCGAGATTCTGGACTCGCGAAGATATCGAACAGTCAAAGGCAAAGAAATACATACCCTCATCTGTCAGCATTTTATCAAAATTCGAAAAGAAATATTTGGTTAGGTTGGGTTAATGTGGCTGCCACCATGAAGGTTGACACACACTTAGGCCTCACATGGGCCCGATGTGATACCACGAAAAAAAAAAAAAACGGTTAACCAAAAAGAAAAACAGAAAAACTAAACAACATCCGCGACCTGAGCTGGGAGTCGAACCCAGGGCGTCTCACTTCGTAAATTGGCATCTCGGCCAACTACCTACGGCACAAAGGCTGTCAATGAAATAGTAACAATCATTGATTTTTCGACCTTCCTTAAGGGGGTCTTCTCATTGAAAACCCGTTTTTTGGACCCTTTTTAAAAAAATTCTTATTTGAAAACGCAAAGAATAATTGAAAACTTTTTTTATTTATTGTATTACAAAAGGTTCAAAGTAAATAAAAAAAATTTTTTTACCTCGATACGTGGGCTGTTCAAAAAGTAGACTTCAAAGTTGGTGGTGAAAAAAAGGTGCCGTCACGGCGGCCACGATTCCGGGTCTCCGGAGCGTCCGAAATAAAAAAAAAAAAAACAGAGTTATAATCAGTATAGATGTAATTCTCGGGTGAACCTCAAGTTTAATTTTGTGATTTTTTTTGACAAAATGGCGGCCATTCAAAAAAAAATTTTATTTCGGGCTTTTTTTTGTAGTTTAGTGTAAAAAAATAGTAAAAAATTTTTTAAAATTATGGTCGAGGTTCACCCGAGAATGGTGACAATTCTGCGTCGATTCCACTTTGTTTCATGAAAATCGGTTCAGTTGAACTGGAGATATCATGGCCGCCAGTTCGAAAAACGTGGTTTCGAGATAAACGCGTTTAAGTTTGAAGCAACGCAAAAATTACTCGTTTTAGCGCAGATCTTGCTCGACAAAGAAGGCTATATTCTCTAAACTATTTCGAATTTCAAAAAATCCTTTTAGGGGCATATTCACAACTACCCAAGCTATAAATAAATGCAAAAAAAAAAAGTCGAAAAAAAAGTTGCTCAATGAGAAGACCCCCTTAAGGTTTAACTACTCAAATATTCGTTCAATAATGGGTTAATATGAACAGTGACACGGATTTTATGCGATTCTCTAAAACGAGCAAATTTTTTTTTTAGAATTGTAAATTATTGTCTACGATATACCAATGTAAATGTCATCCAAAAAAAAAAAAAAGAATATAAAAAAAGCAAGAAGAAAAAACCGGGCCGAGATCATGAGCAATAGAAATGTAATTCAAACACCGAATAGCATTCAATATCCCAAATACCTATTCCACCAGGCCCAAGCGAAAGAGTTTGTGTTTTTTTAATCACAAAAAGCGATGAACGACACCTCAAGGTCTTGTCAAAGTTGGAAGGGGATGAGAAGACAACAACTATTTTGTGGATGAAATAGTTGCCCACATTGGTATCTATTTTTTTTTCCTCCCTTTTTTTTTACATCTTTCGACAACGAATTTCGAATTTTATTTTTACTGCGCCGAATGTTAATTTAAATAATGAAGAGAATTAAGAGAAGAGAGAGAGAGAGAGAGAGAAGAAAACAAATAAAATAAATGAATTTTGTTTCTTTTAGTGCAGTTGTCGCAGTTAATGCACACATATATGTATGTACATATATTGACAGAAAAATGTACATAAAGTGTCTCCACGTTCGAAGAACAGAGAAACTGCCAAATGCCGCAAGTCAAATAAATTGTAATATTTACTTGTTCCCCTTCAAATATTTAAAATTTGTTTGCATTAAAAGCTACGTCTGCTTCCGCCATTGCCGAGACCAGCATTCACCAATCTGATTCCATGGAACTATCGGACGATCTCACTGCTGAGCAGGGTACAACCAACATTTTTCTCATAAAAAAAAAACCAAATATTTTCTCTTTGAAAACGACCAAAGCAAACACTACACTGATTAAACATACTGAAATTTATTTTACAGTTTTATTAGCCAAAACAAAAAAAAAAAAAAAAAAAAAAACTTTTAACGAAAAAAACAGTAAAAATTCTCGAAAACGATGGAAAATAGTTTGGGAATCTTATCTAAAATTTTAAAGTTCCAGTCATGATTAACCGATGGTTCTAAAATAAAATTATTATTAATTTCGAAAATTTTATATAAGGTATTTCATACTATTTAATTGATTTTTGCTAACCCGTTCAGGTTCGAGTAATTTGTGAAATTGAATTTGGTAAATTGGTGAAAAGACTTCTGAATCGTAAAAGACTGAAGAAAATATATGAAACTGAACATATTTACCAATTTTTAATGCATTCTCTCAGATCATGATAACTCCGATGTTTTAAGTTTAAACAACTTTACAGAATTAAAGCGATATTTGAGCATTCTTAAAATTTGTGAAAAATCTAAATGCGTCTGTAGTGGAAACAGCCCCTAAAACTAGATTATATACAGTCGTGTCTGGATAGTTTGAACCACGGATAGACTGAACATCTTGGTGGCTTGAGCACATCGACTGAGACTTAGGGGCCGTCCATTAATTCCGTAAGCATAAAAAGGGTGGTGTGGGTTCGACAAATCTTATGCTTGCTTACGTGGAAGTCTGATTTATGGTTAAATTTTTAAATTTATTTTTATTTTTCATAATGAAAGTTATTAATGAATTTATAACTTACATGCTAGGAGCTAGGAGGGGGCGGTCAAAAAATGGTCAAAATCTCCCTTACGTAATTAATGGACAACAGACAACGCTGCGTTTCTAACTTTTCGCATGAATTCCGTTCAAAATTCATTAGGAGAACGTAAGAAACAAACGACCCTATTAAATTTTTTTTGGAAAAAACTGAGCTCATTAATATAAAAAATTGTTTCTGGACCTTTTTCGTGCTCATATTTGAAACGCATGAAGAAAAATTAACATATAAAAATTGAGACTCGATAGTGTGAACAGCCTCGCTAGTATGAACAGGCCTTGCAAAAATTAGTTCGCACTGCCCAGACTCGACCGTAAGTCTAAAAACATATAAAAGATCTTCTTTCTCGATCCAAATGCATATCTGCTATTAACCCTCTAATGCACAATTTTTTTTTTTTTTATTATTATGAAAATACTTATCCGATGGGACTAATTTCGGTTAGAGAACAAGGAATTTGATATTTTTTTTTTTTTATTCGAAGAAACTCCGTCTACAGACGAAGCTAAGAATTAAAGGGTTAAAAGAAAATTTTTATTTTTTTTATATTTTAAAAGCGTAAGAGAAACATATTGTCGTCATTAAATTAAGAATAATTTTCAAGTTCAGCAATTAAACTAGATCGCACAGGGGCGTAATTGGGTTTTATGGGGTTCAAACTCCGTAGGATATGTGAGGAATCAAAAAGTGCTACGACAAAGTAATCACGATATACAGTTTTATAGTGAAATCAAATAAAAAAAAAATAAAAAACTTAAGGTAAAAACTGATTGCCATATTCAACCCAAAAAAAAAATTAAGTAAAAGGGCAAAATATCAAGTTTAGAAAACGGTTTAAAATGTACTTAACACCGACACAAAGCCATTCAATGGTTCGTCCACAGCCTTTTCAATGTTCCGAGAACCCTGAAAATTATGAAACACCTGTGTACTTGAACCTGGCATTTATACAATTTTTTTTTTCGAAAAATAAATGTTATTATTCAAATTAAAGGCAAACGTTCCCATCCACCCACTCTTCTTTATTTGTAGGTCAGCTATCGGTATAACTCCCTATTACGTGACAACGGGGTCAGAGAGATGACCCAAAGAGAGAGTGTAATAAACAGCTGCAAATCTTCATTGTGGACAAAAATTTCCCACATGTACTTTCTCTACTGAAATAAATACATTTTTTTTTTTTTTGCATTCCCGAATCGTCAACTCCAATATTTATATAATGGGTATTGTATGAGTACACTCCAGCTCTTAATTCAGACAAACAATAAGAGGAAGTATTTGTACTGTTTTTTTTTTTTTTTTTTCTTGCAGTTTCACCTATGCGAGTGAAATTCTTGCCCTAAATATAACAAGGCAAAGCTAGACACTAAAAATAAAAATTTTAAATTTTGTCTACAAAGATGCCTTAATATATGGTAAAAAAAAAAAAAAAAAAAAAAAAATGAGAACCTGTTCATTATGCAACAATGATACATGCAAAATACAGAATGACTGTTGCTGTGTACGCAAGTTGATTATTTTGATATGCGGATGATTAATTGCAACATCGCACTGTGGTCAATTTTTGGGCAAAGCAATTTTAACAACCAAACTAGCTACTGGTAAAATGAATTTTTCAAGAACCTATTTTTAGTTCTCGAAAGCCCCAATATGAAATTAACATACCTACATACATGATCTTAAAGTGCTCATTGATTTTTTTTCTTCTTTTTCTTTCACTTTGTGACTCAAGACTTGGAAAATGAAATAAAAGAATTGAGTATCTTAACCTTTTTGTCACTAGAGTGACAGCCAAGAAGATTTGTTATTTAAATACGATAACGAAGTTTATCAATTATTGTGATAATTTTAATTTTAATCTTTAATTTTCTAGAAAAAGAAGACATTTTCGAAGGGTACCAATACAAGTTCGTAAATAAAAATTTCCTTAAGAATAACCTAAATACAATATATGTACATATACTTATAAGGAAATTTTCATAATTTATCATAATTTTCCATGAATTATGTAACGTCGACAGCATAATTCTTTATAAGGCTCCATGAATTGAGCAAAGTGCCCAACAAAACTGAAGGGGAATAAAAACTGTTTACATATCCCACCCTTGCTAATAATTCGGCATAATTCATAATTTTTTTTTAAATCAATTTTTTTTTATGTTCGATTGCATTTTTCTGTAAGAAACCCAACAACTAGAGAATTAACGCTTGCATTGACTGATGCAGCAGTCGATTGAGAGTTATATAAGTTTAGAAAAAATAATATTGCACTTTAGTTTCAAGAGAGATTGAATGATTTTCGAGAAATTTTGCGAAATTTTGAATTGTACCGATTTAGTAGCAAGGGTGCGATATCATTATTTTCACTTTTATGCTTTATTTTTCCCCCCCAAATATTGAGGCATCTGAAAAATAAATGCTCGCACAATATCCGAAAACGTTTATACGTTTTGGAACATTTCATAGAAAAATCCGTCAGCCGGAATTGATGATGCGAGCCATTTTTAACCTTCGATGAAAGTGAGCCTCAGCGTGAGGTGAAATGGAATGCAGCCCTGAGTTGTTTGAATATGATAAGCTTAAATGTGTTCGCGGTCAGACGTGCGCAACAATTAACCGTCAACATTGGGTACATGCTCCTACATACATTCAAGGTAACACGACTAAGTTCATTTCAGGCTGATTTTTATATGAGCAAAATGAGGAAATTAATGCCTGTCATTTCTCTCTGTCTCGACGGAACGCTTTGTCCGCTTTACAATAATCTATCAAATAATTGCATGTATTAAAATCTGTGAATCTTTTAGTCTCATAAGATGGCTGTCCTTTGCACAAATTTTGATTGATATCGATTCGGAGTAATATTTTCTGTAGCCATTTTGATATCTCTTGGTATTAAATTTGAAGTTGTTCGTTTTTTTTTTTTTTAAAAATGGCGCGTAAATTCCTGTTGACAATCAACAGCCGGTGCCATACTTTATAAATGAAAAGTAGCAATAACAAAAAAATCCATCGTGGCATTGATTATGCCATTTTGTGTTTGTTTATCTCTTAACAAATTACAACCAGACAGTATCTGTAATCATTATATGAGAACGTTTTCGATTTTTTAAGAGAAATGTTCTCGTCTTTTTTATGTTTGCTGTGTATTTATTTTTATCAACGATTTCTTTTGGCTTTATGCAAAAACCCGAGCGTACGGGACAGAGTATGCCTTAAGTAAACCAACATCATCACAGTGTTCGTTTTGAGCAACATTGAAAATGCAATTAAATATAAAAATATGCAGATGACACTGCTATTCAAAGTCATGGGCAAGATTCTATGACATACGGGCATGTGATTGGATTCCCTTTCCCCAAATTTTTGGGAAAGGGAATTTCGTTCCTCCAATATTTTGAAGAATGTATGGCAATTTTTAAAGAAATGACATTGTCAAAAACAAAAGAGCGGCTATACGATAAAGTTTTCGAATTAAAAAATTTCGAACATATTTAAATTCCCGAGTTTTTATTTCAATTTCCCGGGGAAATGAATTCCCGGGAATCCAATCACACACCTGATAGTAGAACATTGAATATACATATCAATTTTGGATTAAAGTATCTTTTGATTTTTATGTGTAAGGGAAATTTTTCGGAAAAAAACTACCGTTTGCTACGCCCACTTTTCCTATTTATGGAAATTACATTTAACGTGTTTGTATATGTATGTTTGTATGCTCGAATACCAAAATTTTCATTAAAATATCTCAAAAACTTTCGGTAAAAGTTTTTATAATTTTCATAACCGATCCTTGTACTGGAGGTACCCTTTATAAGGGACCGATCAGGAACATTTTTGGAGAGGATGTTAATGACTATAGAGGGAGCATTGCAGTACATTGCAGCTTTCGTTCAATTCCCATTTCGAGTTTCTAGTGTTAAGGATACTTTTCAAAACCGCTCTTCTTCGCCAAAATGCAACCCTTTTTTCCAATTAGGAGCCAACTATAACCTAAATCTATGTTATAACGGAGCCCGCCCCCCGATACATCAAACCCATGTTATAAGGGAGTCCCAAAGCTAAATCTAGATTATATTCTAAATCTAAATTTTAAGGGAGCCCCGAAGCTAAATCTAGGTTATAGCATCGCAAAACTTTTTCTTTTTCAAGAAATAAAACGGCTCGGAATTTTAACTTTCATTTCAATCGCTTTATTTGTATATTGCTGTTTTATTTTTGTTTAACAATTCCAATTACAATAATATGGTATCGAAAATTTAAAGTAAAGTTAAGCTGATTGTGAGTTAGTTAAGAATTAATCCAAAGATATTAACAAACTATAAGTTTTTCAGATATCAAGAGACAAGGAAAATGAAAGGTTTAATTAAGATTCCATTATGCAAGGAATTTAAGAATGATAGTATGGAAATGAGCATCACCAGGGCTCAGATTTTGTTGACTTTTATAAATTGAAAGCATACTTTATGGAGTAAAAATTTTGTTCAAGAATTAAAACGACTTTAAACTTCAATATGAATTTTTTTGAAGTAAGAAAAGCGATTTGAAGTTCAGCTTCGCTAAATATGTTCGCAAAATGTTGTTAAGAAAAATTTTTGCTCCATAAAGTATGGTTTAAATTTATAAAAGTCAAAAAATCCGTGCTGCCAACTTGAGGGATTTCTTCTCATTATGTGGGACTTTTTTCCATGATTTCTACATTTTTGGAAAAAGGGAATAAATTTTCTCTCTGCTAGTGCAAAAAAGGGCATTTTCATTTTTATTAGCATTTGGAAAAACAAGCCTTAAAAAATCCCTTTTTCGCACATTGTTGACCGCCAATTCTCAATTTTATTCGCTTTTAGAGTTACTTCCCTATTTCCACGTATGAAAGAGGACACGAACCAATCTCTCGAGTAAGTGAAACCAAAAACCACTCAACTTTTCTCTAAATTCATGCACTTTTCTTACCCAAAAAGTGATAATTGACGTCAATAATTGACAAGTGTAAAAGACCTCAATGATGCCAAAAAGTCATAAAAAATCGGGAAAAATCCCTCAAACTGGCAGCACTGATTCGGTTGGCGATTTCTTTATAACAGCCCTGACCATCACACTCATAGCCAGTGATGCAAATATTGGTACTTTCATACCAAAACTGGCACGTTGAAAACGGAATGGTACGCTGGTACGTTGTTTTGGATTTTGGTACTTTTTAACACCTTCTCACATATTATTTTTTCCATATGTCTTTGGTTGCTAGAATTGGTTTATGGATATAAATTCATTTTGGGAAAATGTAAGTACCTTAAAAATCGATTAGAAGAGAAAATTTTTCCCGAATTGACCAATTATTGTATCGCTAATTTGTTGACTTTGTCCCATTTAGCTCCGCAGCAGCAGAAAGAAACTTCTCGTCACTTAATATAATAAAAAAAAATTTCCATAAGAAATAAGTTAGAAGTTTCAAAAATTTAACATTTTAGTCTGTAACGATCAAAAAAGCGATCATTTTTGTATAAAAAGGAGAATATTTCAGTTGCCATTCTTTGAATTTCTTTATTAAAATATTTTTAATAAAAATGGAGAGAACAAAACTATTTCTGCATGGAAAAACGTAGTGGAGTGGCATCCCTGCTTTTTGCTTAACGCCGAGAATTACATCAAAAATATTGCTTGACCCCAGTTAATTTTATTTTTTTGAATGCTAAAAACCGAAAAGCATATGCGAACAAAAAACTGTTCGTAGGCTTGCCAGACAGTTTATTTTCACCTCACAAATAAGCTATAATAAAATTTATTTACAACCAAATATTACTACGTTAATGAAAAGAGTACTAAAGTAGTATGGGGAGACAAAAAGTAGTAAGAAAAGTACTATAGTAGCATTTCGACAGCACTGTTTGCAGTCCGCTTTTGTATCTCATTCGAAGTGCGTGGTTTGCTCGCAGTTCGGGTTTTTTGTTTTTCGCGATTCTGTTTTAAGCGAACCCGACACGGTACTGAATTCAGTAAGCAATCCTTTATGTGCATTAGTGAAATAGATTTGGATGCGTCTCACAATGACGGAAGCGATTCAGTAATCAAAATTTTGCATTCAAATCGTTTTCGATTTCGCGCACTGAATAGCTGAATGGCTGAATTCAGTAACTTTTCGGCGCACACATACTGAACACGTACACATGAATTGCTTACTGAATTCGGTATCGTGTCGGGTTCGCTTCAATGGAAGATCAAAAGAATCGAAGAAGCTAAGTTTGAGAAAGTTTTTTGTTTTTTTTTTTTTGTCTAGAATCAATCGCGATCGAAGCCGGCATTAAACAAAAACACAACGGCAAAGAAAAAAAAAAACTTGTTTAAATAAAAGTGATTTACATTAAAATATAGAAATTATGCAATTAATGGCATCATTGCGTCTGCGCGCGATCGTTTCGGAAACAATTCAAAAATAAAAAGTTTTATTTATCATTCCTTTGGCAATTGAAACCAGTAAAAAGGTTAGTTCAAATTCGATTTGAATTGTTTATTTGGTTTTTTTTTTTTGGTTTTTTGTACGTAGATCCTGTAAGTTTCAGAAATTTGGCGTTGAGATCAAAAAATTTGGAGCGCAACTGCTTTGGCGTTCCGCCTTCTTGTCAAAGACGTCGACAGGTGGACTTGTAATACAACGTTTTCGCTGTGCATCTAAAACGCTCTTTGTAATTTAATTCATAATTCGTTTTGCAAAATGATGACGCGAAAAACAGGTCTCGACTTTCCGCTTGCACGACAGCAGGTAGCTCCAAACTGCGACGCGCGGTCAATTTGTGTTGTTCATTCGATGGCTGGTTTTATACCAGACCAACTTTCGTCCGGTCAGAGACATACACATAAGGACTCGAAGAGTAGTTTGTATAATTTTTGCCCAGCCCGCAATATCCACAATAAAAATTTTAATAGTGAGAACCATGATACAAGAAAACAAGATAGCGCCACTTCAGTACCGCTATTTTGAGGCTCTCTCTGAGAGCCGAAAATTGAGTTTGTGACGTCACTGAGCGAGAAATTGTTGTTGTTTCCCATGCTATTCAAAAAAGTAAAAAGCCGGATTAACATGGGAAACAACAACAGCGAATCGCGATTTTGAGTTTGTGACGATTCCTCTCTCAAGTGGCGCTATCTTGTTTTCTTGTATCATGGTGAGAACAATGTATATGAGTGGAAACTAGGCTAATTGGAGACTCGTGTACGAGGAATATTCCAGTTTTATGAACGGGGAATAGTTATATGTATATTATAAGTACATATATGCATAATAGTTCGGAAATCAAAATATCGTGATAGCATCTTATTTCATTATCCCTCATGAGTCATGTTCTTCATCAGTTACGAGGGACGACTGTGACCGCGGCCCATTATTTTGGAACGCACTGCACTTCACAATTTTGCTTTGTAATGAAGTTTTACTTGTGCTTCTCCTTCTGCAGTTTGTTTCTATTTTCTTTCTTTCTTCTCTTTTGTTATTATTTTCAAGACTTGTGCCTTCCTTCGTTTACAACTCGACCTCGTCGCTGCAGCAGAACTTGTTTTTTTCTTCTGTTTTCCTTCGATCTCGAATTTTTCGGGTTCTGTTCCCTCTTTAGGTTTTTTCTTCCTCTTCTTCGTTCTCCAAATTCCTTGAGATCTTGTGGTGTTTTTTTTTTTATTATTATTATTATTTTTTTTTTTTTGTGTGTGTTTTCTTCTCGCTTGCTTTTGATAGTCGTTCTTTGGCCGCTTGTTTTGGTCAGATTCGTGTGAGCAGCAGCAGCAAGCAGCGCTGTCTTATTGGGTTAGTGCTGACAAAGATCGTGTCTGTTTTGCTGGAGTCTTTCGGGTATGAGTCAACGCGTCTTCTTGGAAAGACCGCATTCCTTGAAAGTTTTCATACCAATATCGAAAAGATTTGCTGCGAGAGAGAAAACGATTATCGTCGAGTATCTGAGAAAAGCAATTATGCTGCGGCTTTGCTTCGGAATTAGCTTCTAGATGATTGAATTTTTTTCGCTCCGGTTTGTGGGTGTGTTGCGATCTATCTTTGGGATTCCATTCAATGCTCATATGCCCATCTTCATGAGTGGTGGACGGAACAAAAAAAAAAGAGAGGATTAAACACATGATCGAGCGAGTTATCATCACACTGGGAACGGCAATCAGAAACCATGCTGAAAATACTGATTAAATTATGTATGTATATGAAATCTGGCTGGACCAGCTCAACAAATGACCAATTGATGAAAAGGACATGAGAAAAATGAGCTAGCTTCCATTGTAAATCCGAATGCAGCGTTTGACCAGTGTTTTCGTTGACGTCACTTAGTGAACAAGGCAACAACTGTAAACACGGCGTAACTAAGCAGCAATCGAGAAACTTTCCACGCCACATAAAAATGACCCATTTTTTTTTTCGCAGCCATTCGAAGCAATTTTCAATGCTCTTCCAAGCAATATAGAAAAATAATTTCGCAATTTCCAATTTTGAAAATTTTCAATTTTACAATTTTCCATGCAGTTTGTAGGTATATCGCCAAAGACAATTGAAAAATGACGACGACATTGATTTTCATGAGCAAACGATGCAAACGATTCAAACGATCCAAAGAAACCACAATTTCCACAAAAGAAAGGAAAACAAATGAAAAGAAAAACGAGACAGAGTCAAGTGGAAAGCGCATAAAATCTCAACGAATTGTGCATTTTTCCAAAGAAAGTTGGCAATTGTGTCGTCTACTAAGCCATTGCTAGACCCTTCTCGTTTGTCACGTCTAGGCGAATTAGAAAAAAATTAAACAAAAAAAAAAAAAAAAACCAATTGCAGCCTAGTATCGTCTAGCAGTCTGTCTCCCCAGCCTTCAATGAGGCTTACTACGAAGCGAAAATCAAACGTCGTCAAACGAAAGTCGTTGTTCGAAGCATTGGAGAAAACAAACAAACAATCCAACAAACAAACAAACAAACAACTCGATTCACTCGAACGCGCGTAGAAGTACAAAATATTGTTGGTATATGTATCTGCGACTGGTATTAGCCATTCATGTCAGTCGTTTCATCGAAATGTTTTCCATAATCGTATTTATTGCTTTTTAAACATTTAAAACCTGATTTAATCAATTTTACGAGCTCAGCAGCGAGTGTGGGCTATGGACTTTAATTATAGACTCTGGAGCACAAGCTAAGAAGATTCTTGAGGAATTGTGTCGAAGAAAAGAAATTCTCGTTCCATTACATACTATGGGGAATAGACATTCGAAGTCCTGAAACTATAGGATTTAAGTAGCCAAAAGTATTTGGATTAAAAGAATCTATCTGGGCACTCAGAACATTGTTTCCTTGGACGGGATTTATGCAGTAATAAATAAGCCTTCTCTGGTTTCTTCATTGAAAAAAAAAATTTTTTTTTTTTGTCATTAGAGGGTTAACGAAACATAAAGGGCACTATTTAGCAACAAAGTTTGAATAATTTCTAAAACAGTTTTCGGGAGATTTTCAAGACAATAATGCTATGTTCTCATTATAGGGGTTAAATTATTAACCCGATACTTTAACTCAAAGCGTTCATATCAGCTTCGAGCGATTTAAGGTTTACTAACGTCATATGACCCAGCCGGAAAGTTCACTACTTCTGCACTACTTCCGAAGTGGTGAAAATTCATACTGCGGCTACTTGCATTACTAACCCTAACTGTTAATGAAGTTTATTGGGAGATGGCCGCTGTTTTCATTTCATGCATGCGATAATATCCGGCTTGGGAGTTTGAAATCTAAAAAACGCGCAAGGTATATCTGATATACTATATCATCGAGAAATTGTAAATAAAAATGAAATTTGCTTTATTAGAAATGTTTAAAGAAGCTGAAAAAGCCAAAGGAATATTGGAAGCAATAATATCAGAAGAGGAGCATTGCAATGTCCGCAGGAACAAAATAAGATAAATGGAGCAAATGAGAAAGCGGCATCATAAAACGTTCCACGAGCTGTGATCAAAATTTACATATCCAAATACGTGCATCCTTCCCCACTCATTTTCTGCACGTGAAAGCTTCCTGTCAGTGTCGTTTTAAATTTTTACCCGGTTTTTGTACTCGGTGTTAGCAAATTAACTGAAATTTTAAATGCAACTCTGCTAACCGTCAGAGCTTGAAATGTTACCGTTATTTTCGGTAGATGACTTTTCTTTATATGTGTTTTGACATTTGAAACCATTAGTACTATGACTGGCACTTGGCATAAAAACGTAGTGTGTTGAATTGAAGTGGCCCCTGTCATGCATTTTATGGGAATAATCAAACGTAGCATGCCCCCTGAAAATTCCGGTTCCGGTTAACAAATTTTTATAATCTTTAACATAAACTAGAATTTTTGTTAAAATCAGTATATTGTGAATCAAATAAGAATATTGTTTTTTCAGCAAATTGTTATTTTATAAAATCGAAAAATCAATTAGTAAAATTTGGAGCTCAATAATATCTAGGAAGATAAGCAGAGTATCATGCTCAATAGTGCCGATACTAAAAAGTATTGATTCCACATTCGGGGATATGAAATAGTTCGTGATATCATAACTAAAATTGCACGAACTAAGTGGATCAAGAATGACTACATGATCCAAATAGAATGCATCAACTTCCACTCATTTTCTGCACGTGAAAGCTTCCTGTGCAGTGTCGTTTTAAATTTTTACCACGGTTTTTGTACTCGGTTTAAGCAAATGTAACTGAAATTTTCAAATGCAACATCTGCGCTGAATACCTCCAGAAATTATAGCATCTGTTAACCCGGGTTATATTCGGTTGTGGTTAGATAAGTGTTTCTATATGCGTTTTACTATGTTTGAAACCCTGGGTTTCGCCGATAACCCTAACCCGGCCTAGTGAGAACATAGCATAAAAGGGATTTTTATGCTGAATTTTACTTTATGAAAATTGGAATTGAAATCTTGAATTGCAAATTTATTTGAAATATCTCAAAAAACTCTGATTTTGGGGCATTTTTTTTTTTGGGATTTTCGTATAAGATCCTAGTATTGGAGATACCCTTACTAATGGACCGATCAAGAATATTTTTGGAGGGAATATTTATCACTGTAGAGAAATTATGTATGCCAATTTTGGTCCCATTTGAATTTCGGGTGTAGGAGACAGTTTTCAAAAAACGCCCTTAAATCAGCTCTGTGAACTTTGCATCAAAGTTGAAGAAAATATTTTTTTTTATTTGCCATCGATTGTACCTGCTTAGTAACCGATTGTTCCATGTTTCGTTTCGTTAGTACCTCTATTAAAAAGAGTTGAACCATATGTAAAATTCAAGCTGTATGTAAAATTATTCCAGACGTTAGTACCTTCATCCGGACGTTAGTACCTGCGTCTGGACGTTATTTACTCCAGAGATGTTTCGGATACGGTTTTTTGACATATGCAGATGAATATTTGGAAATTTATACGGATGCGGACACAAAAGTGGAAGTTCCGCAATTGCGGAATTGGATGCGAATAATCGCAACATTCTGGGTACTAACGAAACGAAACATGGTACATGCGATTGCGAAGAAACTTTTTTTTATGAAGTTCCGCATTTGCGGATACCGATACGGATGTTCGCAAAATTCTTGGTACTAACGAAACGAAACATGGTATAATCGATTGCAAATACAAAAAAAATTTTTCTTCAACTTAGATGTACAAGTTAACAGGGCTAGATAAAAGCAATCGAGGGACATCAGATCGATACTTTTCACTGCTTCATGCCTGATTTCCTATACTGAGCAGGAATTTCCGCTCAAATATTCAACAAATACAAACGTTCGGAATCAATTACAATCGAATCTGAAGTTGATTGAAATTGCTGCCTTATGTTTCCATGTATTGAATGCTTACAGGAATTTCTGCGCGTTTGAAAACCAAACGTGATTCAAATCGAATCAAACGATATGATTAGGAATAATTGATAGTAAACAGAAAAATGCACTCTCTTTCTCCCCCCGCAAAAACTTACACATAACGGTTGTACTTGTGTGCACATTACCTTGAATGGAATGAAAATCATAAAGCACACAAATGAAAACCATGAAAAATTGAAATTTTTTTTAAATTGTCTGAATCTGAAGATTTTGATTCTACGTGCGATAAGCTAATTAATTTTTATTTGAGTTGCTTGCGTGATTCATTTACGCTTGCATCTACATTTTCCTTTTGTAACTCTTTCAGTTGAGTCACTTGAAGAATGAGTCAGTTACCCCTTGTAGGAGTAATCGTAAGAGCGAAGAAAAAACCTTAGTATACATTCCGAGACAGGATAACACATTAATCACTCACTGGAAAGGCATTTTTTAAACACCTTTTGCCTGTTGGATGAATTTTGAATTTAGAGCAGCGGCCGGCCAGTGGTTCCCAAATGGGTGGCGATCGCCCAGAAATGGGCTAAAATTTTTTTTTTTGTAGTTTACTTCAAATGCAAATTAGACATACTTACAATGAAAATGATAAACAGGCAATACGGTCTGGTTGACCTCCAAAAAGGGACAAAGGTTGGCAGGCATTGCTTTAGTCGAAGGAATTTTCAGTTGAGAGGACCATGGAGCATCGTACTTTGAATGTGAAGAAGTAAAAATGAAAAATATGATCATGAATAGTGCCTGCCACGGAAGCAAGCTAGAAGCAAAAAAAGCGTAAGCACTCGTATGTTCACTAAATTGCTCTCAAATGAGAAGCAAAGATGAGAGCCAAAAATTAGTTCAGTTGTAGAGCTGGAGAACTATGGATAGATGCGACCATCGATAGTCTCGATAGTCGAGCATGTTTGAGCTGTTTAACAGTTAAATATCAATCATTTGAAAGTTTTAAATTAAAAAAATTGATGGTGGTCCTACATATAATAATTTAATAAAATACTGTGCTAAGTATCCCTCCTCAGAACCCGAATTTTAAAAACTTTTTTACTCAATTCTCCATACTTTGTAACCAGCACTGATGCTAGGCAGTATTTTGGTGACTCTTTTCCCTTGAAAACAAATCTCTTTATTTCTGTTTTCTTGAGAAAAGTGATCAGTCAAAATCCCTTGTAAACATTTGAAGTGATTGTTGGTTGAAGGTAAAATCGAATAAATCCCTCAAAACGGATAAAATCGCTCGTTCTGGCATCAGTGCATAGAATAAAATTTTAGCATGACGCCTATAATTCTCATTTGGTTTGTAAAATGGGACACTTAAGACTCGCAGAATTTCTGAAGATTTTTCATGACGTGATGAAGGGACAATGTGCGTACGGCATAATCATCATCACCATGACCGTCATCATCACCGCCATCATCATCACCATCAACACCATCATCATCACTAACCTCACCATCATCACCAACCTCACCATCATCATCACCAAACTCACCATCACCATCATCATCGTCATCATCATCACTAACCTCACCATCATCATCATCATTACCATCATCATCATCATTACCATCATCATCATCATATCACAACCATTATCATTATCATCATCATCATCATCATCACCATCACCATCACCATCATCACCATCATCACCATCAACTCCATCAACACCATCATCACCAACCTCATCATCATCATCATCATCACCAACCTCACCATCATCATCACCATCATCATCACCATCATCATCACCATCTACATCATCATCATCACCATCACCATTAACATCATCATCATCATCATCACCATCACCATCATCATCATCATCATTACCAACCTCACCATCATCACCAACCTCACCATCATCACCAACCTCACCAACCTCACCAACCTCACCATCATCACCATCATCATCATCATCATCATCATCATTACCATCATCATCACCATCATCATCACTATCATCACCATCATCAATATCATCATTGTCATCACCATCAACAACATAAATACCATCATCACCAGGATCAACATAAACACCATCATCACCAGGATCAACATCATCACATCATCACCATTATCATCATCATCATCATAGTCACCATCATCACCAACCTCACCATCATCATCATCATTACCATCATCATCAATATCACCATCATCACCATCATAATCACTAACATCATCACCCACATCATCACTATCACCATCATCATCATCATCACCATCATCACCAACCTCACCATCATCATCACCATTATCATCACCAATCTCACCATCATCATCACCAACCTCACCATCACCATCATCGTGGATAGTTTCGATTATCGATATTTTTGATAATCGAAAGATGAATTTTCGAGCGGCTCGCCCTAATCTAAATTAAGGCATTTTTAGGAATCTGTCCATTTCAAAAAGAAGACAGCCCTCTGTTACCTCCAGCACCACCTTTCCAATGCTAAAGTAAATGTCCATGAATCAAAACTATCGATAGTCTTCAAAAACCATCGATGTTATCGATAGTTTGAAATCATCGATAATATCGATAGTGCTATCGATTGTTTCTCCAGCTCTATTCGGTTGAGTGGAAAATGTCAGACGAGACGGAGCTGCGTCGGTTGAAGCTAGATGAGAATATACCGAAATTTTTTGACGGACCAGCATTTAGAACATCTCATGGGAACTAAATAAATAATATAGACATCGATTCCGATGAGCTTCTGGAGTTTTCTAAATCCTAAATATGCGCTTCTTCAATAAAAACAAATAGGAGTTTTCCCTTAAACGTACAATTTTCCTCAAAGAACTTAAAAGCGCATAAATCAAGAAGGCTTAAAAAAGAACCCAGTAGCAAATGGTTTCAGTCCTGAAATTGATAAGCGAGTAAGTAATGCGTTGCGGGGCAGGAGACGCGGAATTTTTTTTTTTAATAAATACAGTTTTGTATGGAAACGTCCATAACTGTTTCTCGCTGTGTAATGTGCACGCATACAAACGCAATTAGTAAATGTAGTGGTGGCCGGCACTGATCATGATCTATAGTCTCTTGAGGAATTATTTTTGATTTTCTATGGAAGCTTTTCGCCACAAAATCTTTTCAATTTTATTCACTTTTGTTTTCACTTCTTTCTTTTCAGTGGGTCTAATAGCAGCGTCCTGGATAGTGTTTTTTAGTCCAGGATAAAAGCGAATCATCTGCGTTCATCGAAAAGCGTATCTCCATTCTATAAAGCCATAAAGAAGAGAACAACGGAATTCCACCAATTGGAGGATATTCACCACGATAAAGTCGAAATTTCCTTAAAGTTATTAAAGAGAACATAAAGTTTGTTTTATGAATAAGCAACGTCCAGTTAATGGAAACCAAAATGGATTATGATCAGAAGAGTGAAACATCAAAATGGGCTGGAATGGAGCGCTTTAAGTGAAAAAAAAAAAACAGTTGTGCATGTGGTCGGTCGGTCGCTGTGAATGAATAAAGAAAAAAGAAAATCTGTTCCCCATCCAAGCCTAGAAGAAAACTTAAGCCAAAACAAAAAAGAGAAGAAAAAAAACCTTGACGAGGAAGAAACAATTTGGGAAATCCTAAACGAACCATTTTAGCCATAGCAATGCCAGCAGCATTGGCTGCTAGAAAATCACCAGCTAGCCGAGCAACGACGACGATGTCAACACTTGTCACAAATTCAGAAGTAAGTTCAACGCAAATACCACCAAACGCTTCAGGCGCGACTTTAAATGTACATTCTGATGCCGGAGTGAATGCCACTGATATTTCCTCCGAATCAACTTCGGCAACTTGCACTTTTGCCGCTGCAACGCCGCATTATCGATACCCCCATTCACAGCAACAATTACCGCAGCAGCAGCAGCAGCAGCAGCAGCAGCAACATTATTATCACAATCTCCACCCGCCGTTGTTGTCATCGAATCCAAGTGGAGCCAATTCAACCAGTTTTGCGACTTTTAACGGAAATTCTAATGTAAGCATGGCCAACGGACATGTTTCGAATAACAAAGATAGCAACGGCAATGGCAGCAATAATGGAAATGGCAGTGGGAATGCGAACGGTGGCGTCAGCGTCAGCGTCAGCGGGAAGGCGAATGGCAACAGCAACGATAGCAATAGCGTCACAAATAGTCAGAATTACTCCTTAACACCTACGGATCCATCCGGCGGCAACACAGCCGCTGAGCTAACAACGACCCTGTCATCATTATCGTCATCATCGACCGTGACTGTCGGTAGTGGTCCAGTTGTTTCTGCTATTCCCGGTGTTTCGTCGATCATTAAGAAAACGGCAAACTCTTCGCATGCAATGCAATTGCATGCTTCCCGTGAGGATATTACATCACTCGGCGGTGCGTCGTCGGTCAATAGCCAATTGTCGCTTGCGCACAACAACATCAACATTAACCACAGCAACAGCAATAGCAACAGCAACAGCAACAATAACAGTAATGAAGGCACCAGTAGCTGCAATGGAAGCAGCAGTAACAACATCGACGGAACAAACAACGGTAGCATTGGGGCGGCATTCCATAGCAACAGCAGCAATTATTTAAGAGAGAACAAAGGTAAGTGGAAGAGCAAGTATGGCAAGTATGAGAAACACCGCAAATTTATATTTAATTCGAAAACCTAAACATAAAAGGGTTGTATCCCCATGCAATTGCTTAAAATTTAAGTGTAACTTCGTCATCATCATCATCATCATTATCATCATCACTTGAAGTGAATGTAGTACTCTGGAAATCCGCTCAGAACACAAATTACTTTCCCTCGAAATGGAGTTATTGTCGAATTTTAAAGCACTCAAAATTCAATAATTGCTGCCGATCTAGTCATGATCGATTCGATGGATTCAAAAATTGAATTTGTTCGTTCAGTTTTTTTTTTTTTTTTTTTTTTTTTTGAGCTTTTCGAGCGTGAAAAAACCCCGCTTTATGTACTTTCGGTTCTGTTTTATGTGCTGCATTTCGTTCTGAAGTCGCTATCGTATTCGGAGCGCGTACCTACTCATGGTCGACGTGAAAGAAATGCGTTAGCACTTCACATTTTTTGGCTTTCAACGGTCTATGAACTCTGCTTTTGTAAACAAATTCCCAAACAAAAATGAAAACGGAGTGTGATTCATTCGCATTGTGTGGGCTTTGTGGCTCTTCCATTCGTTCGGTCGCTATGATTCGCCTTTTGTTTTCATAACACTTGTTTACAACAAAAATAAAAACTTCGGGGTCGCTCATCACGAAAAAAGCAACCATTAATTTTTCCACAGCTTTTTTTTATTTTTTTTATTCGAGTTATTTAGCGTGATAAGTCCATAAGTTCTTCGTTTTCGAATCGATTTTGATAAAACGAAATTGTATAAGTATACGAGTATACCGTGTACTGTCTCCTTGCGGACACTCCTTTTAAGCGGACACCCCTCTTGAACGGACACTTTTTGGGAATGCTCTAGCGAACACTTTTATCGGTCCCGTAGGTGTCCGCTTAAGAGAGAGTATAGTGTACATACTCAACAAAAAAGTCCTTCGTATTTAAAATAAAATCCATCTTATTTTCTAGTACTTAGTACTTTTTAGTACTTAGGGGTCGTCCATATATTACGTCATCATACAGGGGGGTGGAGCGGGTCACGCGAATGATGACGCTTGATGATGAGGGGGAGGGGGGTCAATCCGCAATGATCACATCATCATCTCTATCTTATAAGAAAACACTATTAAACTATATTTTGAAGAAATTAATTTCTATTTACTTGTGAAATAATAAAGAGCTCAAAGATGATGTCAAACAAGGGGGGGAGGGGGTTCTGGACGATGACGATTGATGATAAGGGGGAGGAGGGGGTCTAAAATGGTCAAAATCATGCTGACGTAATATATGGACGGCCCCTTAGTACTTTTTAGTACTTAGTACTTTTAAGTACGCAGTACTTTTTAGTACTTATTACTTGTTAGCACTTAGTACTTTTTAGAACTTACTAATTTTTTAGTACTTAGTACTTTTTAGTACTCATTACTTTTAGTACATTTAGTATTTAGTACTTTTTAGCACTTAAAGTACTTAGTACATTTTTACATTTAGTACCTAGTACTTTTATTACATTTAGTACTTAATAATTTAAGTATTTAGTAATTTTGACACTTAGTACTTTTAGTGCTTATATAACATATAAGTAATTTTAAAGGTTAGATCATTTGCTTTAAAATATGTATACATAGCATCCACATACATATCGCACACTAAACACTAAATCGGCACAACTCGAAATTTTGCATTTCTCGGGCAAATAGCCTAGAATTCTGGACGCCTGTAAAATCCATTTCTTTTCTAAATTTATATTATTCTTAATTAACTGCAGAATCAATAAATATCAATGTTAATTTTCCAAGTGTTCATTTTCCTGCAGTAAAATGTTGGCGAACATGAGAAAAATTGATTGAAAAAATTTTGAATTGTGCCGGTTTAGTGATTAGTGTGCGATATGTATATTTCAAAAACTCTTCTTTGGAAAAATAAAAACATTTTCAGCCCGGTCCTGAATATTCCCGCGGAATTTCCTTTTCCCGAGACTAGAATTCTCCTTTTTTTTACAATTTAAATATATATGTATATAGGGTAAGGAAAATTATGGTATGAGTTCATTCCCCATCAAATTTCTTTCCCCAAATATTTAAAAAAGAAGAAGTTTACGCTCAAGAAAAGTGATTTCCCTAGAAATTCATTCAAAAAAATCATCTTGAACTATTGTTTAGGGGTAACAACTACGTAGATTAACGTTATAGGTTTTTAAAATGATCTTCATTTTTTTTTTTATTGAAGTTTTAGAATCTGCGATTCCATGAAAGTGGTGAGATGACAAGCAGCATTATAATAGAAATGAATAAATGTCCATAACGTCGGATAGTTTTTGTGTTTTATGGCCAATTGAAAAACAAATTAGAGTTTCTCCATCTTGGAAATGGGTCAAAGTAGATTCCACAATGTTGTTATCCCAATTATTTAAAGTGAATGCTCAGTGTGATTTTGTGCGAATTTTCTTCTCAACGGCCAAATTTATGAAATCAATTCAAATTTTGCGTGAAAAAAAAAGATATTTTTGCACTTTCAATGAAATTGTGAAAAATCCAAAAGATTTCCCTCGAAAACCAGTCGAATTGATGTGGCAACAACAACAACAACAACCAAACTGGATGTCAATTTTTTTCTTTAAAGCCGTTTAGTTGGGGGAAAAGTGATAACGAGACATAGAGTTTCCTTCGGTTAGACTTGAGTCACATTCGGGAACAGGAAAACAGAGAAAACAGCAAGAACAACAAAAACAACCGCAAACAGGTCGGAGTGATATGAAAATAGCGAAGACATTTAACTAGCGATACAATCATGAATGCAAAATGATAAATCGGGCAACTTGAGCCGGACGAGCAGCTTCATGCGGCAGCAGCAGCATGGCGTGCACAAGAAATTGCGTGGGCCGATTTAAATGAAATAGAGTAGAGCATTATTACTATGCTTGATGTCGTTGGTTACAGAAGGCGCAACGATCAAGTCATAAGCTATATGCCAAAAAAAAAAAGTTATTTAAACACACCTATGCTCCATAAAGACCTTTGAGACCTTTATCTAAAGCGTATTTATAGTAAAAATACGTACATAGGTACATACTTAGGTATGTATGTATGTAAGCCTATCGTGTGAGCTCATAAGTACACAGTTTTATATAAACAATTTGAGTTTGTAATCAACATGCACAAATGATTGCATTATCCGGAGGAGCCACTATCATTAGCTGCATCTACAAGCATACATATTGTATGTGTTCTGCCCTTTTATTCTTATGTACATTATGAATGTATGTACATACGTACATATGTAGCATATACACGCTCGAATGGTAGCTATTAACTGGTAGCTGGTGGCATGGTGGCATCGTGCTTTGTTGTGCTTTCAATGCTTTCAATGCGAGGTCTTTGACTCAATATTTTCCTCCGGCGCTTGAGAAAAAATGCGGCGTCAACTTAAAATTACTATATTGTTCAAGAATAGATAATTGCATTATACGCAGTACCTCCTCCCATGGAGCACTAAAAATTTATAAAGAGCTTTAATCGCTGCATGCGTACGAATTTAAAAGCAAACAAAAAAAAAAAAAAGTTATTTTGCAAACAATGCCCGAGATTTCCATAGAGCTTAAATCTGGTGCGAAGAGGCAAGATAACAAAAAGTTTGAAGCCATGATTTCACACATTAAAAATCGAAAAGTTTAACATGATTTCGACTTGATTTTTTTTTATTGTGCAATCTCGAAACCCTTCGAAAGTTGGAGAAGAGAAAATCATTTTCCGAAAATGTCAAAGCATGAAACATTCAATTGAAAATCGTGCCTATTATGTATTCCGGCGGATCGAATCCGTTCAAAGTTTTATGAATGAAAAAGAGTTTTTTTTTCTCTCTCTCTGTCCCTCTCCCTCTTTCTGTCCCTCTCCCTCTCTCTCTCGTCTCTTCTCTCTCCTCTCCTCTCTCCTCTCTCTCTCTCTCCCTCTCCTCTCTCTCTTCTCTCTCTCCTCTCTTCTCTCTCTCCTCTCTCCTCTCTCTCTCTTCCTCTCTCCTCTCTCTCTCTTCCTCTCTCCTCTCTCTCTCTCTTCTCTCTCTCTCTCTCTCTCTCTCCTCTCTCTCTCTCTCCTCTCTCTCTCTCCTCTCTCTCTCTCTCTCTCTCTCTCTCTCTCTCTCTCCTCTCTCTCTCTCCTCTCTCTCTCTCTCTCTCTCCCTCTCTCTCTCTCTCTCTCTCTCTCTCTCTCTCTCTCTCTCTCTCTCTCTCTCTCTCTCTCTCTCTCTCTCTCTCTCTCTCTCTCTCTCTCTCTCTCTCTCTCTCTCTCTCTCTCTCTCCTCTCTCTCTCTCTCTCTCTCCCTCTCTCTCTCTCTCCTCTCTCTCTCCTCTCCTCTCCTCTCTCCTCTCTCTCTCTCTCTCTCTCTCTCTCTCTCGCACCTTCTGCCTCTATATCTCCTCTTTTCTCTCCATCTCTTTTTGGCATGAATATGTATTTGTTTTACATCAAGCAGCCACTTTCTTCGACTCACTTTCTTCGACATCCGAATATCTATCGATCCGAAGTCTTAGTGGAATGCTGAATGAAAATTTTAAGTGAATAGCCGACATAGAAAATTTCTTTTAATTAAATTGACCTTCGCTCCTTTCTAATTCCCATGCCGAATGGGACCTTCTAATTACTAAACATAAGCTGCTGAAATAAAAGGGAAAACTATAATCAAATCCGATTCATTCCGTTCCATTTCGGGAACACCGTTAAACGGTCAAGCAATTTGCGTCCAATCATTCCCCCTCCAGGCTTCGATTATCCATTTTGATCTGCGGTTTTCCTTTCTCTTTATCATCGAAACGCACGTGTAAGGTAAGCGTTCAAATCATGATTATGTCTCAATGAATGAATGAATGAATGAATGAATGAATGAATGAATGAGAATCAACGTTGGTCACTTGAGCGCAGCAGCGGGAGTTGGAGCGACATCGGGAGCTGGAGCAGCAATGGGGGAAACGGCAAAAGTGTTTTCTGTTGGGTTCGTTGGACTTTCGGATTTTACTTTTCCATCGTTTTCCAGACTTCTCACAATTTACTACACGCCTTTTCGGCTGTCGGCTTTGGGCAACTCGACTAGTTTGTGCACTCACTTTCTATCCAATTACATAAAAGTGCCGAAGGCGAGCGCAGGGGGTTCTTTTTGTTTCACTTTTTGGGGTATGAACTTGCGACTGCTTTGCAATTAAAGACTCTAATTTAAAAAATTTACCATATGAATTGGTCTGGAACTTTTGCTTTCGACCTCAAACCTTAAAAAATACTTTTTTCTTTATGCTGCAGTGTTTGGGACGTCTTATTAAGATTTAATGGAGAATTTCAAGGGCGTAATTGGTTCGTCAGTAGTCAATTTATCGATGATTAGGGTTATGCAAAAAAAAAAAAAAACTTTCTAACACTCTTTTTTTTTTAAGACACATATTTGTATCCAAGGCTGATAGATTATAAGGTTACAACAATCAGAGTTCAAAATTTCATTCTTCTGCGCATGTACACTTGTGACGTAGCGTTAAAATCATTCTGATTGGTTGAAATTATTCCAAATTTTTGACAGATGAAAATTTTCTAGGCAAAAAATTGAAAGTAAAGAATTTATGTGATTACAGCGTTGCCACTGACTTTCAAAAAATATACTACCAATTTTAAACTTTCACAAACTTTGATTTTTACATTACTACTTACATTCCTTAAAATAAGGATTCTTGTAAAAAGACATTAAAAAAAAAAATAGAAAGAAATTTAATAATGAATTAATAGAATGAAAAACGTTGTATTGAGCCAGCAATTAGCAATGGACTGAGCAGCAATGGGAAAGAAAAGTGTTTTTGTTTTCTTGACTTTCGGACTATTTACTTTTCCAGTCATTTTCACAAACTCTCACAATTTACTACACGCTATTTCTGGCTGTCGTTTGTGTGTCAACGACTATTTGTCAAATTTTATCAATTACAAAATGCCGAAGGCGAATGCCAGGTTCTTTTGCGATTTTTGCGTATGCGAATCATTCGAGTTTGCTTTGAATTATATCTCAATTTGAAGAAAATTTCACCATATAATTGGTCGGAACTTTATTGTTATAGCGCTCAAACTTTGAAAAAATACTTTTTCTTATGCTCATTTAGGACGTCTTATTAAGATTTAATGGAGAATTTCAAGGGCGTAATTGGTTCGTCAGTAGTTCAATTTATCGATGATTAGGATTATGCAAAAAAAAAAAAAAAAACTTTCTAACACACTATTTTTTTTTTTTAAGACACATATTTGTATCAAGCATGATACGATTATAAGCGTTACAAAATCAGAGTTCAAATTGTCATTCTTCTGCGCATGTACACTTGTGACGTAGCTGTATAAAATCATTCTGATTGGATTGAAATTATTCCAAATGCGTTTGACAGATGAAATTTTCTGGCAAAAATTGAAAATGAAGAATTTATGTGATAAGCTGCATGACTTTCAATCAATATCCTGTGTAACGTTTCACAAAACGATACATTCATATTAATCGTCCTTAAAATAAGAGATTCTTGTAAAAAGACCAATTAAAAAAATAAAGAAAGAAACATTTAATAACTTGAATTAATAGTAAACTGAAAATTATAAATTACAAAATTTTTTTTTATTTCACAACTTTGTGGCATGCATCAATGGCAAAAACGTCGACATAGTGCTCGAATATAATGTAAATCTGACGTCATAGTCGTAATCTTATATTCTATCATTCTTAAGCCTGGATTCCAATTGCGCAGGAGCTGCGTTACGTGAATTCCTGCAAACGTTGAACACATGAAAACATATGGAAATAGTTACAATCAACTTCCTGCATGCTCACGTACACGCACGAGTTCGAAAAATTGAATATTTCTTGCGCGTGAGCAACATGACGGCTGAGTAGAGCAGTTGAAAAAAGGAATATAACAGTGTTGTAGAAACTATTGAGTACTTTTTAAAGATACTTGGTACTACGCGGGAATACTTTTCTTGCTCAATCAAGTAATATGCATTAAATTTTGTTTTCTTATAAGCATCGATGTCTATATTTATGATTTCTATAATTTATTTGTTAAGTAAAATGGAATATTACATTCCGTTCATAGAAAATAAGACGATTACAAGAGTTGCTAAAAATGTACTGAGTCAAGTTCAGATCAAAAACCGCAGCAATGACTTGCTCATGCACACGCATTATTGGAAATTGCATTTTTCCTGCACCTCCTGCAGCAGGAAATTTCCTGCAGCTCCTGCGCTATTGGAATTCCCGCTTTATTTGTATCAACATTAAAGAATTATAGCAGTTTTGTGTGAAGTAAATGCTATAAATCATTTAAATTATATGGGGGAAAATTTTTCCATAATGCGGTAAAAGGGGGTTAAAGAGGACAATTTTCGAGACGACTCACAGTGGGATTTCAGCGGCAAAAATAGGATTTTTTGACCATCCTAATTTTATGATTTGTCGATTTAATCTAACTGAGGAAACTCTAGATAAGAATAATTCAAAACAGTTTTTTCAAAAAACATAATTTTTTTATATAAAAAATTAAGCTAAAGATAGAAAATGTTTTTTCTTCGAAAAATTGAAAAAAAAAATTTCAAATTGGTTCCCATTTTTTTCGGATTAAATCTACCAATGTTGCTATAAAGGTGATTTTTTATTAAAATTTAGAGTTTGATTTTTAAAAGGAATTAAAAATTATGGCATTTTATTGAATATCGAAGAGGAGGTGGGCTATCAAAAATTCTACCTCGAAAAAGACGCCTTTCCTTCTTTCAATGGTCAAAAAGTTTATATGCTTTGTCGTGCTTTGTCTTCTAGTTGATAAAAACTAAAAGTCTGGAGTCTGTTCTAACGATCTATGAAAAAAAAATTTACCGCCCACTTACGATTGTCTCGATAAAGTCCATTTTTATGTTAAAAATCACCGGGTAAATGTCTGGATATTAAGAAAAAAAAAATTGCATATGTTAAGGATGATCAGTATTCATTAACGCTTTATTAGAATTTCTGATGGCAATGTTTATAAGAAATTAAGAACTAACTAAGAAATTACAAAACCAAAACATTATATTAAAATTTTTGTTTACGAATGTGAGAACATACGAAACTATGATGCTATTTATACTGAAAAGGCAGTTATCCAGTGGAAGTACCCCTAGGGACTGTCAGATTTGAACCATTTTTTGTATATATTCGTTTTTTGAGTATAAACAACATTCTGACAAAGTTTCATTAAAATCGGTTGAGTTTTAGATGTAGCTGCCATACAAAGCTGCATGTAGGGGTCTATGGGGGGTACCCGAAGGGGTGAACCGATTTCGATAAATTTTAGTTTATATCTTAATGACCTCAATTTACACCCGCATACCAATTTTCATTATGATAGGATTATTCCTTCTATTTTTTGCCGCACAATGATGGGAATTGTATTCTAATGTATTGTAAAATTTTTCAAAAAAAAAAAAAGGCAAATAATTCATTTCCAAAAGACCTACTTTATTAATTCCCATTGCTTATGTATTAATAGGGTTCTTTTCCCAAAAGGAATTTCTCTCTAGGGTAGAATGTTCCATTGGACATGAGGAGAAACGTAAAATTTGGAAAAAACGGATAACGGGAACCCTAATTTTCAATTGAATTTGGGAAATTGGAAAAAAGAGAAAGGCCCTTAATAAATAAATATAATATGCCAAATTATTTTTTTTACTCCGAAATTTTTTCTGAAAAAACCCCCCTATCTCCCCTTTAAGGGGGCTCCCAAAAAAATTTTTTTTAAACTTTTTCTAAAGCCCCAGATGCTCTAGAGAGTCAATTTATGTTAATACCGGGACATATTTGTCCTATATTTTCAAAACTTCATATAGGTCCCCCTTTAACGGCTCATATAAATTACTATGGCAATTTTCATACAAATGCACTAAAGTCAAACCCCAAAGGCTATATAAATTTGTCAATGTACAACAATTGACTCTTTAAGAAACTGGAGTTACTTGGAAGACGGGAAGTAAGTTATTTAAATTTAATATTTTTTATGGATACTTAAGTCGAAAAGGTTAATAGGTGGTTTTGTTAGAAAAATGTTCGAGTAATTAAGGGAAAGGGTGCGTTACGATAATTCTAGGCGTTTTCGTTAATTCATTCCCGCTATATTTTGCTATGTCGAATTCTTGAATTGCCACGTTGATCCGATGGCTCGTCAAATGTGATCTGTAAAGATTTTTCAAAAAAAAAAAAAAAAAATTTATGGCAAATGAATTCAATGTTCTGCAAAAGACCTACTTGTGATTATTTCTATTGCTCCATTGCATCTATGTATGTACACACTATGTGAGTATTTGCAAAAGGTACTACTCGATCATAATTGTGTGGCCCAGTCCGCTTCATGCGACCGACCGACCGACCGACCTATTCATTCATCTTGTCGATTGCAGCCGCCCGAGTGCTTCATTCCGATTCATGTCCCTCTTTATCTTGGGCCTCGGTAAAGATGCAAATCAGTAGACCATGTTTGCGAAAACCTAATTTCCCGTAATTTTTTTTCCGTTTGTTGACGTTCTTTCATTCGGCTCGACTTGATTCGACTCGACTCATTTGCTATGCTTCGTTTCCTATTACTTTCTGCTCGGATCTTTTTATATCCATATCCATATAAGTAGCTATGTATGTCCCCTTATCGCCTGTCTCACGAAGGTATGCCTTGTTATCTACAATATTTTTTCAGCTTTGTTGATACTGCTCGCTGATGACTTATGTACGAGTATCTTCTCTGCTTTATCTAAGCCTATTTCACGTGCTCCATATTTCCAGACATTGTAAATAAATACACTTATTAGGTAGGTACCTATGGATGAACGTACGTACATAATACGTATTATGTACGTACTCGTGGATATGTGTTGAAAATAGCGTTCCTTTGCTTATGGACCTATCCGCTATTTATCAACTTATCTCTACGTAGTACGTTGCTATACACACATATGTATGTACATGACTTGTGCTGCATGTCGTCGACCAACATTCGATTAACTATTCAAACAGGTGAAGTGAAATTGGGACAGCAGCTTGCATGGAGCGGTAAAAGTTGTTCGGGCACCACCACCGCGGTGCACCGCTGAGAGAGAACACACTCGGCCTCTGCTGGGATTAAACTGACGGACGGAGTGGCGTCTCTTTGTATGTTTCGGAAGCTCACTTAAGAGCCCTCATTTTAAAAGAAATATTTTGCAAATAGGTACATAAAGCAGCAATACAGTAAAAACTCTCAATTTGAAATTATCATCGAAAAAACTCTGTATGGATTCCATAGAGAGCAGAGAAATTCGTAGTAAAGGAGTTTCGACTGTAAAATTTTCGATTCTCAGTGGCAACCCGTGGACACGTTTAAAAAAATCGGGGTTGCAAATTCGCATTTGAAGAAGCCAATGGTTCTTCTTTTAACAAAAAAAAAAAAAAAAAATACCACAACTCTACGTATTCGAAGACCCTTCCACATTTGTTTTTTCTCATATGTTTTAATGGTATGTTTTTATTTTTAATTTTTTTTATATATATATTTTTTTGTATACCCGATATACATTACGTTTCTGCGGCTGTGTGCAACATCCAGAACCAGTTGAGATAGACCATACAATATATAAATAGAAATGATCCGCGTCACCAGGAGATTCGATTTAGACATGTCCTGTCCGTCTGTCTGTCTGTCCGTCTGTTGTCTGTATACAGTTATCTTATCGAAGGAGTTGAGCTATCTTGCAGAAATTTGGTATGCGTGCTAATGGGGACATGAGTAAGAACAAGTTCGAGAATGAACCGCATCGGAACATTTTTAAGGGTACCCCCAGGTACCAGGGTTTGTCACAAAAATCCCATAAACTGCCCAAAATCAGAGTTTTTCAAAATATTTCAATGAAATTTCGAATTTGAGCTTGTTTTTTTTTTAAACCTCCGATTAAATTTTCCAAAATTGGAAAAGCGGACGGTTTTCATAAAGAAATTTTACAAAAAATTCGGAATACGAGGGCCTTAATGGCTTTAAAAATCTCGAGATACCTTGTCTTGATGGTAGTGGCTTGTTTAAAAAAATGTTCAAACAAACATCTCGGTGTCGGGTATTGTATTGCCAGGCTCATCTGACTTTAACACCCTTATGTGTGAGTGTTTTTTTTTAAGTGCTGACCGAATTTCGTAGCTTGCCATAAAAGCGTTGAGTCTGCCGCAATACTGTTTCGTGGCAGCACGTGTCCATATTTGGGGGGTTTCTCTTTTGAAAATAATAGATTTTATAATTTTACGTTTCCCAAGGCTTTTCCATTAAAATTTTCCTTTTTGAAAAAAATCTGACGTAAACTGCTTCCAAGTATGGTAGCTAATATGACAGTTTTCGATCAAAGAGTCTTAGCACATTGAGTGCTGAGATTAGTCTGAGCTTGCATGGATTGTCATTAAGAGTCATTATAAAGTCCGAAAATGAGTGGGAATGAGTGTGGATTTATGTGAGCTTTTAATAATTTTAGGCATTTTTTTTCCAGTAATTATGTAAAATTATTTCGTCTTCTTTTTTTCGTTCATTTATCCGAACCACTTTGACAAACTTATGCTAAATTTTCAACAGCACCCGAATTTAATAGGAAACCTAAGTCCGTTTTAAAATAAAACCAAATGATTAATCGGGTGCGGCAATGCGCTTAGGGTCTCGGACAACAACTGAGCCCTTTTCGATCTTATTTTGTTTCTTTTAACTTCTTACAATGTGTTCGAGTACATTTCACGACTTATGAGTGTAACAACAATTTGAGTGGAAAATTACATTTCATTTTGAGTTACATTTCATTTGAGTTTCTTAAATTTACTCTTAAATATAAAGGGTTGCCGACGTAGACATCCCGCCGGCCTTGCAGGTACCTACTGCAATGGGTTTCTGGGGTCCACGAGTCCTGATAGAGTCAACCGGTCCGGTGATGAGTTTTCCACTGCTGCCAAAATAGGGATCTGTAAAGAAACCATCGAAAAAAGAGAATTTTTTTAACACTGAGGTATGGGCTATGAGTAAATTGGATGCATCTATAATTCAATATGATCACGAGTTCCCTAAAAAATTTCTTTATACAGTCGGCTCTTGTTTATTCAAACACTCGATAGTTCGTGATATTTTAAGAGTCCCTCGAGCTTCGAATTAACGAGAATCGACTGTATAAAGAGATTTTTTAGGGAACTCGTGATCATATTGAATTATAGTTGCATCCAATTTACTCTTAATATATTAATTAGATACCAAAAAAAAAAAAAAAATCGGTCAGTGGTCAAAGTGGCTGCGGCCGTTGATTTGGTCCGTAATGAAAAAATCTAATGCATTATTGTTCAGTAGGTCTGTCGTCATCGTTCCTATCAGAGTTGATTAATTTCTTTGAAAAACAAAGAAAATGGCGGGCTGTAGAAAAAGTTTCAAAAATCTAGCGTTTTTGATCAAAATCCTTAAAAAAAAACATAAGAAAATAATTCCGAAAAAAAATAATAAAAAAAAATCTCTGAGAACTATTAATAGGTGCAAAAAATTATACTAGTTCCAAAGCAATCGGTTGGATAGTTTGGTCCATATATTACTATATATGTCACTCAGGAGCCGTTTCTATTTTGGCTCTTTTCAACACGGTCTTGGGTACTTACTACAATCTTGGGTACCCACCAAAATGAGCATTTTTCACTTAGGTACTCACCAAAAGTATTTATCTCTCGCTCTTTTTTTGCCTGCCGAGTAACATCTCTTTCTAACTGGCGCGGAATGTCCCGCCCAAAATCTATGAGAGTGACATATATAGTAATATATGGTTTGGTCTATAATCGTCGGTTGTGTTCCGGCGATACCTACTCACATGAGTAAAGTACTCGATTCCTTATTCAAAAATGGAGTCGATTTTGTGGTCGATACTTTTCTACAAGAAAGTACTCGGTATCGAGTAGTTGAAATGGGTACTTACTTTGTTCTTAAATCAACAGCTGTTTTCGTTTCAAGGCAACACTGCACCAACAATATTCAGTGGAAAAGTTATATATGGTAGAAAATCTCGTTACGGATAAGTTGCTGAGATATTTCGTAACGCCTCCTTTTGCAAAAGTGTGGGCAAACTTTGGATAGATTTCAAAGAAAAAAGTGCACGCTGCAACAAGTGCAACTTAATTATTAAA